>CP136063.1:53058196-53531779 GCA_032622095.1 Siphonodentalium dalli
CGGGGCGAATCATCTGACCTGCGTATGGGAGGGGTTGAAAGATGGGGAGAAAAGTAGACGAAATTCCATTCTAGGTCGTTCCAGACCGTTCCAGGCTCGGTATATATACAAATTGAGGCGCGTTTACCTGACTGGTGCTATGCTATCAATACAAGGGATGCACTAGAAATATTCGAGCTGAAATCAAGCACAAAATTGACAGGGATGCGGCCGTGAGAGGGGGTTGAAGAAAACGGAGAATAAGTAGACGACGATATATCGTCGCCTGGCAAGAAATTGATTTTCCGGCAAACCAAAAACATCCAAAATGATTTTTTTATCTTTAAATCGGTTAAGCTAATTGACACGCATGGTAGCACAGACAGGATATTTGTCATGGGATCCCAAGAGAGCTCACAACGGGATTTATGTCTCGTAAAAAGGCAATTTACATGTTATAACTCAATAATAAAAAACACCCCTAGTCGCCATTTTAATATGTTTAGCACCTTATACTTCATTTCCGTCGGTTCCATTTGTCACAGGAGTATTTTCGGTTGGTATGACGAACGGGGCGAATCGTCTGACCTGCGTAGGGGAGGGGTTGAAAGATGGGGAGAAAAGTAGACGAAATTCCATTCTAGGTCGTTCCAGACCGTTCCAGGCTCGGTATCCATACAAATTGAGGCGCGTTTACCTGACTGGTGCTATGCTATCACTATAAGGGATGCACTAGAAATATTCGAGCTGAAATCAAGCACAAAATTGACAGGGATGCGGCCGTGAGATGGGGTTGAAGAAAACGGAGAATAAGTAGACGACGATATGTCGTCGCCTGGCAAGAAATTGATTTTCCGGCAAACCAAAAACATCCAATTTTTTTTTTTCTTTAAATCGGTTAAGCTAATTGACACGCATGGTAGCACAGACAGGATAATTATCATGGGATCCCAAGAGAGCTCACAACGGGATTTATGTCTCGTAAAAAGGCAACTTACATGTTATAATTCAATAATAAAAAAACACCCCTAGTCGCCATTTTAATATGTTTAGCACCATATTCTTCATTTCCGTCGGTTCCATTTGTCACAGGAGTATTTTCGGTAGGTATGACGAACGGGGCTAATCATCTGATATGCGTTGGGGAGGGGTTGAAAGATGGGGAGAAAAGTAGACGAAATACCATTCTAGGTCGTTCCAGACCGTTCCAGGCTCGGTATCCATACAAATTGAGGCGCGTTTACCTGACTGGTGCTATGCTATCAATATAAGGGATGCACTAGAAATATTCGAGCTGAAATCAAGCACAAAATTGACAGGGATGCGGCCGTGAGAGGGGGTTGAAGAAAACGGAGAATAAGTAGACGACGATATGTCGTCGCGTGGCAAGAAATTGATTTTCCGGCAAACCAAAAACATCCAAAATGATTTTTTTTTCTTTAAATCGGTTAAGCTAATTGACACGCATGGTAGCACAGACAGGATATTTGTCATGGGATCCCAAGAGAGCTCACAACGGGATTTATGTCTCGTAAAAAGGCAATTTACATGTTATAACTCAATAATAAAAAACACCCCTAGTCGCCATTTTAATATGTTTAGCACCTTATACTTCATTTCCGTCGGTTCCATTTGTCACAGGAGTATTTTCGGTAGGTATGACGAACGGGGCGAATCATCTGACCTGCGTAGGGGAGGGGTTGAAAGATGGGGAGAAAAGTAGACGAAATTCCATTCTAGGTCGTTCCAGACCGTTCCAGGCTCGGTATCCATACAAATTGAGGCGCGTTTGCCTGACTGGTGCTATGCTATCAATATAAGGGATGCACTAGAAATATTCGAGCTGAAATCAAGCACAAAATTGACAGAGATGCGGCCGTGAGAGGGGGTTGAAGAAAACGGAGAATAAGTAGACGACGATATATCGTCGCCTGGCAAGAAATTGATTTTCCGGCAAACCAAAAACATCCAATTTTTTTTCTTTTTCTTTAAATCGGTTAAGCTAATTGACACGCATGGTAGCACAGACAGGATAATTGGCATGGGATCCCAAGAGAGCTCACAACGGGATTTATGTCTCATAAAAAGGCAACTTACATGTTATAACTCAATAATAAAAAACACCCCTAGTCGCCATTTTAATATGTTTAGCACCATATTCTTCATTTCCGTCGGTTCCATTTGTCACAGGAGTATTTTCGGTAGGTATGACGAACGGGGCTAATCATCTGATATGCGTTGGGGAGGGGTTGAAAGATGGGGAGAAAAGTAGACGAAATTCCATTCTAGGTCGTTCCAGACCGTTCCAGGCTCGGTATCCATACAAATTGAGGCGCGTTAACCTGACTGGTGCTATGCTATCAATATTAGGAATGCATTAGAAATATTCGAGCTGAAATCAAGCACAAAATTGACAGGGATGCGGCCGTGAGACGGGGTTGAAGAAAACGGAGAATAAGTAGACGACGATATGTCGTTGCGTGGCAAGAAATTGATTTTCCGGCAAACCAAAAACATCCAAAATGATTTTTTTTTTCTTTAAATCAGTTAAGCTAATTGACGCGCATGGTAGCACAGACAGGATATTTGACATGGGATCCCAAGAGAGCTCACAACGGGATTTATGTCTCGTAAAAAGGCAATTTACATGTTATAACTCAATAATAAAAAAAACACCCCTAGTCGCCATTTTAATATGTTTAGCACCATATACTTAATTTCCGTCGGTTCCATTTGTCACAGGAGTATTTTCGGTAGGTATGGCGAACGGAGGGAATCACCTGACATGCGTTGGGGAGGGGTTAAAAGATAGGGAGAAAAGTAGATGAAATTATATTCTAGGTCGTTCCATACCATTCCAGGCTCGGTATTCATAAACCTTAGGCGCGTTAACCTGACTGGTGCTATACTATCAATAAAATGGACGCATTAAGGATATTCGAGCTGAAATCAAACACGAAATTGACAGGGATGCGACCGTGAGAGGTGGTTGAAGAAAACGGAGAATAAGTAGACGACGATATGTCGTCGCGTGGCAGGAAATTGATTTTCCGGCAAACCAAAAACATCCAAAATGAATTTTGTTTCTTTAAATCAGTTAAGCTAATTGACACGCTTGGTAGCAGAGACACGACATTTGTCATGGGATCCCAAGAGAGCTCGCAACGGGATTTATGTCTCGTACAAAGGCAATTTACATGTTATAACTCGATAATAAAAAACACCTCTAGTTGACATTTTAATATGTTTAGCACCATAACCTGACTGGTGCTATGCTATCAATAGAGGGGATGCATTAGGAATATTCGAGCTGAAATTAAAAACGACATTGACAGGGATGCGGTCGTGAGAGGGGGTTGAAGAAACCGGAGAATAAGTAGACGACGATATGCCGCCGCCGATTCCAAGTCATGTTGCAAGAAATTGACTTTCCGCCAAACCAAAAGCATCCAAAATCGGTCGAAATTGTTACCCTTCTCGAAAATGGTCCATACCCCATGTTCACCCCGCCCCCGATAAAAATTGTTTGGGGTCGGGTGTTTCTAGGGGTATTTGGGGCGGGCCATCCACCATTAGCGTCAAATCTGTGGAAATCCTTACCATTCTCGAAAATGATAAATCCCCCATTTTCGCCCCTTCGTTGTGGCACCCTCGGGGTTAAGGGTAGGGAATCGGGTGTTTCTGTGTGGTATTTGAGGCGGGCCACCCACCCATGCCGAAAAATCGGTCGAAATCGTGACCGTTCTCGAAAATGGTCCATTCCCCGTTTTCACTCACTCGCTGTGCCATCACCGGAGGTAATTGGTGGCGGTCGGATGTTTTCATGTGGTATTCGGGACGGGCCACTCAACCATGCCGTCAAATCGGTCGAAATCCTTATCTTTCTCGAAAATTGTCCATACCCCATGTTTACACCCTAGGGCTAGCACCCCAGGGGTGATTGGTGTGGTCGGGGTGTCTTTAGCGGTATTTTGAGCGGGCCACCAACCCATACTGTCAAATCGGTCGAAATCATTACCGTTCTCGAAAATGGTATATACCCCATTTTAATACCCTCGGGTGGCACCCTCAGGGGTGGCGGTTGGGTCGGGGTGTTTCTAGGTGGTATTTAGGGCGGCCCACCCACGAAATCCTTATGGTTCTCGAAAATGTTCCATACCCACCTCCCCCACTTGCAATTGGTGCCACCCCGAGGGTGATGGGTAGGGTTCGGGGTGTTTCCAGTGGTATTTAGGGCCGGTCACCTACCCATGCCGTTAAATCGGTCGAAATTCTTACCGTTCTCGAAAAATGTTTCTTACCCCCATTTTCACCCCTCGTGGTGGCACCCCGTTGTGATAGGTGGGGTCCTGGTGTTTCTATGAGGTTTTTGGGGCTGGCCATCCACCAATGCCATCAAATCGGTCGAAATCCTTACCGTTCTAAAAATGGCCCATACCCCGTTTTTACACCCCTCGGGGTGGCACACCGGGGGTGATGGTGGGGGATCCGGGAGTTTCTATGGTATTTTGGGCGGATCAACCACCCATGCCGTCAAATCGGTCGAAAACCTTACCGTTTTCGAAAATGGTCCTTACCACATTTTCAACCCCCTCGGCTGGCACCCAGGGGGTGATGGGTGGGGGTCCGGGAGTTTCTAGGGTATATTAGGCGAATCACCCACCCGTGCCGTCAAATCGGTCGAAATCCTCACCGTTCTCGAAAATGGTCCATACCCCATTTTCACCTCGTCGGGGTGGCATCCCCGGGATGATGGGTGGGGGTCGGGTGTTTTTAGGGGGTATTTGGGCGGGCCACCCACCCACGACGTCAAATCGGTCAAAATTCGTACTTTCTAGAAAATTGTCCATACCATATGTTCACCCTTCGGGTGGCACCACATGGAGGTGATTGGTGGGGTCAGGGTGTTTCTAGTGGGTACTTGGGGCGGGCCACTCGCCAATGCCGTCAAATGGGTGGAAGTTCTCACCGTTCTCGAAAATGGTCCAAACCCCATTCGGTTCGGTGTATTCCTAGGTGGTATTTGGGGCGGGCCACTCACTCATGCCATCAAATCGGTCGAAATCCTAATCGTTCTCGAAAGTTGTTCATACCCCATTTTCACCCCTACGGAGTGACACCCTCGGTGTGATCGGTCGGGTTCTGTGTGGTTCTGGGTGTTTCTAGATGGTATTTGGGGCGGGCCATCCATCCGTGTCGTCCAATCCGTGGTATTTGGGGCGAGCTACCCACATTTTCACCAATCGAAGTGGCACCCCCCCCCCCCTCGAGTGATGGTGGGGGTATGGTGTGTCTAGCGGTATTTGTGGCGGGCCACACACACATGCAAGGCGTGATATCGGTCGAAATCCACACCGTTCTTGCAAATGGTCCGTACCCCATTTCCTACTCCAAGGGTTGCCACCCGGGGTGATGGGTAGGGATCGGGGTGTTTCTAGGGGTATTTGGGGCTGGCCAACCACTCATGCCGTCAAATCGGTCGAAATCCTTTCCGTTCTCGAAAATGGTTCATAGCCCATTCTCACCCCTCGAGGTGGCAACCCGGGGATGATGGATGGGTGATTCGGGAGTTTATATGGTATTTTGGACGTATCACCCACCCATGCCGTCAAATCGGTTCTCGAAAATTGTCCATACCCCATTTTTACCTCATTGGGTGGCATCCGCGTGGTGATGGTGGGGGTCGGGTGTTTATAGGGGAATTTGGGGCGGGCCACCCACACATGCCGTCAAATTGGTCTAAAACTTGCCGTTTTCGAAAATGGTCCTTACCACATTTTCAACTCCCTGGGTGGCACATCGGGGGCGGGAGGGGCGGGTGATGTCCTGGAGTTTCTAGTGTATATTAGGCTGATCACCCACCCATGCCGTCAAATCGGTCGAAATCCTTACCGTTCTCGAAAATGGTCAATACCCTATTTTGACCACCTCGGGTGGCACCCAGGGGTGATGGGTGGGGTCGCGTGTTTTTAGGGGGTATTTGGGGCGGGCCACCCACCCATGACGTCCAATCGGTGGAATTTCTTACCGTTCTCGAATACAGTTCATACCCCATTATCACCCATTCGGGGTGGCAACACCCAGGGTGATGGCGGGTTCGGGGTATTTCTAGGGGGTATTTGTGGCCGGACACCCACCCATATCGTCAAATCGATCGAAATCTTTACCATTCTCGAAAATTGTCCATACCCCATGTTCACCCCTACGGAGTGGTACCACCGGTGTGATAGGTGGGAGTCGGGGTGTTTCTAGGTGGTATTTGGGGCGGGCCACCCACCCATGCCGTCAAATCCATACGGCATTTTCACTCCCTATGGGTGATACCCCCCCCCCACCCCCACCGGAGTGATGGGTAGAGGTGGGATTTTTCTAGTGGGTATTTGGGACGGGCCACCCACTCTGTGGGCGGCACTCCTCGTGGTGATGTGTGGGAGGATCGGTTGTTCATATGGGGTATTTGGGGCAAGCCACCGACCCATGTCATCAAATCGGTCGAAATCCTTACTTTTATCAAAAATGGTTCAAACCCCATGTTCACCCCATTGGGATGGCAGCCCATGGGGTTGATGCGTCGGGGTCGACTTGTTTCTAGGAGGTATTTGGGGTGGCATATTTTCACCCACATGCCATCAAATCGGGCGAAATCCTTTATGTTCTCGAAAATGGTCCTTACCCCATTTTCACCCCCTCGGGGTGGCAACCCGGGGTGATGGGTGAGGGATCCGGGAGTTTCTAGGGTATTTTGGGTGGATCACCCACCCATGCCGTCAAATCGGTCGAAATCCTTACCTTTCTCGAAAATGAACCATACCCCATTTTCACAACCTCTGGGTGGCACCCCACACGCAGGTGATTGTTATGGGATTGGGGTGTTTCTAAGGTGTACTTGAGGTGGGCCTCTCACCCATGCCGGCAAATCAATGGAAATTGTTACCCTCCTCGACTTGTCCATACCCCATTTTCGCCCATCGGGGTGATGGGTGGGTTCGGGGTATTTCTAGAGCGGATTTGGGGCGGGCCATCCACCCATGCCGTGAAATCGGTCGAAATCGTTACCGTTCTCGAAAATTGTCCATACCCCATTTTGACCCGCTCGGGGTGGCACCATTGGGATGATGGTTGGGGTCGGGTGTTTATGAGGGGTATTTGGGGCGGGCCACCCACCCATGCCGTCAAATCGGTCAAATCCTTACCGTTCTCGAAAATGGTCCATACCTCATTTTCACACCCTCGGGTGGCACTCCCGGGGTAATGGGTGGGGGCCGGGGTGTTTATAGGGAGTAATTGGGGCGGGCCACCCACCCATGTCGTCAAATCGTTATAAATCCTTACCTTTATCGAAAATTGTCCTTACACCATTTTACACCACTCGGGGTGGCGCCCGCGGGGTGATGGGTGGGGCATCGTGGTGTTTCTAGAGGGTATTTGTGGCAGGCCACCAAATCGGTCGAAACCTTACCGTTCTCCAAAATTGTCCATACCCCAATTAACACCCCACGGGGTGGCACCCAGGTTGATGGGTGGGTGGTCGGGGTGTTTATGCGGTATTTGGGGTAGCCTACCCACCCATTCCGTCAAATCGGTCTAAATTCCTACCCTTCTCGAAAATTGTCTATACCACAAGTTCACCCCTGAGTTTGGGTCGGGGTGTTTCTATGGTAAATTTGGGCGGGCTACCAATCCATGCCATCAAATTGGTCGAAATCTTTACCGTTCTCGAAAATGGTCCATACCCATTTTCACCAATCGGGGTGGCACCCCGGGGTGATGGGTGGGGGTCCGGTGTTTCTGGGAGGTATATGGGGCGGGCCACACACCCATGCCGTCAAATCGGTTGAAATCCTTACCGTTCTCGAAAATGGTCCATACCCCAATTGTAACCCCTCGGGTGGCACCCCGGGTAACGAGTGGCGGTCGGTGTGTTTCAAGGGTGCACTTGGGGCTGGCCACCCACCCACCCACCCATGTCTTCAAATTAGTCGAAATCATTACCGTTCTCGAAAATGGTCCATACCACATTTTCACACCGTCGGGGTGGCACCCCGGGGTAATAGATGGGAGTCGGGCTGTTTCTAGATGGTATTTGGGGCGGGCCACCCACCCATGCCCTCAAATCGGTGGAAATCCTTACATTTTCTCGAAAATTGTCCTTACCCCATTTTCACCCCTCTGGATGGCACCCCCGGGGTGATGAGTGGGGGATCGGGTGTGTTTCTAAGGCTATTTGGGGCCGGCCACCAACACGGTCGAAATCCTTACCGTTCTCTAAAATGGTTCATACCCGATTTTAACACCACGGGTGGCACCCTCGGTGTGGCACACCCGGGGTGATGGATGGGTGTCGGGTGTCGGTGTGTTTATAGGAGGTATTTGGGGCCACCCACCCATGCCGTCAAATCGGTCGAAATCCTTACCGTACTCGGAAATAGTTTATACCCCATTTCACCCCTTCGGGTGGCACCACTCTGGGTGTTTGGGCAGGGATTGGGGTGTTTCTAAGGTGTACTTGAGGTGGGCCTCTCACCCATGCCGGCAAATCAATGGAAATTGTTACCCTCCTCGACTTGTCCATACCCCATTTTCGCCCATCGGGGTGATGGGTGGGTTCGGGGTATTTCTAGAGCGGATTTGGGGCGGGCCATCCACCCATGCCGTGAAATCGGTCGAAATCGTTACCGTTCTCGAAAATTGTCCATACCCCATTTTGACCCGCTCGGGGTGGCACCATTGGGATGATGGTTGGGGTCGGGTGTTTATGAGGGGTATTTGGGGCGGGCCACCCACCCATGCCGTCAAATCGGTCAAATCCTTACCGTTCTCGAAAATGGTCCATACCTCATTTTCACACCCTCGGGTGGCACTCCCGGGGTAATGGGTGGGGGCCGGGGTGTTTATAGGGAGTAATTGGGGCGGGCCACCCACCCATGTCGTCAAATCGTTATAAATCCTTACCTTTATCGAAAATTGTCCTTACACCATTTTACACCACTCGGGGTGGCGCCCGCGGGGTGATGGGTGGGGCATCGTGGTGTTTCTAGAGGGTATTTGTGGCAGGCCACCAAATCGGTCGAAACCTTACCGTTCTCCAAAATTGTCCATACCCCAATTAACACCCCACGGGGTGGCACCCAGGTTGATGGGTGGGTGGTCGGGGTGTTTATGCGGTATTTGGGGTAGCCTACCCACCCATTCCGTCAAATCGGTCTAAATTCCTACCCTTCTCGAAAATTGTCTATACCACAAGTTCACCCCTGAGTTTGGGTCGGGGTGTTTCTATGGTAAATTTGGGCGGGCTACCAATCCATGCCATCAAATTGGTCGAAATCTTTACCGTTCTCGAAAATGGTCCATACCCATTTTCACCAATCGGGGTGGCACCCCGGGGTGATGGGTGGGGGTCCGGTGTTTCTGGGAGGTATATGGGGCGGGCCACACACCCATGCCGTCAAATCGGTTGAAATCCTTACCGTTCTCGAAAATGGTCCATACCCCAATTGTAACCCCTCGGGTGGCACCCCGGGTAACGAGTGGCGGTCGGTGTGTTTCAAGGGTGCACTTGGGGCTGGCCACCCACCCACCCACCCATGTCTTCAAATTAGTCGAAATCATTACCGTTCTCGAAAATGGTCCATACCACATTTTCACACCGTCGGGGTGGCACCCCGGGGTAATAGATGGGAGTCGGGCTGTTTCTAGATGGTATTTGGGGCGGGCCACCCACCCATGCCCTCAAATCGGTGGAAATCCTTACATTTTCTCGAAAATTGTCCTTACCCCCATTTTCACCCCTCTGGATGGCACCCCCGGGGTGATGAGTGGGGGATCGGGTGTGTTTCTAAGGCTATTTGGGGCCGGCCACCAACACGGTCGAAATCCTTACCGTTCTCTAAAATGGTTCATACCCGATTTTAACACCACGGGTGGCACCCTCGGTGTGGCACACCCGGGGTGATGGATGGGTGTCGGGTGTCGGTGTGTTTATAGGAGGTATTTGGGGCCACCCACCCATGCCGTCAAATCGGTCGAAATCCTTACCGTACTCGGAAATAGTTTATACCCCATTTCACCCCTTCGGGTGGCACCACTCTGGGTGTTTGGGCAGGGATTGGGGTGTTTCTAAGGTGTACTTGAGGTGGGCCTCTCACCCATGCCGGCAAATCAATGGAAATTGTTACCCTCCTCGACTTGTCCATACCCCATTTTCGCCCATCGGGGTGATGGGTGGGTTCGGGGTATTTCTAGAGCGGATTTGGGGCGGGCCATCCACCCATGCCGTGAAATCGGTCGAAATCGTTACCGTTCTCGAAAATTGTCCATACCCCATTTTGACCCGCTCGGGGTGGCACCATTGGGATGATGGTTGGGGTCGGGTGTTTATGAGGGGTATTTGGGGCGGGCCACCCACCCATGCCGTCAAATCGGTCAAATCCTTACCGTTCTCGAAAATGGTCCATACCTCATTTTCACACCCTCGGGTGGCACTCCCGGGGTAATGGGTGGGGGCCGGGGTGTTTATAGGGAGTAATTGGGGCGGGCCACCCACCCATGTCGTCAAATCGTTATAAATCCTTACCTTTATCGAAAATTGTCCTTACACCATTTTACACCACTCGGGGTGGCGCCCGCGGGGTGATGGGTGGGGCATCGTGGTGTTTCTAGAGGGTATTTGTGGCAGGCCACCAAATCGGTCGAAACCTTACCGTTCTCCAAAATTGTCCATACCCCAATTAACACCCCACGGGGTGGCACCCAGGTTGATGGGTGGGTGGTCGGGGTGTTTATGCGGTATTTGGGGTAGCCTACCCACCCATTCCGTCAAATCGGTCTAAATTCCTACCCTTCTCGAAAATTGTCTATACCACAAGTTCACCCCTGAGTTTGGGTCGGGGTGTTTCTATGGTAAATTTGGGCGGGCTACCAATCCATGCCATCAAATTGGTCGAAATCTTTACCGTTCTCGAAAATGGTCCATACCCATTTTCACCAATCGGGGTGGCACCCCGGGGTGATGGGTGGGGGTCCGGTGTTTCTGGGAGGTATATGGGGCGGGCCACACACCCATGCCGTCAAATCGGTTGAAATCCTTACCGTTCTCGAAAATGGTCCATACCCCAATTGTAACCCCTCGGGTGGCACCCCGGGTAACGAGTGGCGGTCGGTGTGTTTCAAGGGTGCACTTGGGGCTGGCCACCCACCCACCCACCCATGTCTTCAAATTAGTCGAAATCATTACCGTTCTCGAAAATGGTCCATACCACATTTTCACACCGTCGGGGTGGCACCCCGGGGTAATAGATGGGAGTCGGGCTGTTTCTAGATGGTATTTGGGGCGGGCCACCCACCCATGCCCTCAAATCGGTGGAAATCCTTACATTTTCTCGAAAATTGTCCTTACCCCATTTTCACCCCTCTGGATGGCACCCCCGGGGTGATGAGTGGGGGATCGGGTGTGTTTCTAAGGCTATTTGGGGCCGGCCACCAACACGGTCGAAATCCTTACCGTTCTCTAAAATGGTTCATACCCGATTTTAACACCACGGGTGGCACCCTCGGTGTGGCACACCCGGGGTGATGGATGGGTGTCGGGTGTCGGTGTGTTTATAGGAGGTATTTGGGGCCACCCACCCATGCCGTCAAATCGGTCGAAATCCTTACCGTACTCGGAAATAGTTTATACCCCATTTCACCCCTTCGGGTGGCACCACTCTGGGTGTTTGGGCAGGGATTGGGGTGTTTCTGGGAGGTATATGTGACGGGCCACCCACCCACGCCATCAAACCGGTCCAAATCTTTACCGTTCTCGATGATGGTCCATATCCTGAAGTGATTGGAAGGGAGTCGGTTGTTTATAGGGAGTATTTGGGACAGGCCACCCACCCATCCGTCAAATCGGTCGAAATCCCTACTGTTCTCGAAAATGGTCCGGACCCAATTGTTACCCCCTCGGGGTGGCACCCCGTGGGTAATGGTGTGGGTTGGGGAGTTTCTATGTGGTATTTGGGGCGGGCCACCCACCCATGCAGTCAAATCGGTCGAAACCCCTACGGTTCTCGAAGATGATCCTTATCCCATTTTCACTCACTCGGGGTAGCACCCCGTGGGTGAAGGGTGGGGTCGGGGTGTTTCTCTGGAGTATTTGGGAGGGCCATGCACCCATGCCGTTAAATCGGTTGAAACCCTTAGCTTTCTCGAAACTGGTCCATACCCCATGTTTGCCCCCTCGTGGTGGCACCCCCGGGGTAATGGATGGGTGGGTGTCGGGGTGTTTATTTTGGGGCCACCCACCCATCCAGTCAAATCGGTCGAAACCCCTACGGTTCTTGAAAATGGTCTATACCCATGGGGTATTTCGGGCGGGCCACCCACCAGCCTTATCAAATCTGTCTTGGGGAGAGACAGAAAGAAGTATATATGCATTCATTTGATAGCGTTTGAGGTGATAGAGTGGGTTTTGAATTGTCCTCGGTTTAGGGGCACCATTAGGAACCATTTGTTTGACCATATTTGGTCTTATTCCAAAAACATTGGGCGACGGTCATCATAATGTTTTAGTGGTCAGATGTGAATTGGCCGAAGGGCCCTATTGTAACATTTTGACATAAATTTGTCTTTCGAAAACATATCCTATACTAACACTTCGAATGACTTCCTGTGTTTGTTGGTCCCAAAAATAAAAAGATCCCACAAAAATTCAACTTCGTAATAATAATGACGTATAATATTTAAGTCGATTTGAGTTTGATTATACAGTCCCGGATCGACTATGGAATTTCAACAAATGCGCCAATCGTGGCGATGAAAGGCCAGAACGAAAATGGAAGTTGCCATACCTTAACATATTTGTCTTGGTGAGAGACGCAAATGTGAATTGGCCGAAGGGCCCTATTGTAACATTTTGACATAAATTTGTATTTCGAAAACATATCCTATACTAACACTTCGAATGACTTCCTGTGTTTGTTGGTCCCAAAAATAAAAAGATCCCACAAAAATTCAACTTCGTAATAATAATGACTTATAATATTTAAGTCGATTTGAGTTTGATTATACAGTCCCGGATCGACTATGGAAGTTCAACAAATGCGCCAATCGTGGCGATGAAAGGCCAGAACGAAAATGGAAGTTGCCATACCTTAACATATTTGTCTTGGTGAGAGACGCAAATCGGTTGAAATCCTTACCTTTCTCGAAACTGGTCCATACCCCAGTTTAACCCACTCGGGTGCGTTGGTGGTTTTGAATTGTCCTCGACTAAGTGGCACCATAAGGAACCATTTGTGTGACCATATTTGGTCTTATTCGAAAAACATTGGGCGACGGTCGTCATATTGTTTTAGTGGTCAGATGTGAATTGGCCGAAGGGCCCTATTGTAATATTTTTACATAAATTGGTCTTTCGAAAAGATATCCTATACTAACACTTCGAATGATTTCCTGTGTTGGTTGGTCCCAAAAATAAAAAGATCTCACAAAAATTCAACTTCTTAATAATAATGACTTATAATATGTAAGTCGATTTGAGTTTGATTATACAGTCCCGGATCGACTATGGAAGTTCAATAAATGCGCCAATCGTGGCGATGAAAGGCCAGAACGAAAATGGAAGTTGCCATACCTTAACATATTTGTCTTGGTGAGAGACGCAAATCGGTTGAAATCCTTACCTTTCTCGAAACTGGTCCATACCCCAGTTTATCCCACTCGGTGGCACACCCCGAGGGTGGTGGATGGGGGTTCGGGTGTTTCTATGGGGTATTTGGGGTGGTCCACCCACCCAAGCCGTCAAATCGGTCGAAATCCCTATGGTGTTCGAAAAGGGTCCATACCCCATTTTCACCCCCTCGGGGTGGCACACCCGGGGTGATGGATTGGTGTCGGGTGTCGGGGTGTTTATAGGAGGTATTTGGGGCCACCCACCCATGCCGTCAAATCGGTCGAAATCCTTACCGTACTCGGAAATAGTTTATACCCCATTTCACCCCTTCGGGTGGCACCACTCTGGGTGTTTGGGCAGGGATTGGGGTGTTTCTGGGAGGTATATGTGACGGGCCACCCACCCACGCCGTCAAATCGGTCCAAATCTTTACCATTCTCGATAATGGTCCATATCCTGAAGTGATTGGAAGGGAGTCGGTTGTTTATAGGGAGTATTTGGGACAGGCCACCCACCCATCCGTCAAATCGGTCGAAATCCCTACTGTTCTCGAAAATGGTCCATACCCAATTGTTACCCCCCTCGGGGTGGCACCCCGTGGGTAATGGTGTGGGTTGGGGAGTTTCTATGTGGTATTTGGGGCGGGCCACCCACCCATGCAGTCAAATCGGTCGAAACCCCTACGGTTCTCGAAGATGATCCTTATCCCATTTTCACTCACTCGGGGTAGCACCCCGTGTGTGAAGGGTGGGGTCGGGGTGTTTCTCTGGAGTATTTGGGAGGGCCATGCACCCATGCCGTTAAATCGGTTGAAACCCTTAGCTTTCTCGAAACTGGTCCATACCCCATGTTTACCCCCTCGGGGTGGCACCCCCGGGGTAATGGATGGGTGGGTGTCGGGGTGTTTATTTTGGGGCCACCCACCCATCCAGTCAAATCGGTCGAAACCCCTACGGTTCTTGAAAATGGTCTATACCCATGGGGTATTTCGGGCGGGCCACCCACCAGCCTTATCAAATTTGTCTTGGGGAGAGACAGAAAGAAGTATATATGCATTCATTTGATAGCGTTTGAGGTGATAGAGTGGGTTTTGAATTGTCCTCGGTTTAGGGGCATCATTAGGAACCATTTGTTTGACCATATTTGGTCTTATTCCAAAAACATTGGGCGACGGTCATCATAATGTTTTAGTGGTCAGATGTGAATTGGCCGAAGGGCCCTATTGTAACATTTTGACATAAATTTGTCTGTCGAAAACATATCCTATACTAACACTTCGAATGACTTCCTGTGTTTGTTGGTCCCAAAAATAAAAAGATCCCACAAAAATTCAACTTCGTAATAATAATGACTTATAATATTTAAGTCGATTTGAGTTTGATTATACAGTCCCGGATCGACTATGGAAGTTCAACAAATGCGCCAATCGTGGCGATGAAAGGCCAGAACGAAAATGGAAGTTGCCATACCTTAACATATTTGTCTTGGTGAGAGACGCAAATCGGTTGAAATCCTTACCTTTCTCGAAACTGGTCCATACCCCAGTTTAACCCACTCGGGTGCGTTGGTGGTTTTGAATTGTCCTCGACTAAGTGGCACCATAAGGAACCATTTGTGTGACCATATTTGGTCTTATTCGAAAAACATTGGGCGACGGTCGTCATATTGTTTTAGTGGTCAGATGTGAATTGGCCGAAGGGCCCTATTGTAATATTTTGACATAAATTGGTCTTTCGAAAAGATATCCTATACTAACACTTCGAATGATTTCCTGTGTTGGTTGGTCCCAAAAATAAAAAGATCTCACAAAAATTCAACTTCTTAATAATAATGACTTATAATATGTAAGTCGATTTGAGTTTGATTATACAGTCCCGGATCGACTATGGAAGTTCAACAAATGCGCCAATCGTGGCGATGAAAGGCCAGAACGAAAATGGAAGTTGCCATACCTTAACATATTTGTCTTGGTGAGAGACGCAAAACGGTTGAAATCCTTACCTTTCTCGAAACTGGTCCATACCCCAGTTTATCCCACTCGGTGGCACACCCCGAGGGTGGTGGATGGGGGTTCGGGTG
Organism: Siphonodentalium dalli; assembly: GCA_032622095.1. NCBI lineage: Eukaryota > Metazoa > Mollusca > Scaphopoda > Gadilida > Siphonodentaliidae > Siphonodentalium > Siphonodentalium dalli. The sequence goes on from CP136063.1 coordinate 53,073,909, forward strand.
TTTCTATGGGGTATTTGGGGTGGTCCACCCACCCAAGCCGTCAAATCGGTCGAAATCCCTACGGTTTTCGAAAAGGGTCCATACCCCATTTTTACCCCCTCGGGGTGGCACACCCGGGGTGATGGATTGGTGTCGGGTGTCGGGGTGTTTATAGGAGGTATTTGGGGCCACCCACCCATGCCGTCAAATCGGTCGAAATCCTTACCGTACTCGGAAATAGTTTATACCCCATTTCACCCCTTCGGGTGGCACCACTCTGGGTGTTTGGGCAGGGATTGGGGTGTTTCTGGGAGGTATATGTGACGGGCCACCCACCCACGCCGTCAAATCGGTCCAAATCTTTACCGTTCTCGATAATGGTCCATATCCTGAAGTGATTGGAAGGGAGTCGGTTGTTTATAGGGATTATTTGGGACAGGCCACCCACCCATCCGTCAAATCGGTCGAAATCCCTACTGTTCTCGAAAATGGTCCATACCCAATTGTTACCCCCTCGGGGTGGCACCCCGTGGGTAATAGTGTGGGTTGGGGAGTTTCTATGTGGTATTTGGGGCGGGCCACCCACCCATGCAGTCAAATCGGTCGAAACCCCTACGGTTCTCGAAGATGATCCTTATCCCATTTTCACTCACTCGGGGTAGCACCCCGTGGGTGAAGGGTGGGGTCGGGGTGTTTCTCTGGAGTATTTGGGAGGGCCATGCACCCATGCCGTTAAATCGGTTGAAACCCTTAGCTTTCTCGAAACTGGTCCATACCCCATGTTTACCCCCCTCGACGTGGCACCCCCGGGGTGATGGATGGGTGGGTGTCGGGGTGTTTATTTGGGGCCACCCACCCATCCAGTCAAATCGGTCGAAACCCCTACTGTTCTTGAAAATGGTCTATACCCATGGGGTATTTCGGGCGGGCCACCCACCAGCCTTATCAAATTTGTCTTGGGGAGAGACAGAAAGAAGTATATATGCATTCATTTGATAGCGTTTGAGATGATAGAGTGGGTTTTGAATTGTCCTCGGTTTAGGGGCACCATTAGGAACCATTTGTTTGACCATATTTGGTCTTATTCCAAAAACATTGGGCGACGGTCATCATAATGTTTTAGTGGTCAGATGTGAATTGGCCGAAGGGCCCTATTGTAATATTTTGACATAAATTGGTCTTTCGAAAAGATATCCTATACTAACACTTCGAATGATTTCCTGTGTTGGTTGGTCCCAAAAATAAAAAGATCTCACAAAAATTCAACTTCGTAATAATAATGACTTATAATATGTAAGTCGATTTGAGTTTGATTATACAGTCCCGGATCGACTATGGAAGTTCAACAAATGCGCCAATCGTGGCGATGAAAGGCCAGAACGAAAATGGAAGTTGCCATACCTTAACATATTTGTCTTGGTGAGAGACGCAAATCGGTTGAAATCTTTACCTTTCTCGAAACTGGTCCATACCCCAGTTTATCCCACTCGGTGGCACACCCCGAGGGTGGTGGATGGGGGTTCGGGTGTTTCTATGGGGTATTTGGGGTGGTCCACCCACCCAAGCCGTCAAATCGGTCGAAATCCCTACGGTTTTCGAAAAGGGTCCATACCCCATTTTCACCCCCTCGGGGTGGCACACCCGGGGTGATGGATTGGTGTCGGGTGTCGGGGTGTTTATATGAGGTATTTGGGGCCACCCACCTATGCCGTCAAATCGGTCGAAATCATTACCGTTCTCGGAAATAATTTATACCCCATTTCACCTCTTCGGGTGGCACCACTCTGGGTGTTTGGGCAGGGATTGGGGTGTTTCTGGGAAGTATATGTGACGGGCCACCCATCTACGCCGTGAAATCGGTCCAAATCTTTACCGTTCTCGATAATGGTCCATACCCTGAAGTGATTGGAAGGGAGTCGGTTGTTTATAGGGAGTATTTGGGACAGGCCACCCACCCATCCGTCAAATCGGTCGAAATCCCTACTGTTCTCAAAAATGGTCCATACCCAATTGTCACCCCCTCGGGGTGGCACCCCCGTGGGTAATGGTGTGGGTTGGGGAGTTTCTATGTGGTATTTGGGGCGGGCCACCCACCCATGCAGTCAAATCGGTCGAAACCCCTACGGTTCTCGAAGATGATCCTTATCCCATTTTCAATCACTTGGGGTTGCACCCCGTGGGTGAAGGGTGGGGTCGGGGTGTTTCTCTGGAGTATTTGGGAGGGCCATGCACCCATGCCGTTAAATCGGTTGAAAACCCTTAGCTTTCTCGAAACTAGTCCATACCCCATGTTTACCCCCTCGGGTGGCACCCCCGGGGTGATGGATGGGTGGGGTGTCGGGGTGTTTATTTGGGGCCACCCACCCATTCAGTCAAATCGGTCGAAACCCCTACGGTTCTTGAAAATGGTTTATACCCAATGTTCACCCCATCAGGGTAGCACCCCCGAGGGTGAAAGGTGAAAGGTGGGGGATCGTGATGTTTCTATGGTGTATTTCGGGCGGGCCACCCACCAGCCTTATCAAATTTGTCTTGGGGAGAGACAGAAAGAAGTATATATGCATTCATTTGATAGCGTTTGAGATGATAGAGTGGGTTTTGAATTTTCCTCGGTTTAGGGGCACCATTAGGAACCATTTGTTTGACCATATTTGGTCTTATTCCAAAAACATTGGGCGACGGTCATCATAATGTTTTAGTGGTCAGATGTGAATTGGCCGAAGGGCCCTATTGTAACATTTTGACATAAATTTGTCTTTCGAAAACATATCCTATACTAACACTTCGAATGACTTCCTGTGTTTGTTGGTCCCAAAAATAAAAAGATCTCACAAAAATCCTTACCTTTCTCGAAACTGGTCCATACCCCAGTTTATCCCACTCGGTGGCACACCCCGAGGGTGATGGATGGGGGTTCGGGTGTTTCTATGGGGTATTTGGGGTGGTCCACCCACCAAGCCGTCAAATCGGTCGAAATCCCTACGGTTTTCGAAAAGGGTCCATACCCCATTTTCACCCCCTCGGGGTGGCACACCCGGGGTGATGGATGGGTGTCGGGTGTCGGGGTGTTTATAGGAGGTATTTGGGGCCACCCACCCATGCCGTCAAATCGGTCGAAATCATTACCGTTCTCGGAAATAGTTGATACCCCATTTCACCTCTTCGGGTGGCACCACTCTGGGTGTTTGGGCAGGGATTGGGGTGTTTCTGGGAGGTATATGTGACGGGCCACCCACCCACGCCGTCAAATCGGTCCAAATCTTTACCGTTCTCGATAATGGTCCATACCCTGAAGTGATTGGAAGGGAGTTGGTTGTTTATAGGGAGTATTTGGGACAGGCCACCCACCCATCCGTCAAATCGGTCGAAATCCCTACTGTTCTCGAAAATGGTCCATACCCAATTGTTACCCCCTCGGGGTGGCACCCCCGTGGGTAATGGTGTGGGTTGGGGAGTTTCTATGTGGTATTTGGGGCGGGCCACCCACCAATGCAGTCAAATCGGTCGAAACCCCTACGGTTCTCGAAGATGATCCTTATCCCATTTTCACTCACTTGGGGTTGCACCCCGTGGGTGAAGGGTGGGGTCGGGGTGTTTCTCTGGAGTATTTGGGAGGGCCATGCACCCATGCCGTTAAATCGGTTGAAAACCCTTAGCTTTCTCGAAACTGGTCCATACCCCATGTTTACCCCCTCGGGTGGCACCCCCGGGGTGATGGATGGGTGGGGTGTCGGGGTGTTTATTTGGGGCCACACACCCATCCAGTCAAATCGGTCAAAACCCCTACGGTTCTTGAAAATGGTCTATACCCAATGTTCACCCCCTCGGGGTAGCAACCCCGTGGGTGAAAGGTGAAAGGTTGGGGATCGTGGTGTTTCTATGGGGTATTTCGGGCGGGCCACCCACCAGCCTTATCAAATTTGTCTTGGGGAGAGACAGAAAGAAGTATATATGCATTCATTTGATAGCGTTTGAGATGATAGAGTGGGTTTTGAATTTTCCTCGGTTTAGGGGCACCATTAGGAACCATTTGTTTTACCATATTTGGTCTTATTCCAAAAACATTGGGCGACGGTCATCATAATGTTTTAGTGGTCAGATGTGAATTGGCCGAAGGGCCCTATTGTAACATTTTGACATAAATTTGTCTTTCGAAAACATATCCTATACTAACACTTCGAATGACTTCCTGTGTTTGTTGGTCCCAAAAATAAGAAGATCCCACAAAAATTCAACTTCGTAATAATAATGAATTATAATATTTAAGTCGATTTGAGTTTGATTATACAGTCCCGGATCGACTATAGAAGTCCAATAAATGCGCCAATCGTGGCGACGAAAGGCCAGAACGAAAATGGAAGTTGCTATACATTAACACATTTGTCTTGGTGAGAGACCCAAATCGGTTGAAATCCTTACCTTTCTCGAAACTGGTCCATACCCCAGTTTAACCCACTCGGTGGCACACCTCGAGGGTGATGGATGGGGGTTCGGGTGTTTCTATGGGGCATTTGGGGTGGGCCACCCACACATACCGTCAAATGGGTCTAAATCACTACTGTTCTCGAAAATGGTCCATACCCCATTGATACCCCATCGGGGTGGCACCCCCGTGGGTGATGGGTGCAGCCAAATCGGTCGAAACCCCTACGGTTCTCGAAGATGTCCATACCCCATTTTCACCCCCTCCGGGTAGCACTCCCGTGGGTGACGTGTGGGGTCGGGGTCTTTATATGGGCTATTTGGGGCGGGCCACCCACCCATGCCATTAAATCGATCGAATTCCTTACCTTTCTCGAAAATGGTCCTTACTCCATTTTAACCCCCTCGTGGTGGCACCCCTGGGGGTGATGGGTGGGGGTCGGGTGTTTCCATGAGTATTTGGGAGGGCCACCCACCCATGCCGTCAAATCGGTTGAAATACTTACTTTTCTCGTAACTGGTCCATACCCCAGTTTAACCCCATCGGTTGGCACACCCCGAGGGTGATGGATGGGGGTTCGGGTGTTCCTATGGGGTATTTGGGGTGGGCCACCCACCCATGCCGTCAAACGGTCGCAATCCCTACGGTTCTCGAAAAGGGTCCTTACGTGGTGGTACCCCCGGGGTGATAGGTTGTGTCCGGGTGTTTCTAGTAGGTTTTTGGGGCTGGCCACACACCCATGCCACCAAATCGGTCGAAATCCTTACCGTTCTAAAAATGGTCCATACCGTTTTTTACCCCCCCCCCCCTCCGGGTGGCACACCGGGGTGATGGTGGGGGATCCAGGAGTTTCTAGTGTATTTTGGGCCGTCAAATCGGTCGAAATCCTCACCGTACTCGAAAAAAGGACCATACTCTATTTTCACCTCATCGGGGTGGCACCCCCGGGGTGATGGGTGGGGTCGGTGTTTTTAGGAGGTATTTGAGGCGGGCCACCCACACATGACGTAAAATCGGTCAAAATTCGTACCCTTCGCGAAAATTGTCCATACCATATATTCACATTTCGGTGGCACCCCAGGGAGGTGATTGGTGGGGGGGGTCAGTGTGTTTCTATGGAGTACTTGGGTGGTCACTCGCCCATACCGTCAAATGGGTGGAAATTCTCACCGTTCTCGAAAATGGTCCATACCCCATTCACCCCTTCGGGGTGGCACCCCCCAGGGGTGATAGATGGGTTCGGTGAATTTATAGGTGGTATTTGGGGCGGGCCACCCACCCATGCCATCAAATCGGTCGAAATCCTTATCTAAAATTGTCCATACCCCATTTACACCCATACGGAGTGTCACCCCCGGTGTGATCGGTCGGGTTCCGGATGTTTCTAGATGGGATTTGGGGCGGGCCACCCATCCGTGTCGTCCAATCGGTGGTATTTGGGGCGGGCTACCAACATGTTACCCCATCGAAGTTGCACCCCCGAGTGATGGTGGGGGTATGGTGTGTCTATGGGTATTTGGGGCGGGCCAACCATCCAAGCTGTGATATCGGTCGAAATCCACACCGGTCCCCATTTTCACCACCTGCGGTCAAATCGGTTGAAATTCTTACCCTTCTCGAAAGTTGTCTATACCACATGTTCACCCCCTGGGTGGCACCCCGGGTGATGGGTGGGGTCGGGTGTTTTTAGGGGGTATTTTTGGCGAGCCACCCACCCATGCCGTCAAATCGGTCTAAATTGTTACCCTTCTCGAAAATTATCCATACCCCATGTTCATCCCTGGGGTGGCATCCCCCAGGAGGTAATTGGTGGGGTATCGACGTGTTTCTTTGGGTTACTTGGGCGGACCACTCACCCATGGCGTCCAATCTGTGGAAATTCTTACCGTTCTCGAGTAAGGTCCATACCCCATTTTCACCCCTTCGGGTGGCACCACCCAGGGGTGATGTCGGGTTCGGGTATTTATATGGGGTATTTGTGGCGGGCCAGCCACCCACGACGTCAAATCGGTCGAAATCCTTACCATTCTCGAATATTGTCCATACCCCATGTTCACCCCTGCGGAGTGGCACCACCGGTGTGATAGGTGGGAGTCGGGTGTTTCTAGGTGGTATTTTGGCGGGCCACCCACCCATGCCGTCAAATCCATACGGCATTTTCACTCCCTATGGTGGCACCCCCACCGGAGTGATGGGTGGGTGTGGGGTTTTTCTAGTGGGTATTTAGGGCGGGCCACCCACCCTGTGGGCGGCACTCCTCGTGGTGATGGCTTGGGAATCGGGTGTTCATAGGGGTTATTTGGGGCAAGCCACCGACCCATGCCATCAAATCGGTCGAAATCCTTACCGTTCTCAAAAATGGTTCATACCCCCCATGTTCACCCCCTTGGGGTGGCAGCCACTGGGGTTGATGCCTCGGGGGTCGGCGTGTTTCTAGGTGTTATTTGTGGTGGGCCATCACACATGCCATCAAATCGGGCGAAATCCTTTCCGTTCTCGAAAATGGTCCTTACCCCATGTTCACCTCCTCGGGTGGCAACCCGGGTGATGGGTGGGTGATCCGGGAGTTTCTATGGTATTTTGGGTAGATCACCCACCCATGCCGTCAAATCGGTCGAAATCCTTACCGTTCTCGAAAATGATCCATACCCCATTTTCACCTCCTTGGGTGGCACCCCCGCAGGTGATTGGTATGGGATCGGTGTGTTTCTATGGTGTACTTGAGGTGGGCCACTCACCGTGCCGTCAAATCAGTGGAAATTATTACTCTCCTCGAAAAATTGTCCATACCCCATGTTCACCCCATGGGGTGGCACCCCCATGAGGTGATTGGTGGTTCGGGTTGTTTCTATGGGGTACTTGGTGTGGGCCACTCACCACGCCGTCAAATCGGTGCTAATTCTTACCGTTCTCGAAAATAGTCCATACCCCATTTTCACCTGTCGTGGTGGCACCATTGAGCTGATGGTTGGAGGCCGGGTGTTTCTGGTGGGTATTTGGGGCGGGCCACACACCCATGCCGTCAAATCGGTCAAAATCCTTACCGTTCTCGAAAATGATCCATACCCCATTTTCACACCCTTGGGTGCCACCCCGGGGAAATGGGTGGGGTCGGGGTGTTTCTAGGGGATAATTGGAGCGGGCCACCACCCAGGCCGTCAATTCGGTAGAAATCCTTACCTTTATCCAAATTGTCCTTACACCATTTTACGCCCCTCAGGGTGGCACCCGCGGGGTGATGGATGGGGCATTGTGCTGTTTCTAGGGGGTATTTGGGGCAGATCGCTCGAAATCCTTACCATTCTCCAAAATTGTCCATACCCCATTTAACACCCACGGGGTGGCACCCCGGGGCCTTGTACTATGGACCATAATAATTTTAATCACAAGGTTAAGGGATGTACACAGGAGGCGGGCAAGTGCAATAGACCACTGTATTGTAATAGTGTATATTATACCCGTGTGCATGTGGGCTCATTGCCGATGGGTGATTGGGTTTGATCAGAATGGCATTCACACTGCGGCAATCAAGCGGTTGTCTCGTGGCAAACAACCTTAAGTCTGTATTGGAGTATTGACCAATTATGACATTCGTGCAGGGACGTTGTTAGAGGGTCTCCTTTGTGGGTACACAACTTGGAGTTTAAACCTGCACCTGATACCTTCTAGCTATACGTCTCTTGTACATATTAGCAATAGAATACTGCAGCGATTCTGAATGACAAACCAACTAGAAATTAAATACATCGTACTACTTGAATTGTTGGAACAGACGATAACCATTGATGAAATATAACACAATGCACGAACGGTTGCGGTGTACTCACTGGGCGATTATTTAAAGGATACCGATTACCACTAATCAAATTGAACACGGCTCACCCATGCACTAGCGATAACATCTCAATGAGTGTCTCCGAGGAATCATTTTTTTCATTGGTCAATCAAGTCACATGTGAAAAACTTATTATTTTATTGGTCACCAATTATTGTATTGGTCAACATGCATGTGAAAGCGGAATTACAAGAAGTCGCCTATACACTGTTAGAATAAGAGTGGAGGTCTATGGTAATCGACACCTTTTGTGTGCCCCACTGAAGCTTGTGATTACAATAATTGTGTTCTATAGTATAGGGTTGATGGGTGGGTGGTCGGGGTGTTTTATGTGGTATTTGGGGTGGGCCACCAACCCATTCCGTCAAATCGGTCTAAATTCCTACCCTCTGGGTGGCACCCCGGGGTGATGGGCGGGGGGTCGGGTGTTCTGGAAGGTATATGGGCGGGACACACACCCATGTCGTCAAATCGGTTGAAAACCTTACCGTTCTCAAAAATGGTCCAAACACCATTTGTACCCCCTCGGGGTGATGGGTGGGGTTGTTTCAAATTGGTGTTTAAATTGTGTATTTAGGGTGGGGCACCCACACACACGCGGTCAAATCGGTTGAAATTCTTACCATTCTCGAAAGTTGTCTATACCACATGTTCACCCCCTGGGTCGCACACCCAATGTGATTGGTGGGGGTCGGGTGTTTCTATTTGGGTATTTGGGGCGGGCCACCTACCCATGCCGTCAAATCGGTAAAAATATTCACCGTTCTCGAGAATGGTCCATACACTATTTTCACACCTACGGGGTGTCACTCCCGGGGTGGTGTGGCTGGGGTGTTTGTATGGGGTATTTGGGCGGGCCATCCACCATGCCGTCACGAAATTTGTCCATAACCTATTTTCACCTCTTCGGGGTACCAACCCCAGAGGTTGATGGGATGGGTCTGGTGTTTCTAGGGGGTATTTGGGGCGGGCCACCCACAAATGCCGTCAAATCGGTCGAAATTCTTACCGTTCTGGAAAATGGTCGATACTGTTCTCGAAAATGGTCCATACCCCATTTTCACCTCTTCGGTGTTGATGGGCGGGGTCTGGTGTCTATAGGGGGTATTTGGGACGAGCGACCCACCCATGCCGTCAAATCGGTCGAAATACTTACCGTTCTCGAAAATGGTTCATCCCCCATTTTCACCCCTTCTGTTGTCACCACCCGGGGGTGATGAGTGGGGAGTCTGGTGTTTCTAGTAGGTATTTGGGGCGGGCCACCCACCCAACATGCAATCAAATCGGTCGAAATCCCAACTGTTCTTGAAAATGGTTTATACCCCATTTCACCCCTTCGGGGTGGCACCCCCGGTGGTGATAGGTTGGGGTCGGTGTGTTTGTGGCAGGCCACCGAACCGTTCCGTCAAATTGGTCGAAATCTGTACCGTTCTCAAAAATGGTCGATGCTATTCTCGAAAATGGTCCATATCCCATTTTCACCTCTTCTGGGTGGCAATCACCGGGTTTGCTGAGTGGGGGTCTGTCGTTTCTAGGGGTGTTTGGGACGAGCCACCCACCCATGCCGTCAAATCGGTCGAAATCCTTACCGTTCTTGGAAATAGTTTATACCCCATTTCACCCCTTCGCGTGGTAACACCCGGGGTGATTGGGTAGAGATTTGGGGTGTTTCTGAGAGATATATGGGACGGGCCACCCACCCATGCCGTCAAATCGATCCAAATTCTTACTGTTCTCGAAAATGGTCCATACCCCGAAGTGATTGGAAGGGAGTCGGTTGTTTCTAGGGAGTATTTGGGGTGGGCCACCCACCGTGCCGTCAAATCGGTTTAAATCCAATACTGTTCTCGAAAATGGTCCATACCCAATTGTTACCCAATCGGGGTGGCACCCCCGTGGGTAATGGGTGGGGATGGGAGTTTCTGTGTGGTATGTGGGGCGGGCTACCCACCCATGCAGTCAAATCGGTCGAAACCCCTACGGTTCTCGAAGATGGTCCATACCCCATTTTCACCCCCTCGGGGTAGCACGGGGTATGACGTTCGTGTATGCCAGACACAGTTCTGAAATGTGACATTTCTATCGGTGTGACGTTATGAGAATAATACCGACAACTCAATGTACACGGTTTCAACCGAATTATTCCATCGACTTTTGGGAAACCTGAGCATGAGAGATTACAATTAATGCTATGCCGCGGCTTAATTGGCAAATGATACACTAAGGGATTAGTTAATGTATTTGATTTAGTGTAACGCGGATCCCCAGGGCATAGTGGCACGCGCATCGTCGTGGGGCCAGCCATCAGCATCCTTTGATTTCACTAAATCGTACAAGGCGACCAGAAATGGCATGGTGCGATATTTGACCCCCCCCCCCCCCTGGTGTTTGAGTTGATCGGGTGTGTTTTGATGTGTCTTTGGCTTAGAAACAACCTATAACATACCATTTGCTTGACCCTATTTGGCATTTATCGTAGAACCTTGGTCCGCGGCCACCATGATGTTTTGTTGACGAAATATGTTACGAAAGAAGAGCCCTATTCTAACATTTTGACAAAATCTGTCATGGGGCAGATAATTGGCACGCTGGGCCAATTGATCCCATTTGGTTGTCGGCCATTTGGGTAGGTCGGATTTTGGGTTTGTTTCAAGAAAAAGAGTCCTGTGCTTTATATACATAGAAATAAATTTGAAATAACAATTTTAAAAGGAGTGAGTGGTATTTGATCGGGTGTCTAACTACATGACAAAAATAATTAAAATTACCTATCTGTATCCATACCATAAATGTGTTAGCAACGAACGCTTTTTACTGCTTCGTGCTGATCTCGACTTTTCTATATTCTATATCTAGAATAAGACGTTTGTTTATGGCATATATAGTCATCATAATAGTATTTCGTGTATTTATACCTATATTTATTTCAGAATAGCCAGAAGGAACAAAAGTCAGTTTCGTTGTGTTTCTGCCACTTGCAATGAATATGTGTATTTTATCAGTGTGTTCTTCAATAACTTTTTAGTGGTTAATGGACATATTGCAGGAAACTCCCCCTGATTATACAGACCCGGAACGACTGTAGAAGTTACTAAATGAGCCAATGATGGCGATGTGAAGTCAGAACGAATTGGAAGCTCCCGTACCTTATCATATCTCTATGAAAGAAGCGCATATAAACCTGATTGGCTTCGGTTTGATGTGATCGGGTGGGATAAGTGGCACGATGGGACAATTACACGCATGTCGTTGTTGGTTATTTAGAGTCGAGTCGGATTTTGGAGTTGTTTCGAGAGAAAAAATGTCACGCGTGCTTACTCTAGAAATTTCAGCTTTAATTGTTAAATGTGAAATGACCAAAGGGCCCTATTCTAACATATTCACAAAAATCAGTCAAATGGCATATAAATGGCATAGAAACGCTCTTTATTGCTTCTAAATTCAATATCGCGAATAAGTCTTTTGTACATGACATAATATTTTCCCCAAATTATACCTATTTGGATGACGGAAAGCGGGTAAGAATCTGTGATTAAAATAGGTGGCGTTTGAACAAAGACTGTGACGTTCTGACCAAATTGAAATTTGGCCTTTCGTCTGTTCACGTTATGACACAATCAGCTTATTATAATTTTTCCATCGACCCTGGGAGACCAAAGTATGAGCCATTAGAAGCGACGTCATGCAGCGCCTTAACCGTCAAATCATTATTGTCTATTCAGGACTAATTAATGTAACTGATTTAGTTTCAAGCTGCTCCACAGGGCATACTGGCAGCTGCCTCGCCATTGATATACCCCAGTAGTGGCATATATTAATCTCGTCACAGAACGATTGAAGGATGAATATATAAATAAGTATATTACCAGTGCAGACGATCCACACAGTAAACGAAGGCCATACAAACAATTCAAAACCATTTTTCGACTCGAACCATATCTAATACATACAATTTCTATCAAAGACCGTGAACAATTATGTAGACTTCGAATCAGCTGTCATTCATTAGAAATAGAAAAAGGCCAACACAAACGCCCACCGACGCCAGCCAATGATCGGATATTCAAGATGTGCAATACTAACTCAGTGGAAGACGAGAAGCATTTTGTTCTCCATTGTATCAAATACGACAAATTGAGAAAAAGGCCTATATGAATCACTAAATTTCTAAGGGCCAGTAGTATCTCAAAATGCATATACATAATGCGAAACGACCAACCAAATACAAGTAATGTGATCAGTCGAGCTTTCAAAGAATTCTTTGAAATGAGAAAAGAAGCCCGAAGTTGATGAATAAATTAATAATTAATTTCTATTCCACACGATATCATAGGCCTGCATACAGTTTATTTGCATGCTTATATTATTGAGCTCTACTAAGTCATTGTATAACTGTAGTATGAATATGTGGAAAGTTTATTATATGAACTATGTATGTGTAAATTATATGTCTTATTATTATGTAATGCATAAGGCTCACATGAGTGTTTTATGCTAATAAATATCATATCATAATTCCTCGCTGCATTGAAGCAATATTCTGAGGAAGAACGTGGATTGAACCCGATTTATTACCTCAACCCAATTTAAAGGTGCTCAATCCGATGCGATGATCCCCATATCATCCGATTCCAACAACAACATTTTTTGAAATGCCGCTTCAGTTGTCATACTGGCACAATTGTCATGCCTCGCCATTGAGATCACAGTAGTGGCATATCTCGCGGCAATGAAGCAATATTCCGAGGAAGAACGTGGATTGATCCCCGGTTTATTTCCTCCACCCAGATTAAAGGTACTCAATCCGATTCGATGGTCCCCATATCATCCGATTCCAACAACAACATTTTTTGAAAAGCCAGATCGATGTTCAATAACAACTCGAATTGCGGTGCCTGCAGATCAACGTATCACAAAGAAATTGAACATGTATTATTTACATGTAATGTGCCAGCCATGCATCAATTGAGATACAGTTTCTGGTCAATCACCATTGACTTCTTTGGGGTAGAATGTTTTATGTTTCTCGATTCACTCTCGCAAAACCATCTATGTGACTTCCTAATCGGCGGCACAGCCTTCGTTCCTCCACTCGTTGTCATCAATGCTTGGGGAGATATTCTCACATTCGCCGCGAAATTCATGTACAAAGGATGCCAACTTTTACGAAACAGTGCCCGTTAAGACTATACCCGATTTCTTGCGTGTGCTTGCTGCCTGCCAGAAAAGCAAGTCTTGTTGACATTAAAATGTTTGAGGGTGAAAAGGAGCATAGCTTAGTGAACATAAGATCAACATCTATACGCATGCGATATACACTTTCCTTATCTAAATGTGATCAAACTCTAATATGGTACATAGACCATACGGCTCATACGGCTGTGATGTAGGGGAATTCAGTGTTGTTACTTTTTGCCGCCATTTTCTATGCTCAAATGTTGTTTGTATATATACTAAATAATGTTTGTAAATACCACTCTCACCTTTATGTGTACAAAACGCTCCAATTCGTTTATACAACACATACAATGTATTGATGTATGATCTCCGTTAATGGAGGTTAATAAAGAGATACATATATATATATACCATCGACATATATATATATATATATATATATATATATACCCTGTTATTTATAATTTTTTTGTTCAACGAAATTCTGCCAGTTTGTCAAGTATCTGACACAAAAAGCCACTTGATTTTAGACAATTTAGTCTTCTCGACTCGAATCGTATATGTTTTAACCCCGGAGCCTGAGAAATCTTAATTTGCGAGCGTTAATTCGGATTTAGTACCTTTAACCGACTGTTGTGTTCAGCCACCCATTATCACGGCATACAAATAAACGACAATGCGAGAAATACTGTATAATTATAGTTATGGGTCGGCTGTGTTGTGTTACGCTGGCACAGCATTATTTTTGTCATTAATATTAGTCAGTATGGCATTAACACAATTGATCCTTTCATATTATAACCTGAGATCAGTGCTTATAGTTGTGGTATGCTGTTCCAAGATAGCGACTGTTGTTTGCACGCAATATGGGGGGGGGAGTCACACTGGCAAGAGTTTTTTTTAAACTGTTTTAACTGCCATTTTATGAATGTTTAGAACGTTCTCAAATTTGCGTATATACAGGGGCGCCGGAAGCATCCAAGGACAGGGGGCAGAGCCTACAAAAAGGGCACTTTTCCGCAAAAAAGGGCATTTTCTCCGCAAACTCGGGAAAATAACCATAAATTCATTGTGGCAAAATCCCTATTTTAAAGGTATTTGTCGGTTTTTATGGCCGTTTTGTGATAAAATTGACAAAAAAATTATATTCCTTGTGAAATTGGTGGTATTTGGACCAAAAAAGTCACATTTTGCTATAAAAACATGAGATTAAACACACAAAAAGCATTTTCTGTCTCCAGAAAAAGGGCAAGTCCTGCCCCCGCTCGCCCCCCTTGGTCAAGGGCAGGGGGGTCAGCTGCCCCCTCTGCCCCCCCCCCACTTCCGGCACCCCTGCCTATATATGATATACTTCCCAGTCCTGCAATCTACTTTCTATTCCACATGTCAATTCAATTTGTTTAATCTTATCGACCAATAATACATAGATATTGAGATAACATATATTACATTTATGAACATGACTTACATCATAAATTTTCAAATGATACATTATAATATATAAACAGTATTTACAATATAAATATTATACTTGCCTGTTATATGTCATTGCCATTAATCTGATCCGTTTGGTTTAATTCATTAGGGCTTACCATTCAGGTGTAATGCCATACCACGAGAGAGATATTTATTCCTCCAAATATGGGGACCATTATTGTACAATACATGTATATACATATACAAAAGTTAACTTGTGACATATATACACAATATAATTTAATTTGAGAAGGCTCATTTGAAGTCGATAGTGCGATCTAGTTTCTTATGTGATAATTAAAATATCAGGAGGTCGGATAACTTTCATGAAAGACAGACACAAAACGGAAGCTAATAAAGCCCGGCGTTCCAATGCAGAAACATCTGCTCAACACATTGAGCAACCTTCAAGCATCGGGGCGTTCGTATTACGTAATGTATCATCTGGTGGGAATTTCTGGCCTATACAGACAGCACGGAATTCCATGCTTCTTTGCTGATGAATAATGACTGGCAGAAATCCACTGCATTTGACCACCATGTGTGTTAATATCAGTGTCAAGTCGAATAGATCAGCATATCCACCCGGATAGCCGCCTAGTTTTATACTGTTGCTCAATATTTCATGTGTATTATAAGTGTTGGTCGATGTAGCTTGGAATACATTTAACACTGTAAGCAGACGAGTGGACTTGCTAGTAGGAACACCAGAGGCTAAAGGCACGGGCGGCGTTTTTTGCAGAAATATTTATATTTGTTCAAATCGGCATTAACAGAAGGAACACAAAAATATATACAGTTCCGCTCGATGCCAAACATAATCAGCGCGTAGATAGTATATTGTCGTCAAGACGTACGATGTTGTACGTAAACAAGAGACTGCTCGTGTTACAGAAGTTGTGCTTCTGTTTATATAACACAGTGCAATTATATTGGTTAACACACACAAATGATATAAACGCTCTTTATTATTTCCATATCAGGAAAACCTTAACAAATAAGGCTCTTTGTGTTTACCATATCCGGACATAAAAAAAACCAGGAAACGTAACGTTTTTGCTTTCGTTTACACAACAAAAGGGGGAAATGACAATAATATACTTTTTATGCCATATTTCTGATTGACATAAGAACAAAGGCTCTATATTTTTACTAATCCTTCTGTTTATGGCGGTTTTGGACGGATGTGATTATTTTAACAGCATACCCACCACCAACGCCGCCCGTATCTTTAACTTATGTAAAGAAATCATACCTATATAGTATATCGAAAATTTGTAATTATATGTGGGATTATGACTATATATGGGCATATCTTGCCTGAAATAAACACAATACAATAGCAGTAATGTTTTTTTCCCCATTTACATACACACACAATATACATCTATTCAATTATATATGACCTGTCAAATGAACAGCGATTTCGTTCTATATTGTTAAATGGCTACGATATACGCTTTAACCTCTACTTATCCACTCATCTATGTACATGTACATTGATTTGCAATGGTGTCGATATACCAAAACCATTGCTAGACACCAAATAATTCTGATCAAATTGGTCGACATAAACTCAAATGTTTTGTATCTCGTAATTTGCTGTACATTTCAGTTTGATAAGGTTTCGAAAATTCAACCATTTCGTGCTTTATATGCAAACTACTTGGCTTCAAATTGAATAGGTGCGAAAAGTGTTGTTCCACATGTAAGTCATATTGTAGCTCGAAAGAAATCGAAGATGGTGCACCGTATTACCACTTACGGTTGCACACCAGGTTGCAGTGAATTATCTCCGAACGCGACCAAATTTACATGGCATGGTCACATGTCACCCGATAACGATGCCATGAAAATTTTGTAAGCGAATTACTCGCCCCTGAATGTTCAAAAAAAAAATATTTGCTCTCCATAATGGAGGAAAGTTGCTAATGGAGTAGCCGAAGCGCGCGCGAGGGTGAGATCAGACCAGAGGAGGCGGTACACGTCATATTTAGCAAAAAGAAATAGGAGTCAAATTGTTGAGCAAACAGTTAAGTCAACAATATTTTCAGTGTATATACTGTTGCCACGACCCTACAACGGCGTAAGGTACACGAAGCTGGTTGATCGCATCCATGACAGGGGGCGACGCACTCTATTTGTCATTGGTCATAACCAATGATTTCATGCAATGCATACATAAGCAGATGTTGAGTATATCGATGGATTATATGCGTGATTGATCACTATAATTACGAATTTTATGTTTTCAGTACGCTTTCATAGTGTTGAACATGAAATCTTGTTTGTCGGTGCCATGAATGTACATTTATATGTGGTGCGCTAATCATTGTTAATGTTAAGTGCTTTTAAAGATGCATTATCCGATTTAGTGCGTTTTAAGATGCATTATCCGATTGAAGAAATATTGTCGTTGTAACTTGGAGATATGGTGACCGTCTGATAAATTAAAATAACTGGGGTAAAATATGTATGTATCACATTGTGTCACGCATACATTTGGCGATTTACTACAAAAGCCAAACAGGAGGGAATATCTATCTTGAGCAGTGAGATCGCCTGCCGGCGCGTGTTAGCCCATCCATAACTAATATAATCCGATGGCACGCCTTAGGGGCGGCGGCAGATATCTCAAATTGTCTCAGCCCATAGTGTGCGCTATATATCTGCCCTGGCGGTTAATAGGAATTATTATTCCCTTCTATATGGCTGTGTTTGTATACACCGTCGGGGTGGTACGCCATAGATGGCGGCAAACACTCTGGGTTTAAAATTAATAGGTCAGTATATTGCTATGCAATGTTATAGTCCCTATATATAGTTTGCTTATATTAACATCCACATATGTACATGTACGTACACAGTCACAACTGATCCCGTCTATCTCAAATCGTAAATGTATTATTTTTAAAAATAATTATTGGCATCGCGTATGATCGATACCTGCAGAATATATCCCACTAGGACATTGGTATCCATATTATTCATGCTGTTGTCGTCATACAAACAAAACAACCACAATCATGCGTGATTAGTTCCACAGATGTGTATTGAAGTGCTCTAAATTGATGACAAATTACGACACATACTCTTCGTTAAAATATGCAGTCGAAAATGGCGAATCAAGAAGGATGATCTTGGATTCATCGATGTGGCTGGAAAATATTTTTATTCGGCCGTTTCCGAAAATAAAAATACTGACAGACATACGGATTACGACATGTTTCAATGGGTGGAGATGAGGATAATGAGAGTATTCTAAAGGAACGGCATATAAATAATATAATTGTGAAATTGCCTCGTAATATTGTGGGATAAGTGGGATTAACTTTCATTTTATATATCTAAAGGAACAGTAACTCCTGCATGCAAACTACTTATGTCGCGCTGCGTGACATTCGCATAAATTTGGAGACTGCATGGCGTTTATTAAAATAATTCATATGCCGCCTATATGGAGGAAGCTTTTATTTTATGTAATCTTGTGATATATTTCTATAATACCATATGGGCGCACAAAACCTAAATTAAACAGTAAAATATAATATAGACACATAAACAAACTCAAATGTTAATGTCGATGCGTACGTGCACATGTACGTCAGTGAGATATCCCGAATTTAAGTAGTCTTGTTGATTTGCTACGATGCTGGTGGGTATACCACGGAGTTGAAATATGCTGATATGGTAAACTGATTCTGTTAAGAAAATGTACCGTTATTCTTTCGGAACATACATGTTGCAGTGTCTGGATATATATACAATAACGGAACAATTTCTTAACACCAATATCTGTCACTACCAGCACAATGGCAAGTCAGCAGGACCCACCAGCATCAGATCAAATTAGCAGGATAACTTAACCGGGATGGAAAGTGTTTGCCTTGCAATGACTGGACCTTGAAATCAGCTCTATCTCACCTATGACATACATGCACTGTGTCACACTTATAGTAAGGTGGTCACTTTCACCGCTGTGGCCTGCTCCCACAACTAATGATACACACGGAGTTACCATAGCTCACATCCCTGTCGACGCGCCCGTGACCTGACGGGTGTCACCTTGT
Source organism: Siphonodentalium dalli (assembly GCA_032622095.1). NCBI lineage: Eukaryota > Metazoa > Mollusca > Scaphopoda > Gadilida > Siphonodentaliidae > Siphonodentalium > Siphonodentalium dalli. The sequence goes on from CP136063.1 coordinate 53,092,870, forward strand.
TGTCTCGATGTCCGTTTCGATATAGATTGGTGTGTGTGTGTATAGATGGTGATCGCCGCTCTTCATTGCTATAAATATTCATTTAACACTGGTTCGCCCTGGTTATTTGGTCATGTGGTCTTAGCAGCATCAGTTCGCCATATCAGCAGCATGACAGATCACCTGATCCCAGCAGCATCATAGCAAATTAGCAAGACCATTTAACCAGTGTGTGGTTATTATATCACACCATCGTTGACTGACTGTTAGCATATTTTAATCTGTTGTGTACACTCGGGCGATTTATATTGGTCCACCGGGAGGTGTCAATTACCATGTCTAATGACCATGAAGTGATAATTTCGTCTGACGCGTGTCTGTTCCCGGGTGTCCCATCGCAGCCGGCATTTCATTAAAAATATTTGTGCATCTATTTACAATGCATAATGTATATATTTACATGAATTATATTCAACTATGGTCGTATGGTATGCATACATGTACATCAGTATAATAATGTTCATAGTGTTCTCCTGCACTTAACTGTGAAAGACTGAAACCAAAGTTTCAGACAAACTAGGACAATCCGGTGTGTGTGTAATTTAGAAATCAGTTTCCACTCACGGGAAGTATATTAGTTATAAACGCTCTTTATCGACATACAACTTATAATATTTCGATATTTGCCTCCCACAACTCAACAAAATGCAATGTTAAGAAGATAACAGTCCACTGGCATGTATGCTGGAATATGGGAATGAGGACAGACTACCATTGTTCATGGGTCATGTGCTTCCTTTGACCACCCAACTCGGCATACGATAGTACAGCAAAGTGATTTATAATGATGCCCCTTGGGTATACGACTATATGGTTGTACCACGAGGCATGATTGTGTTATATTGAGTAAACTCATAGGAATTTTTTCGAGAACAGACAAACACCTATCTGGACTAAGAGCCAGTCTGTTAGTTTTTGATGGAAGGTGAATAACTCTATACACTTGTATTTGGAACAATTAACCTCACCACCATAAAGACAGCAATTAGAAACACACAAAACGTCATCCCGTATATATGTTATCTTCGTCATCTACGTTGTATTTGTTAAAATGTTAATGGGAGAGGGGTGGATGTAAGTTGTTAAAATTTGTGCCCCTATCCCTCTTGTAATATTATATTACAATAAAATATGTTTTAAAAAAAGACACGATATAAGACTTATATATGTATTTGGGGTGGTGGGGTCAATTGTGCGAAATTCCCCTGACTATATATCTCCTAGTTTTTTTTATTTTTATGCATTTTAGTTAAATAAAGTGGGAGTTTTGGGGTAAATATGAGAATCTCTATCAATTAGTGGAAAATCTTCGGCGTGACGTCATCGCATGCGCTAATATTAAACGTGTGTCTTACCAATAATTATGAAGTTGATTTTGTGAGTTAATTATGTGATAAATATAGTTACGATGTACATGTAGGTTGTATACAATGCTATGTATTGGCATCAAGCTAATACTATTCCGAAATTTGCCTTGCCAACTCAACATCATGCAATGTTAAAATAGCACATAACAGTCGGGAACATATGATTCAATATAACCATACTGTATTATATTGATGCCCAAAGTAAGGTAGACATATATTTTGCATTGTGTTGTGTCGGGGACAGTCAAAAATTATTTAAAAAAACAGGCGTCCTATTTGAACATATATTTTACCATTAACTTGCGATGAACGCTCTTTATTGGAATAATGCATAGCCCGTGCATACCATGTCCTCAACAGAACAACGAGATATGACCGAAATAAGAACAGTCTCACGCATACAGCGATGCGTTCATAAGCACTGCGCTCTCGTCGCACACCGTTCCGATACGCGCGCCGAATCTGGAGCGTAATTAGCTACAGCGCCGATCTCAGCGGTTTTACGCGCTGTATCTGGCGGGCCGGGTAAGGTCAGATCCGATATATCGTAGCGAGGAAGTGTATTGTTTTTCTACTGCGGTCGTTTTCCGTTTATTTTGAAATACTCAGAAACTAATTGCAGTTGGAACGCGAAATCTCTATCGATTGTAGGCATCTAAGGTCTACTACAAATAAAGGTATCCGCATACCGGTCCAAGGATTCTAGACGGAGTTATGGCCCTTTTACGATTATTTTTCATTATTATTTTTTTTATTATACTCCACACTTTTGCAACGCCTTAATATCTGAAAGTATGGGGAGTATCGAACTGAAAGTTTGTACGTATGTTGGGGTCAATGAGTTCTAACCTATCGGCATACAATGAATATTGTCCGCGTTTACTCCGCGGAGTTATCTCCCTTTATATGAACAAATTTGATTTTATTATCTCGGAAATTATAAGGAGCAGAGCATCGAAAATTGGACCGTATGCACACCTCGATATGCTCTACTGCCCACGGGCATCAAAACGTGTGTCCGCGCTTTCCCTGAGGAGTTACCGCCCATAGTTGGCAAACCTCTATTTGATTGTACTCTGTTGTCCTCCCGTATCATTCCAGATAACGGCATTTGGTTTTCATAGTCGTGTTGACCGTTGTCAGCTTAGTCCGAGGAAGAAAATTTGACAAGGTTCGAAAAACAATTCGCAAAAAAATGTTTTGATTGACATTCATCTATTTAAGTATATGTACTTCCTGAACGAAAACAAACCCATACCTGAAAGGATTTTTGAAATCCGAGAAGAAATGCAAGAGTTACGGGCCCTCAAAGTTTGCAAGTGTCGGTTCAGTATTGTGGTTTGGGGAGGGGTGTTCTGTGGTACCAATTTTTAATTCTTCTCCGAATCAGATGAAACTTGGAATATAACATAAATTTGTCTATCTAATTGTAATGCGCGAACTATGAACGAATGTTGTACAAGCTCACATCTCATTCAACAAACTATCCGTTACTTATTCATAAAATTCATATTATGCTACACGCGAAACGAAGATAACTGGGAAACCAGTGTCCGAAATGGATCGAAATCGACCTGTTCCAGAAAAGTCGTTCATTTTGTTTTCACTTTTTGAAAAAGGTTCCATTATTTCAACCTAAACTTTTGTTCTCAGTCAAGTGAAAAGAGCTCTTCAAATAATTTCCGCCTATATATATATATAATATATATTATCTATATATACGCGAAAAAATTGTCACTCCCCGTTCTCCTTCCTCCGGCTACCCCATCTCCCCGCGGATGGAACCTATCTCCGATTCGAACGCACCCTTCTCGCGGACCAGGCTCATTCCTCTACCTGGGAACCGATAGAACGCCCACCGAATTCCAACAATCATTTCCAGACTGGTATATTGGTATGAGTACATATCGGAGCTGTTAAAAACCAAATAACTTGGATTTGAATATAAACCCACCTATTCGTAAATTTTGTAGCCCATGGTGTGTGCTAAATTATCATTTTAACGTGTATAGTGTGTTATGAGCTATCTGCGTGTGTGCATTTCACTTTTGAATTTTCGTTCGCATCTTCAACGCACTGCATCTCATATACAACCAAACAAAATACAAACATTACATTAATTTGATCAAACAAACCTTAGTTATACGATGTATACGTATACTAACGTAAAGACGACGTATATCCAATTATTTCATTTGCGATAACAACGATAAACACAGAACAATGCAAACATCATCATTTTCGTAAGAACAATTTGTATATTGTTATAAACCATAGCATACTGCAATGGACATTCAATTCTTTCCGCTAGTATATGTCTGCCGAATTGGAAATGATTCCTTTTATACTTTCACATAATAATACACCACTGATAGTTTCGTAGGCCATCATTTAAGTCTTGTCAAAAAGCAAACGTGAAACAAACGCTCCTTAATCCTACCATAGAGGAGTGTACTTATAGAGAACGCTCTTTTCTGTTCGATTACGTTCAAACCCAGTGTAGATTGATTTGTGTGTTGTTGTTTATCATTCATCGGATCGAACGTTCATTGATCGCGCTTCATGTTATGTGCTTGTTCAAACCACTTATCTGCCCATGTAGAGCAAGTCTTATGAGAATGGGACTGATATTTTCGGAGTGATGTGGAGTGTTCAGGTACCATTTATTTTAGAATTATTACCTGTATTATACCCCTGCAACCAGTTGTTGGTGGGGTGGGGACGGTATACTGGAATCAGCATGTCCGTCCGTTCATCAATATATATTTATATATATATATATATATATATATATATATATATATATATGTGTGTGTGTGTGTGTGTGACTAGTTTGATAAATCAACATGACGACTTTTTCTATCAAAAAACGTCTTTAATTCCTAGGCCTTTCATGCCTTCGTTGCAATTTTCAAGGAATGACGTGTATAACACTGTGACGTCATATAGCAACATGGGGGATAACTCTTGACGTCAAAGTTAAGAACTATTGAGTTTTGTCAGGAATTTGAGTTTGAAATAATCTTCCTTGCTCAGTCTTTCCGAATCACATTATAGAATGGGAAGATTGTGTACACGCCTCTACCACATACATCTATATGTTCGCTTAGAGGGATCATCCTAGTGTTGGGATCTCTAATTTGTTGTCGATGGATCCGATTTCTCTCGACTAGGGTATCACCTGTCTGTCCGGCGTATGATTCACCACATCCCGAACATGTGATGCAATAAATGAAATTGCGTTATTTACAATTTAATGTTGCATTTGGCATTATTTTTTGTCCGTTTTTGAGCCAATTAAAATTGTGCCAAATGCAACATTAAATTGTAAATCACGCACGCACGGACAAAGCGTTACACAGGATGGTGTAGACAACTGTACACGTGTTCCGCGCTACTGATCATGTCTTATTCAGGCACCAAGTGTAGGATTCCTTGCAATCTGTTAATCATCAGTGTCGGTGATCGCTCGTCCTGTGTAAAACGTTGAGCTAGGTCTGTGGCTCTTTTGTGACCAATATTAAGTCAAGGTTGGTGAGGGGAATGAGGCCGCTGGACCATTTATTTTATAATTATTACCTGTATTATACCCCTGCAACCAGTTGTGGGTGGTGTGGGGATGGTATACTGGAATCAGCATGTCTGTCCGTTCATCAATATATATATATACCTAATTGTTCCCGATAGATTTGGGAGGATTATAGTAATCAACATGTCCGTCCGTGCGTCCGTTCGATATGGTTTAATATTGATAACTATAGTATTAGTTAACTTATTCGTATGTCACATGTCCGTGGTATTTGGAATTGGAGTATAGTATATCTTCAAGTATACATATATTCGCCTTTATCTCATTCTGGTGAATATAATGATTTCATAGAGACGTTATAAATTAATGAACTGTCCCATTATGCAGAAGAATAACACAGGACGCTCTCTAAACCCGTCGCGTTCATTCCCCCTGTACGTAATTTCTGTCATTATGTGACTCTTTTCAATGCATATGCCGTCGGAAAATATGTGTCTATACGTATTTCATGCAATTGTGTTCGTGCTTCGGCCCATTAACGTCAACAACAGAAACATGAGCAATTACTTGATTAATATGTATCGTTGTTACAGTATTTCACTGTTCACAAAACAATTTAATTCATATAACTAAATGTATAACAAAACGTAATGTGCATTATAATTTGTGTCAGTAATTGCCAGGCGTCAGTGATTTCTACGTGCAGATGAATTGTTCTAACGGGAAATCATGTAACTGCACGCAGGAACAACCGTCACTGACATCACATTCCCCAATCCGTGCAATTTTTTTACATTTTACAAATTCGCGTTTTTTAAAATGGAACCAGCTGCAGCATATATCCGAAGTGATTCGTATGACATATTATGCTACACACCTATCCGACTAAGTCACTTCGATCCTGCTGTCTTATTTTAATAGTATTTCATTGAATACAAAACAGTTCTTACGTTAATACATATCACACATGTAACTAATCCATAACAATATATTCGAGGTGTTTACCAATGCTAACAGCGAGATGATGTACAAGATTTTTGGCATTCCCTGATAGTGTAAACGTATTTTATCGCATAATAACGCAACGGGATTAAGACATAAGTTTTGCAACTTACCAAGGGTCTCTCTCCCCATATAATTGTATTACACAAAATGAACATAAAATACAATTACACACAAACATGATAATTCATATGTATAACATCGTTTCACTCATAACAATATATGATATAATCTAAAGTGTGGCCATAACGGTGGATATTTCACTTTATGGGGGGGGGTCGTCTCGATAGATTTGGGAGCAATATAGTAATCAGCATGTCCGTCCGTGCGTCCCGATTGATTTACAAAAGTGTAAACAGTGGGTTTCGTTACAGCACGTGACTCAAACATATTCCTTTCTTATTGCTCAAGGAGTAATAATGTATATCAGTGTTTGTCGAGCGTCAAATATGTATCGTGCAGTTGAATTATTCCACCCACAAATCACCCCACTGCATATAGAAACAACCGTCATCGTACAGTAACTGACAAACTTTACAAGACGTTTATCCGTAAATCACAAATCGGCTCTTGTCTGGATTTGAATGGCCATATTCGTATTTGTTGGACGACATATGTGACCCAGCTCGCCACAACAATAACAAGCTGATCAACATGATGTCCATGCTGCGATGTAAAGAGTACATGTAGCATTTTGTATATATTTATTGGACATATAATGGGATATACAGTGGACATGTATATACTCTCCAAGCCACCAATAAATTCAAGGGTTGGCACAATCCTGCCATAGTCTGAGTATAGGGACACACTATACACCAGGATGAATAAACCGATTTTTTTTCAGCCCTATTATTTTTTTATCGCATATTCCGAATGGGAAGAGTGATTCGGACCCGAATATACATCTTAAAAGGTTTTTTTTTCCGAGGCCTTTCCGCTATACGGGGAACGGAAATATTGCACCTATTCTTCCCACCCAATCCAAACGGGCTAATTAAAGAGCACGGTAATGCCGTAGCAGGTACATTGGGATATTCTATGCACGCCCCCAAAGCTTGACCGCCATACTATAAAAGTAACATATCCAATGGAGAATGCGAGTCGGGGTGGATTGAGACTTTTGGAAAATTCCACAGAAAATCGCAAGGGGGCAAAATTCAAACATCAAGATAAAAACATTTTGACGAGTACATCTGATGGGTACTGTTCGTGCGCAACTAAAGTGCCATTTTCGAATTTTCAGATTCAACGGTTTACTCGTGACGACGCTGTATAATATAAATATGTATACTTAAGTAGTCTATCGCTAACCCATTTTTAGACCCAAGTCCAAACGTGCTAATGAAGGAGCTAGTTTAATGCAGGAGCATGTACGTCGGTATACTGTAGGTACACCTCCAAGATTTTACCACTCAACCATAAATGCAACCTGATCAACGGAGAGCTTGTGTCGGGGTGTGTTCAGACTTGGCAAATTCCACCGAAAACAAATGCAGAAAATTACTCAAAAAATCAAACTTTGAGATAAAAACTTGTTGACGATTGGACGTGGTTAGTAGTATCCAGGCGCAACTTTAGTACGATTTTATAAGTTTTAGAGTGGACCTTTTAATCCTGGTAGCGCGTAACGTTGTTAACGGGTGATATATATTACTCAAATTAAAACGCACTCTTCTTGATGCCAAATTCAAACGGGATTATCACAACGATATACCATTGATACGCCCCCAAATTTTCACTGCTCTACTATGAAAGCAACCTGCCCGACGGAAAGCGCGTACGCCCTGGGAAGGTCGAGCCTTTTGGAAAATTCCACCGAAACTCGTAAAAGGGAAAAAATGGAAAATCGCGAATACAGTGCTGTATATCTTGAACACTGCATGTGTTTGGTAGTATATATACGGGCGGCATTAAAGCGGACGGGTAAGCACGCAGATGGCATTATCGATTGTGATATAGTTATCTCTCGATTACAGTTAACTCTATTACAAAGACGTTAATGACTATAATGTAGCGAAGACGCTCTGAATTAATTAATAAGCGGTCTTTCCTCCGCCATTAAAACTAAACAATTCTGAATCCGAACCTGAAAGAACTATCCAACATAACAGAGTTATGGTACACTAATATGCTTTACACCCTTTACAAATGAACTGATGCATTAGACAGTAATTAATCATCATGACATAGACCTTTGGAATATATTTCTTATTTAGAAATGTCAATGCAAGTCCACCATCGGATCACAAATCACCAATATGCATTCCATGAAGAGAAACACACATATACTCATATACTCACATGGATGGGATGGGATGGGATACCATGGAAGTATATCTGATTCCATGGAATCTGACCTCTAGTTATTATACTTCAATGTGTTAACATTGAAGTATATTGTAATTCTTATTTTTATTTTTATTTATTATTATTATTATTATAAAATACCTTATATCTCAGAAACTGCCTGGTCGATTGATTTGATATTTCCTACTCATACACATACACGAAAAGTTAGTTTTATGCACTTACCGCTATTTTTGTACGACCTTGACCTTTGCACTAAACGCTCTTCATGTGTATTACTGTTGTGTATGTATCTCCTCCGGAACGGCTAGAGATATCGAGTTCGGACTTCCATTATTAGTTTCCTCTCATGATGTGCTACAAACACGCGAAAAAATGGTATGGATAGCACTTCCGGTTCGAAAGTTCGGTATGGTCGAACGCTCTTTAAAAAACTGTTTTCTTCTAAATTTGACCAAATCATAGGGCGGCATCGCTAGTCCGAACCGAAGACAGCGCCGTAAAAATTAGCGCAATCGACCTAGAACTAAAGTCACAGCACCCGATTTAAATTTTGACTTTTGGGTATCCTGCAAGGTGAAAACCTTGCCCTGATTTATTTGAAAAAGGCGAATAGATCCAAAACGACTCTACCGATTGCCTTGATTTTTTGTACGTACAAAGCTCCCGTTCTTGGCTATTGACTGGACTGGGTGCGGAGTTCGTCCGACATTGACCTCTTCATGTGTATTACTGTTGTGTACGCATCTCCCCCGGAACGGCTTCAGATATCGAGTTCGGACTTGCATTATTAGTTTAATCTCATCATGTGCTACAAACCCGCGAAAAATGGTATGGATGGCACTTCCGGTTCGAAAGTTCGGTATTGGTCGAAGAATCGGTTAACGCTCTTTGAAAAACCAAATTCATAGGGCGGTATCGCTAGTCCGAACGGAAGACAACGCCGTAAAAATTAGCACAATCGACAAAAAACTGACGTCACAGCACCCGATTCAAATTTTGACTTTTGGGTATCTTGCAAGGTAAGGGGGCCTTGTCCTGATTTCTTTGAAAAAGGCGAATAGATCCAAAACGACTCTGCCGATTGCCTTGATTTTTTGTACGTACATAGCTCCCGTCCTTGGCTATTAACTGGACAGGGTGCGGAGTTCGTCCGACCTTGACCTTGGCACAAAACGCTCTTCATGTTGATTACTGTTGTGTGCGCATCTCCTCCAGAACGGCTTGAGATATCGAGTTCGGACTTGCTCTATTAGGTTCGTCTTCTCATGCGCTACACGCACACAAAAAATGGTTCACCTTGGTAAACATTGAAGTATCGAAATTGCAGTGCAATTTCAATTTCATTCTAGTTATTATTATTATTCTTTTTCTTATTATTCCAATAACATGCTTATATCTCAAGAACGGCTGGACCCATTTACCTGCTGTTTCGGCTTCAGTAAATAACTTTGGAAGATCTCTGAAAATAGCCTATTGAGAATTTCGTCCGACCTTGACCTTCGGAGTTATCGCCATTTTCCTGATTTTTGGGGATTTTTCGCGCCACTAAAATGACTTGCAAAATCGATGTTCGGTTTCTTATATCTTCGAAACGGCTTGACCGATTGATTTGAAATTTGGTACCTTCATAGCCATGGAGTATACGAAGTCGATGTAGCAATAGGGAATTTCGTCTGACCTTGACCTTTGGAAACAACGCTCTTTATCTGTTTTATTGTTGTTCCAGTATCTCCTCCGAAACGGCTTGTGATATCGAGTTCGCACTTCCGGTTTAAAAGTTCGCTACTGGTCGAAGGATAAAACAACGCTCTTTATATGAAATCCAGAAGGGCTTGAGATATCGAGTTGGGACTTTTTGCATGATGTGCAGCAAACTCTGCGCTCTCTAATGATATATATAGTTAATGGATTTCACTTCCGGTTTGGGAGAACGCGCGTGTGGGTATGTATCTCAAAAACTATTTTTTAATCGGACTTACACTTCTAGAGTTATGGTTGCTTGAAAACTAGATTTTTATGGGGTTTTTGCGCCCCTAAAATGCCTTGCAAAATTGCAAAATCGATGTTTGATTTCTCTTGTCGTAGAAACGGCTCAGCCAATTGATTTGAAATTTCACACCTGCATAGTCATTGAGTATACACAGTCGATGCACAAATAGGGAATTTCGTGTGACCTTGACCTTTGGAAACAACGCTCTTTATCTGTTTTATTGTTGTTCCAGTATCTCCTCCGAAACGGCTTGAGATATCGAGTTCGGACCTTTTTCATTATTTGCGCATTTGTGTGTGTTATGTACCACCGAAAAATGATAGGGTTCGCACTTCCGGGCTTGGGGCCTCACCTCATACCAACGTCTAAGATAAACAGAATTGGTATATTGCAAGCCTGTACATTTTTTTGGAGCGCAGTCTCCTTGCACAATAATCATGGATATTGACACAGCCGATAATCCACATTATGGGTGTCCAGACACCAAGTCTTATCAAACAGATTCGGGCGTACTCCTTTGTCACAGCAGGGCACTGTCCGATTAGATTGCGCCTACACATATGGCGTCGATCGAGGGTGACCTACCACGGTAATTGATACCAAATGTCGCGGCTACGATCAAACAAGCTTGATCATGGCCATTTTATTGTCGGGTGCCGACCAGCATTGGGTTCTGCTGTGTCAGACAGTAGATAGAAAAGGATTTCATTTATTCACACTATGGTACTACCTATATACGAGCGACTGCGTCGCATAAGATACTATGGGTGGAGGAATGTGGTGGTGGGGGTGGGTACTACCTATATACGAGCGCCTGCGCCGCATATGATACTATGGGTGGCGGGTGGTACATATATACGAGCGCCTGCGGCGCATAAGATACTATAGGTGGCGGGATGGGATGATGGGTGGGTACTACCTAAATACGAGCGCCTGCGGCGCATAAGATACTATGCATGGCGGGATGGGATAGTGGGTGAGTACTACCTATTTATAATACATTTTACTGATTTCACTTCCGTTTTGGGAGCACGGGCGTGTTGGTATGTATCTACAATTGTTTTGGTGCAGATTTTGATGGAAGTTGGTGGATAGAATCTGTGGTTGTCGAGTATTACTATGAGCTAGCTACAGAGCTACAGCTACCGATATGTGTCTTCTGAAAACTGACGATTTATTACGTGACACAATTTCCGTCATTGGCGAACATGGAAGTATCGAAATTGCAGTGCAATTTCAGTTTCATTCTAGTTTTAGCCTATAATTATACATGTATATGATGCATCAACCAGAATGACCCTTTTTCTTATTCCCTATAATAATATTGATATATAAAGGTCATATAATTACTTATTATTGTATTCATTTATGTCTTGTGATAGTATGAAAAACGTATTAATTAGCCTGCCACAAGTGAAGTAGTCTACTTTTGAGCCGATGTATACCGATTGGCCTCGGCAATATTCGGGGATCTTATAGCGAGGGAAGAATTATACTCTTGCGCTTCCATAAGTTCCAATAACTGTGAAGGCATACACTACTCACTAGTCCTAAAACTAAATGTGATATTCGGCAAGTGAAAGAAAGAATTCAGCCAAATTGCCGATTTTGGAATCAAATGTTGACTATATGTAGGCGTTACCATTTATGTCACAATTCCAGTTTTAAAAGTCAATGTAGGCGTTACCATTTCAAAACTCTGAAACATGCCTCGAAAATTGGTGACGGAGACCACCTGAACGCGATAATCTTTACAACCGTTACATATATATCTCGGTATAGATGACTGAGCTAGCAAACAATGTTTTACAGCTCATAAGCAATAATTTTTTTAGTGGTTAATGAACATAGTTTGCAAAACGATAAATACTCACTTCGAGTCGCACCGAGCAGCCGCCATTTTTCGGTGGAAAAATTTGTTTTATGACGTAGGTTCCAGGCCCTGAAGATATTGGGTTGGCTAGATGCTGGATTTTAGTCCGCGATCGTCCCGTATGGTCTCTTAAGACACGACTTACGCCCAAGGTTTGTGGCGGGTATTTGTTGTGTATTTTACTCGATTTACCTAGCAAATCAATACGTGATGCTATATACATAGGAAATCGTGACATCTTATGGTCATAATGGTGTATAATAATATAACTTTAATAATATGACCATACGTAAACGTAATAAAGCCCACGTAGATTAAATCTGGCAGTTTGCGATACGAAATACATTTATAATAATTACCGCTTTTGAATTAGTCGACGAAATTGATGTGACAAAGATAAAGGGAAATAATGACATTTCTTCCTGTGCTCAAATAGAACTTTCGAAGAGGTGTTCTTTTGTGCGACACTGTTCACATTTTCACAACATTTTTTACTCGGTTCGTTTACTGTTAACACCGAAGATCTGGTCTGCTTGACAGCGTGGAAATATAATGAAATTACATTACAAAATGCTCCAAGTTGTGTGTTGAAATTCTGCACTACATGTGGAGTGATGACAGGGTGTGCTGTATAGCGCATGGTGTGTTGCTACACAGCTAAGTCATGTAGTCCGAAAATATCCAACGTCTATTCAAATCTGAGATAGAAATGCTTATTTGCATAAGTTGGAGGGAATTGTGTGAGCACACGGTGACGTCATACAGTATAGTACAGTTCACAATCCGAAGAAACAAATCCTGTTACAGTCATGTCGCAAGCATATGGGTGCTCGTTCCATATCCCAACTAAAGAACACAGGTGTGACATAAAGAACTAACCGGCACGATTGAACATAGTGACATTAACGGATTGACTGACCCATGTCACAGTATATGTCGCAAGCATATGAACGCATGCATTTGACACTATATCAATATGTGGGATACATACACAAAACCGCACGCGTATGTTACTGGTACCAGTATATCGAACGATTGCAACCTTAAGTGTCATCCTTACGCGACGCAGGCATGCACATAATTCCCTAAATTCAGTCATACCAGAGTCCAAAATATTGTACCCAAATACAGGTTATGTCACACCGTTATATAATCGTTATTTGTTTGTGTGTAAAGCGTTCCTACATAAATAATGTGTACACTGCTACTACGTCAATAAAGCAATTTTCAGTCAATATATACCAGGATATGTTGATCAACTTCGGAACGCAATGTGAAATTAAGAAGTATCCACGATTAAATACAATTTCCCACTACCGGTTGGACAGACTATTGGCATAACTAGTATATGTCGCAAGCATGTGGATGCACTTATGACACGATATCAATGTCGCATGCTTGGTATGGAATATATACACAAAACTACGCGTGTGTCTTACTGTTGTCAGTATATCGGACGAGTTCAATGGCGTAGAATAGCACAATCTGCCAAAAACATTATTGTTCTCATTAAAAGACGCATGCATGCATGATTATCATACACTATCGGCCAGTAACAAACATGCAACTGGGTCTGTTTACCACACGCTCGATCGATATATTCTAACTGACTCTTCCCCACCGATGTCTCTATATCCCTGCAAGATAGATGTTGCCCAACACTGTTTCTTGAGTGAAAATGCTCAATTTCAGGTAAAAAAAAACGCATAGATTTAACCATAAAACCTGCATTTTAGTAACTTAATTTGTATTTTCTTGCGATAATTGTCATATCTGCTTCAAAATAATACGGACACCAAACACCATCAGCACCAACATTCAGTCATAGACGTAGTCGAGAATACTGTACCCAATTACTGGTTGTGTAAACATTTTAAGGCTTCATGTTTTGTACACTGCGCTACTACGGCAATAAAGCAATGTTCAGTCCATATGCCAGGATCCATTAATCGATACCGCAACCATGTGAACGCCCCTACCGGAATATCGACGTATCCCAACTCTAGAACGCATGCAATGTGAAATTAAGAATTAACCACAATTGAACATAGTATACCACTAACGGATTGTCAAACTATTGCCATATACTGTATGTCGCACGCATATGGACGCACTTGACACGACATCAATATCGCACGCTTGGTACGGAATATATACACAAAATCGCATGCGCGAGATACTGTTGTCGTATATCGGACGAGTGCAGTGGCGTAATGATCACACGATCAGTCAAATACAAATTGTTATCCTTACGCGACGTATGCAAGTATGTCATATACCACGGGGAAATAACACACATATGCGCTGTTAATCACACATTGGAACGGCATATTCTAACTGACCCTTCCCCACAAGTGTCTCTACATCCCTGCATTATGGATGTTGCTCAACACGGTTTCTTCCACGAAAGTGTCAAATACATATAACGATTATTACTCATAGATTTAATCACACAACCTGGAAATTTTAAGTATTTTAGTGACTGTTTGTATTTTTCCTGCAATATTTGTTTATCCTTTTAATGCTGGGAGCTGCACTGTTTTGGTATTAAAGACCATGTTCCAGTGCCTTCCCTTATATATGAAGCCTCGTATATGTAAGAGAATGCGTTGGCACAGGGTTTTTCGTAATATTTCCGGAAACTCAAGTCATGAAATTGTTAAATTTAATAGACACCATGCACTATCAGCATCAAAACTCTAATAGCAGGTAGCGTTGAGAACACTGTACACAATTGCTGGTTATGTCACAAGTCTAAGGCCGTATTATATATTTTAATGCGCTCTCACATCACCCATTTTCACACTGCGCTGGTACGCCAATAAAGGATTTTCAGTCTGAGTTGATCAATGTCGCAACCATATGGGCGTCCCTTCTGGAATATCGACATACCCAACTATGGAGCGCATTGTGAAATTAAAAATAGCCACCATTGAACTTCCTACCACTAATGGGTAGGCAGACTATTTCCATATTGTATGTCGCAAGCATATGAAAGAACTTGCCACCATATCAATATCACTCGCTTGGTATGAAATAAACAAAACCGCATGTGTGTGCTCGTGTCGTCAGTTTATCTGACAAGTGCAATAACGAAATGATAGCTTGACCTGTCAAATACACTTCCACGATCGCACAGAATTTCATAAACATTCCGGAAGTCCACGCCGCATCTTAACATCTTTGCAATGTGTCTGTTCCTGCATGTGCAATGGAATCGTGAAATTACCAGTTTGAAACTGATTTTTTTTCGGATTTTAATGCAATTGCTTGTAGCTACAGGTACCTGCTTAAATATAACTGACACCACAAACCGTCAATATTAAATCACAATCATACCAAGTAGAGCTGAGAACACTGCTATCAATTACTGCTATACCACGATGCCAGTCTTATTAAAACTAGACCTAAATTTCATTACTTTCAACTTACGTTGAGAGTTGACTGTAAGGAAACCTTGGTCTAGTTGTTACTAGACTGCCACGATGCTAAAGCTGTAGTTTTATTTTGGTTATACTGAGTAAATACGTCAATCATTTTCCACAGCACTACTGCATCAATAAAGGATCTTTCAGTCCATATGCCAGGACGTGTTCATCAACGTCACAACCGTGTGGACACACCTCCCAAAATATTGAAACATCACGAGTCTGGAACACATTGTTAAGAATAGGAATGACCAAATTAACAGACTCTTGCCATCGTGTATATCGCAAGCATATGGACGCATGTGCCACTACCGGTATATCAATATGAAACGTTGGTATGCAATATATACACACAACTGATTATGTGTGTTCCTGTCGTCAGTTTACCATATGAGTGCAAATGCGCAAACATAGCACAATTTTCTGCACGAACAGTGAAATACCTCATGCGTTATTGTTATGGGATCGCAGGAGTTTCATAAACTTGGGGCAATTGCACCGATGTATGTTCTTTCTTTGAGTGTCTAATTGAACATAATAATTGCTGTTTGCAGTCATGTTTCACGAACTTATATAGCTATAGTAGTACATGTACCCTGACGTATGTAAGGCAAAATTATAGTAAATATTTGTATGTAGAGGATCTCACATGAGTTTATATTTTGTACGGAATCTATCAATCGAGATAACTAAATTCTATTTGAGCCGAGGTTCACCGAGATTCAAATAGAATTTAGTGGATAAAGTTGATACATTACGTATAAAGTAGAATGAGTTTGATATACATTTTATCACATGATCAAATAAACGCGAAGCAACGTGAAGTATTCATCGAAGAAAACTATCATAAACGTCAGCAATCGCAAGTCGTTTAAATAATGGCGTGACGTCATCGCACGTGCTAATATTACATGTGTGTCTTACCAATAATTATGAACCTGGTTTTGTGAGTTAATTATGTGATAAATTGTGATATTAAACGAACAACAGGAAATAGTGCCAGGTGACCCTTGACTTCCGTCTGTCTTCTATTTACACTCCATATATTATGCCTTCCAATATTTTTCCAACCAGCTATAATCATGAAGAGTTTGAAAAGTTATGTCATTATATATACACCATTAAATACATCAAAGTGTCTTTATTTATCTGGGACTATTTCTTTACACACGCAAACAATGAACAGTTACATGAAAAGTCATCCCATGTCTTATAGAAGCCGATGTTAGTTTAGCGTACCATTTGTTGATTTAAGTAGGTTTTGTCGAGGCTTTAGATCATGTAATAAATATAACCTATAACTCGTCCCCAGAGTATAGGCTATAGCGGAATTTACAAAACTCGTCCAGTACATTAGGTCAGGACCTCAACAAAGGCTCGTCCAGTTCTAATATTCTGGACTCGTTTTGTAAATTCCGCTATAAACTGGGGACTCGTTGTATATCCTCTCTTTATTGCACACCCTGATCCCTGGAACATGACAAATGTGGCAAGAATGAAAAAATACCAACCGGTATGAATCGTATGATGGCAGTATCTCATTCTAATAACAATATATTTCTTATTGGTGAATTTGGATTTAGTTCAAAATAATATGATCATACTGTTGGCCCAATATTTTATTAATCAGAAGGCAATCACATCACCCAGGAATCTTCATGTCTTTTCATTACACTTTCTGTTAGACATATATGTACATTGTGCAGCCACATTCAAGTGTAAATTATGACACTTTCCAAACGTAATAGAACAAGATTTACATTCTCCAGAATTGAAGCAGTGTATATTTTCCTTAGAACAAGTGGATCAATACCCTGTACTTTCATAAGATGTTTTGCACTAAATAAATAACTACACATCAGCTTCCTGGAGTGAATTCCTTGTTACCTCAGGTCAAGAATCACTATACCGTGTGCACATATAATCATATTACACATGTATGCCTCCACCCCAAAAGTATCCATTGCACACATGACTACCTCCAATATAATTTAGAATAGATGATGTATTTTCTGTTATTCTGTTTTCTCATCATTTCCTTTTCTAGTAGTATTATAAGGAAGCTGAAGTTGCAAGTTATTAAAAGTTTGTGTCCTTGGTGTTGATATTGTCTTTGTGTGTGAATAACATTCCAAGAAGAGAGCCCACAGAAAATAGTGGATTTGACATTTGTGTCATCATAGTCAGGATACAACAGTTCCATTTAATCTCTGATTGTGAATTTTAATTTTACACCTGTCCAAAAAAATTGTCTGATGCCTTTTCAAAATGTATTCAGAACCAGTAAATGTCAGATCAGTGATCACAGAGTTGAACTTCTGATAGTTGATATAGTTATATAGTTATATGTGTGATAATCAGGATGTAGATCCAAAATATCCCTGAAAATAGAAAATAAAACACTTTAAGTATACAATAATACATACACAATACAGACATAATTTTAACAAGTGTGGTTGCACAACTAATCAATTGATCAAGTGTATGCTGCATTGTAAGTAAGTACTCACTTCTTTTCAGGGAGCTTGAACAGTTAAATAAAAGGAACGACTAACAGTCCTTTTTTATGCCAAGCAGTTTGAACTACCGAGTACAACCATGTAAATTTTTGCTGACATCTAAAAGCATTGTTGTCAACATTAAAAATAAACAGTAGTAACTACTACTGTAGCTGGGATACCATGAGTTTGCTTTAATGAGGGTTAAATAATTATTGTGCTCACAAGTCATCCAAGCTAATTATTAGTGTCTCTTTGATTTGCCGCACCTATTCCATGAGACACATGAGACAGTTCCCCCTACATATATTCTAAGCTGATGACAAACACTATTTATTGCTAATTATTAGAATAGTGCCACTTTAAAATCATCTGAGAAACACAGCACCTATCCCATGACAATCCATGGGTCACGTTACAGTACCCCTGTGTATTAATTTTCCTACATATATTATTTTCTAAGCTGATACTACTTCATAGCTGATGCTATTTATTAACCCTTTCCTGACTGGAGCTTCCTGAAATTTTGCAAAATCCCTGTGCCAATGCATTCTCCTACTAATATAAAAGAGAATGCATTGGCCAAGTCTATCCCAGGAAAAGGGAGCTATTGCTCCCACACCTATAATTACTGGCAATATTTTGTTCGCAGGTGCCAAAATTTGCACTTGTCAAAATGTTCACGGTCACTGTAATAGTTGATTAAGGTATATAGGTTGATCGAAGGTATATTTATAACCTTTCCCATCAGTTAAATTATGGGCATGTGAAAAGTTTAACTGGACATATGTCTATCCCACAGGTATTATTATTTTTTGCCAAATATGCTTGAGGGTTATCAGCGTTGGCCATGTGTTCTGTGATGGGAACCATTACTTAAACAGTTGCTACTATGGTGCTAATAAGACATATATCTTTCAAGCTAAGTTTGCAGCGGTACAAGTAACTTAAAATGGTTGAGTTTTAACATGTACGTTTCCATGGTACTAGTAACTGCGATGAACAGTGGCTTGTCACTGGGGATCAGTGTCCACTGAGCCACTGACCATGCACATGAGAAGATAAATTTACTTTGAGAAAAGTTCTACTGGTGTCAGATTGTGTGAAACGAAAGGAGAACAATGTAATTATACTTCCATATTTTAATATGGAAGTATATTGTTATTCAATTTATTATTTTTTTCCAATATTATTTATTATTATTATACTAAGCAATTTTATAACCCTTATATCTCAGGAAGTATGTGAGATAGAGCGCTGGATTTTGGTATGTTTATAGCCCTATGATAGTTGTAGTGCATCGGGCTATATAGGATTTTGTCCTAACTTGATTTGCAGAGTTATCTCCCTTTATGTGTAAAACTGGGGGTTGCAGTATCTCGAAAAGTATGAATAGCAGCAACTTGAAATTTGGACCGTATGTACAACTCAGTATGCCCTATTGTGTCCATGCATTACAATTTATGTCCGAGCTTTCCATACAGAGTTGTCGCCCATGATTCGCAAAATTCGATTTATTTCATATCCTGTGTCCGCCTATAACATTCAAGGTAGCCAGATATGAGGGCTTCTATGCAGTTACTTATTAGCAACTTGCTATGAAAATAAGTTTTGAACAGGAACGGACTTATATTTTTGGGGTTTGGGTGGGGGCAAAATTTTCGCAATTTTTTTTTTCGATGATTTCAACTATTTTTACTGTCGTGTATCTATAGGGTGTACTAATGATCCTCCTGAAAGAATTTTGTAAATCGGTTGAGAAATGTCCAAGTTACAGACCATCGAAAATTAAATAATTTGGCTAATGAAGGAGCATGGGAGAGGATGAAGCATAACCGGGGCGGCGACGAAACCATGCTGGGTAATGATACCAGGTCGGGGTGGTGAGACCAGGCCGAAGGTGGTGAGACCAGGCTGACCGGTGGCGGATGTAAACGGCAGATTTAGCAAAAAAAAAAAAAAAAACAAGTCCAGCGGTATAATATTTTTGTTGCATATTCCGAATGGGGAGAGTGGTGCGGACCGAATTTTACCACTGGCAAGTTTTTTGTCCCAATCGTTACCGGTCTACGGCATGTACAAGAAAATTACCTATTTTTGGCGCCAAATCCAAACGGGCTAATTGGTGAGCAAGGTTAATGCAGGAGCAGGTACTGCGGTATCGCGTAGGTAGGCCCCCAAAGTGTGATAGCTCTGCTATAATAGCAAACTGTCAAACAGCGAGTGATCTTCCGGTCGGTTCAGACTTTTTGCAAATTCCAACGAAAATCAAAGGGGGAAAAATTGTCTAAAAATCAAACATCGAGACAAAAAAATTTTGAATAGTGGATATGATAGATAGTACCCAAACGCAACTTATCGATGTCTGCTTAATTTGCGCTAAGGTACCAGGTTTACTAGTGGCGAGGCTTTATAATGTTAACAAGTATATTTAAGTGCTGTATCACTAAGCTATTTTTCTCGCCAAATCCGACCGGGTTAATGACGGAGCAATGTAATGCAGGAGCCGGTTCGTTGATATATTGTTGGTAACATCCTAAAGTTTGACCGCTCTACTTACAAAGCAAACCGACCAACGGAAAGCTCGTGTTCAGGTGGGTGCATATTGGCAATTTCCAACAAAAATCAAAAGTTCAAAAATTCTTGAAAAAAATAAAATATGGAGATAAAATTTTGCTGACGAGTGGATGTGATAGGGGATATCAACGCCCAACACTGGTGCGATTGCTTAAGTTTCAGAACAAAGGATCCACTCGTGGCGACGATATATAGCGTAATGCGTAGTACATGCATAGGAACACAGCCTACATCGATATATGGCAAAAGTCGAAATTCAAGCAGGCTAATGAAGGAGTGAGTCAAATGCGTGAACATGTGCCTCAGTTTACCATATATACATCCTGGAAGTTTGACTGTTGTATAAAAGCAATCCGTCTAACGGAGAACGCGCATCGGTTGGTCGAGGCTTTTGGCAACTTCAAGTAAATCTTGCAAAGAAATACATGAAGAAATCGAGATAAAGCAAATTGGATGTGGTCGGTACTATCCACGTGCAAATTCGATGATTTTTTTTTACTTTTCAAATGAATGCGCAATGAGTTAATCAGGATTAAGTGACCGATAGATATTACATGTATTCACTTATCATGTAGAAAAATACTCCCGGATGACTGTATACACATAGGAAAATTAATGTGAAGGGTTAACAATATGATTATCTCTTTAAATAACAAGTTTTGAAATAGTTTTGTGGGTACAAAATAATAAATATGAATTGAAGACCCATGTCCAGAAAGACTTCTATCAGCTAATGTTGAATTTTTTCGAATATTTTATTATGAGATGTTAATTGGGACAAGTTCTTGATTTATTTTTAGAACAGCCCTGGTCACTGGTAACAGTAACCACTATTGTTCGTTAGCTAAACAACCACACATTATTAGACCAGAAGATATTCGAAATGAAATCAATAATAAACAATAGAATCATTTCCGGACAGAATTCTTGACTCATATTTAATATTTTATACCCTGATAACTATATAATACATTAAGAATAGGGCTATAGATATGTGTAGATCAGGGTTAGGCTTAATGTTAACGTTATGGTCAGGATATGGTTTATAAATTGGGTTAGAATTGTGGATATTGTTAATGATAAAATTGTGACGGTGTCAGTTATGCAAAGGATTTGGTTGTGGTTACGCTTGTATGTATGACTAAACTCACTGAAAGAGTTATGGTAATGGTCCAAGGTACGGCTATGGATATGGTTTGCATGAGGGCAATGTATTTGGTAAGGGTATTTTATTGGGTTAGAGTTAAGTGCTGTGGATAGGGCTGTGGAAATGGTTATGATTATGGATTGGCTACCAATATTAGGGTTATGGAGTGGTTTATGTGTAAGGATTGGATAGGGTTGGGTAGATGATTAAATTATGGATGGTGATCGGGGATGGGGAATTTATATGGAAGTATCAAAATTCTGCAGGCCAGAATTTTAACCCTCTAGTTGTACTTGCTCTCACTGATCGTTAGCTGACTAAACAATAAAAGAATTGAAAGACAGACCAATTGGGTTTTAACATAACCACAAATCATGTATGGTAGCGATTTCGCATTCAGTAAGTTAATCCATTTTTATATCTCAGCTTACACATGGATAGGCCTACATGTACATGGGGAAAGCGAAAAAATGCATGGTTAACTGATCATGATGGAAGGCTTGCATGATAGTTGTTTCGGTTTAATGTATAGTGTTTTCACTTGGACTTGTGTTAGAAATTTTGTTTTGTATATAAACAGGAAGAGGCAAAAGTGTGTAACGGTAAAGTTCGGCAAAAAAATTATCGCTGTCGAGGAAAAAACAATTAGGCTTGAGGTCCTAAACATGGATTTTGGTCAGTCAAAACATGGAAATTTTTTTGGCCTTTTTATATGTACCGGTACTGGTGCATGCAGTACATTTACATGTATGTTGTGCATGGCGGTTCTCAAATATATATTCAACATCGATTAAGAACTGTATCTGTAGCTGCGTAAATTTAAAACTGAGCGAAAAATAATAATGTTCATGAGTGTCAGAGTGACTATTATAATATTACAACTATTAGGATGAAAGTTTAAAAAAATAATAACTGGATCCAAGACAATTCCCGCTACGTACGGTATTTCCTTGGTATCATGATTAACTTGAAGATGAAGTGTATAAACATAGTAGTGTTGAAGGGGCACTCTCACCAAAAAAAGTCCTGAAGGGTACACAGGATTTTCAAAATGTGCTGAAGGGTACACATGGTTTGAAATGTCGTTCTAAGGACATTCAGTTTTCGTATCTGCCATGATTTATGTTAGAGAATAATTGTTTACGTTCCAATGAATATTAAAATGTACTGAAAACAAACTGCTAATGGGCGCCAGACTTTCATAAACACAATTTAAGTAGTGGTGTTCGTGCCGATCACAAACCCTGTGTACCCTTCAGCACATTTTCAAACCCTGTGTACCCTTTGAACAGCACTTTTTTGGTGAGAGTGGCCCCTTCAGCCATACTAGTAGTGTGAAGGTGAGGCCATTTGGTATTGCAGAATGGTTAATAATAATACCAGTTTTAGTTTACTCTGACAAGTTTCATTTCAAAACTGAAAACAAAGTTACAAACTGTTATAACTTATATTAATTATATTTAATAAACGGCACTGTACTGTAGTCAGTGTTGTGTACGGCAGACTTATTGTATTATTCCATACTTTCTCATCAGGATTATCACCGTGAAAACGATTTTACCATCGCCGTGTGTCAGTGTTCTATCATTCGAAAAGTCAACAATGCGAGAATTCGATCGCTTCCTTGTACCAGGGTAAGTCATGTGACGAACTGTTTATCTTACTCGACTCGATGGGAAAGTTCCTTGTACCAGGGTAAGTCATGTGCCGAGCTGTTTCTCTTACTCGACTCGATGGGAAATTTCCTTGTACCAGGGTAAGTCATGTAACGACCTGTTTCTCTTACTCGACTCATTGGGAAAGCTCCTTGTACCAGTGAAAGTCATGTAACGACCTGTATCTCTTACTCGACTCGATGGGGAAGTTCCTTGTACCAGGGTAAGTCATGTGATGAAAGGCGTTTGATGTTGTGGATCACAATATACTCCTTCATAAATTGTATTTGGATGGCATCATGGGGAAGGAGTGGCTGCTACTAAAGGAATTGTACACTGACCTATACTCCAAAGTAAAATGGAAAGGACAGCTGTTGCAGCCGTTTAAGATCTCACAAGGAGTCAGGCAAGGAGGGATCCTTTCTACGAGTCACTACAAGAGATTTAACAATCCTCTACTCCTGCTGCTGGAAAAGAAATTTGAAGGGGCACGTACAGCTACTGTCAGTATTCCTCATATTACATGTGCAGATGATATCGCCCTCCTGACCCATGATACACAGGAGATGCAACAGATGGTCAACTTGGTGGAATTGTATGCTCAGCAAGAACGATACAGGATTAATCCTCTGAAGAGCAACACCTTGGTATATAATGGAAGGGGGAGTGAGCATGTGGAAATGTATGGAGAGGAAATAAAACAGCCAATCTTTACAGAACATCTTGGGATAATGAGACTTAAAAATAAATCTGTGGATGTTGAGGGAAAGGTAAAACTTTCGAGGAGAACGACGTATTCTCTGATGGGAGCTGGCATGCATGGGAAGACAGGTGTGACCCAGCTAGTTAAATGTAAACTTTGGACGATGTATGTCATTCCCAGGTCGACATTTGGACTTGATGTGCTGCAGCTTAATAAGACTGAGATGAAGAAATTAGAAAACCATCAGACGGTAACACTCAGGCAAATCCAACATCTTCCAACCAGAACAGCTACAGTTGCAGTCACCGCACTACTAGGAGTACCTCCAATTGAAACAGTGATACACATGAATTCGCGGAACATGTTCTTCAGAATTATATCTGCTAAAAGTATGGTGGAATATGACATTGCTGTCCGTCAGCTAGCAGTGAAGAATCCCCAATCGAAGAGTTGGTTCTCTTATATACGTCAACTTCTTGAGCACTATGATCTACCAAATGCATATTTGCTGCTGAATTCAACTCCAACGCCTGCAGTGTGGAAGAGTCTGTTGAGTGAAGCTGTCAGTCTTGAAATTCAGAAGAAATGGAAAGAGGAAATTAGGCAGAAATCAACTCTGAAGTACCTGAATCCTGATGCTGTGAAAGTGAATTCTGTTCATCAAGTTTATCGCTATGTAAGGACAAATCTACATGATGCTACGAGGGCTGAGATCAAGGCTAGATTACTCACAGGGACATACACTCTACAATCAAACCGTGCAGTCTTTAACCAGCATAAAGTTAAGAGTACCTGTAAGCTGTGTGAGGAAGCTGCTGAAGACAGACAACACTTTATTGCCGAATGCAGTGTCTTAAACCCTCAGCGAGAGAAGATAAAGAAGAAACTTTTGCTTATAGATGTGGTACAGATGACTCCTCTACTCATAACTAATCCAGAACTCTTCACTCAGCTCATCTTGGACTCGTCCCACTCTAGAATTGTTGAGGTCGCCAAGCTTGCAGAAGAAGACATAAATATCATGGAACTCTACAGTAGGGAATACCTGCATGATATTCATATGTTGAGGACTCGGTTTTTGGCATCAATCCAGGCTGAGCCCACTGTCACTGATACCTAGCTAATCACTCTTTACTAACCACAAATTGGTTTTTCTCCATTTATTTAATAATTCACTATTAGTTAGCCTGCTGAAACTAATCATGGACAGCTTTATACATATCAATCATATATGAGTAAAATTGTGAGGATTCTCTAGGATATTCTAGGATTCCAAGAACACCAGGATTCCACTTAACCAAGTGGTGCCACGAAAAATCAACGTGGGAAATTCTAAGAAGACAAGACAAGACAATGACACCTTTGACAAAACTGTGTTCATAAATTAATTTTGTAGCTGTGTACGTAACATAGTACTCGCAAGTATAATCACAAATGAAGTAGATGCTTGATTCGTTCAAATTGTAATTTCTAAATTTGTTGCAAGAGTGAATCGTGGAATTATGACTTTGAACCTGAGTCACTAAACTTGGAGTCAACGGTCAACTTCAAGACAGACAAGATTCAGTCTGCCATCGCCTGGGAATCCGAATTGGCTGGAATTGGTGAATTTGTTACATTCGCGGCCAGACAAGGCGTACCATGGTACATCATACACCCGATAATGATCATGTACATGTACTCACCTTGTATATCATAATGTAAGCAGTTTTTTTCTCGCCCAACGCGTGTGTTGTAGTTGGTAATTCGTGGAAATAATAATCCGAGGTGGCGATTTTCAACTTTGTTTGAATAGCATCACTTGCCTAACAACCGTCTGTTGATTCTGATTGGTTAAGACAAACGCGATTATCCAATCGCTGCATATGTGGCTTGGGAAGACGAGTTCAAAGTTCAAAGTGTGTGTCGGGGTCATGATATATTTTTAGAAACTTATTTTTCGTTTAACAGTATTGCAGATCCAATGCTCTCCCAGCGTCGAGTGCGTACGCCCAGTACCAACTAAAGCCCACCGATCCGCCCCTGCGGGGCGGAGCGTACGTGGGCTTATTAAATTACACATAGAATATTCCGGTTGATTGCCACAAACATCGCTTTTTTTCTGTTTGTTTACATTTTAACTGAAAGCCGAAGTGGTCCGAATAACTTCGGCATAATCCGGAGTTTGTTTTGGGTATACTAGTTTCCGTTTCTATATATAGCGCGGGGTTTTCCGAACAAAATGGCGAAAACCGATCGCCCCAAAGTCCAGGTGACACTCCACAGTTTCTGCAGGGATTGGTGCAAAATAAGGGGGGCATCAATTCAATGAAAAATAACTGAAATGTTATCCCACAACACATATACAATGTATATATACCTGGGTTGAGAACATACTAGACTTAAAGATTTTGGTACAGAATTGTCGTTTTAATGGGGGTAGCAAGAGTTATGCCCCTTGATTGTTTGCCTGAAAAATGAAATTTTTATGCAAAAATGGCCAAAAAAAACCTATTTCAGGCCCGTGGGACACAAAAACCAGAAAATCTATGGTATAGCCGCCTATGTTGTCTGGAAGAACACCGTTTCCTAACAATAATATCAAAAAATTTCAAACTTCTCACCACTTTAAGTTTTTTAAAAATATTTTTCATGCAGATGACAAATTTTAGGTGCTAAAAAGTCACGCTGGTGTCTGGAGCCACTGTTTCGCAGAAATCGCTACTACTTCATACTGGTGGGGTCAAGGTCACCTGAAACAATATTTTTCAAAACTCAAAGACATCCTCTAAAAATCCACAAATTCATAACTAACCTTCTCTCAATAAACATACCACACCCATGGTGACAGAAAACACTGGTACTCTGTTCTAAGAAATTTACCCCTACTGATCATTCGAAACTGTGGAGTGTCACCTTAAGGGAAATCAATTTTATTAATCTTTAATAGGGACCACACCTCCATATTCTCTGCATTATACCGCTTAAAATGATATATTACACCCATGCGTTATTGCAATCACAGGCAGCCAGATTGGGTGGGGATTTACATGCACCCCCATGATTTCACCCCTTTTGGGTCTTTCAGAACCCAATGACGTTATGCTTGACGTAGTGACAAAATGGATATATTCAACCATCATCTATGGCTTGAAAAAGGTCTGAAATGCTAAAATGTTGTATAAAATATATTATGAGATGCATAGTTTCCTCAGATATCAAAATAAAACATAATATTTCATACAACAACTATCTTTAATACTCTCCCAAAACTATGGGTTAAAAAATTCCAAGTCTTATTTAGCATTAAGGAAAGCTTTACAAGGTTATGACATCACATGAACAATATGTTGTCAAGTGAAATATGACCAAGGGAACTTGAATTATTATATTTCACACTTGTGAATAAGAAAGACTGAATATCTAATCTTGTTGTATACTGTGTAATGTCACAATATCAGCCTTTTCAGCTAAGATTCAAGGAGCATATGATGTCATGAAGAAGTACCCATCATCTGAAAAATCACCAATAACCATATACATGAACCACCACCCCCCCCCCCCCACTGATCCAAGACTCCATATCCCCACCAATTTATATGACTAAAGACAACCTGTATTGGAATATCCATAGAAGAATGGTGTATCTACCATAAAATGTTCCTTCTAACTGAACAGATTTGCTAAAAAATGATTTTCAGTAACAATATTTGTCAAGTTGACAGATGAAAATGGTGCTATTTGCTGGTCTTGAAGGGAAATGCAATTTTATTAATCTTTAATAGGGACCACACCTCCATATTCTCTGCATTATACCGCTTAAAATGATATATTACACCCCATGCGTTATTGCAATCACAGGCAGCCAGATTGGGTGGGGATTTACATGCACCCCCATGATTTCACCCCTTTTGGGTCTTTCAGAACCCAATGACGTTATGCTTGACGTAGTGACAAAATTGATATATTCAACCATCATCTATGGCTTGAAAAAGGTCTGAAATGCTAAAATGTTGTATAAAATATATTATGAGATGCATAGTTTCCTCAGATATCAAAATAAAACATAATATTTCATACAACAACTATCTTTAATACTCTCCCAAAACTATGGGTTAAAAAATTCCAAGTCTTATTTAGCATTAAGGGAAAGCTTTACAAGGTTATGACATCACATGAACAATATGTTGTCAAGTGAAATATGACCAAGGGAACTTGAATTATTATATTTCACACTTGTGAATAAGAAAGACTGAATATCTAATCTTGTTGTATACTGTGTAATGTCACAATATCAGCCTTTTCAGCTAAGATTCAAGGAGCATATGATGTCATGAAGAAGTACCCATCATCTGAAATATCACCAATAACCATATACATGAACCACCACCCCCCCCCCCCCCCCACTGATCCAAGACTCCATATCCCCACCAATTTATATGACTAAAGACAACCTGTATTGGAATATCCATAGAAGAATGGTGTATTTACCATAAAATGTTCCTTCTAACTGAACAGATTTGCTAAAAAATGATTTTCAGTAACAATATTTGTCAAGTTGACAGATGAAAATGGTGCTATTTGCTGGTCTTGAAGGGAAATGCAATTTTATTAATCTTTAATAGGGACCACACCTCCATATTCTCTGCATTATACCGCTTAAAATGATATATTACACCCCATGCGTTATTGCAATCACAGGCAGCCAGATTGGGTGGGGATTTACATGCACCCCCATGATTTCACCCCTTTTGGGTCTTTCAGAACCCAATGACGTTATGCTTGACGTAGTGACAAAATTGATATATTCAACCATCATCTATGGCTTGAAAAAGGTCTGAAATGCTAAAATGTTGTATAAAATATATTATGAGATGCATAGTTTCCTCAGATATCAAAATAAAACATAATATTTCATACAACAACTATCTTTAATACTCTCCCAAAACTATGGGTTAAAAAATTCCAAGTCTTATTTAGCATTAAGGGGAAGCTTTACAAGGTTATGACTTCACATGAACAATATGTTGTCAAGTGAAATATGACCAAGGGAACTTGAATTATTATATTTCACACTTGTGAATAAGAAAGACTGAATATCTAATCTTGTTGTATACTGTGTAATGTCACAATATCAGCCTTTTCAGCTAAGATTCAAGGAGCATATGATGTCATGAAGAAGTACCCATCATCTGAAATATCACCAATAACCATATACATGAACCACCACCCCCCCCCCCCCCACTGATCCAAGACTCCATATCCCCACCAATTTATATGACTAAAGACAACCTGTATTGGAATATCCATAGAAGAATGGTGTATTTACCATAAAATGTTCCTTCTAACTGAACAGATTTGCTAAAAAATGATTTTCAGTAACAATATTTGTCAAGTTGACAGATGAAAATGGTGCTATTTGCTGGTCTTGAAGGGAAATGCAATTTTATTAATCTTTAATAGGGACCACACCTCCATATTCTCTGCATTATACCGCTTAAAATGATATATTACACCCCATGCGTTATTGCAATCACAGGCAGCCAGATTGGGTGGGGATTTACATGCACCCCCATGATTTCACCCCTTTTGGGTCTTTCAGAACCCAATGACGTTATGCTTGACGTAGTGACAAAATTGATATATTCAACCATCATCTATGGCTTGAAAAAGGTCTGAAATGCTAAAATGTTGTATAAAATATATTATGAGATGCATAGTTTCCTCAGATATCAAAATAAAACATAATATTTCATACAACAACTATCTTTAATACTCTCCCAAAACTATGGGTTAAAAAATTCCAAGTCTTATTTAGCATTAAGGGAAAGCTTTACAAGGTTATGACATCACATGAACAATATGTTGTCAAGTGAAATATGACCAAGGGAACTTGAATTATTATATTTCACACTTGTGAATAAGAAAGACTGAATATCTAATCTTGTTGTATATTGTGTAATGTCACAATATCAGCCTTTTCAGCTAAGATTCAAGGAGCATATGATGTCATGAAGAAGTACCCATCATCTGAAAAATCACCAATAACCATATACATGAACCACCACCCCCCCCCCCCCCCCCACTGATCCAAGACTCCATATCCCCCCACCACCAATTATATGACTAAAGACAACCTGTATTGGAATATCCATAGAAGAATGGTGTATCTACCATAAAATGTTCCTTCTAACTGAACAGATTTGCTAAAAAAAATGATTTTCAGTAACAATATTTGTCAAGTTGACAGATGAAAATGGTGCTATTTGCTGGTCTTGAAGGTGACACTCCACAGTTTCTGCAGGGATTGGTGCAAAATAAGGGGGGCATCAATTCAATGAAAAATAACTGAAATGTTATCCCACAACACATATACAATGTATATATACCTGGGTTGCGCACATACTAGACTTAAAGATTTTGGTACAGAATTGTCGTTTTAATGGGGGTAGCAAGAGTTATGCCCCTTGATTGTGTGCCTGAAAAATGAAATTTTGATGCAAAAATGGCCAAAATAAGCGATTTCAGGCGTGGGACACAAAAACCAGAAAATCTATGGTATAGCCGCCTATGTTGTCTGGAAGAACACCGTTTCCTAACAATAATATCAAAAAATTTCAAACTTCTCACCACTGTAAGTTTTTTTTAAAATATTTTTCATGCAGATGACAAATTTTAGGTGCTAAAAAGTCACGCTGGTGTCTGGAGCCACTGTTTCGCAGAAATCGCTACTACTTCATACTGGTGGGGTCAAGGTCACCTGAAACAATATTTTTCAAAACTCAAAGACATCCTCTAAAAATCCACAAATTCATAACAAACCTTCTCTCAATAAACATACCACACCCATGGTGACAGAAAACACTGGTACTCTGTTCTAAGAAATTTACCCCTACTGATCATTCGAAACTGTGGAGTGTCACCCCAGTTTCCTATGTGCCTTGAGAACAATTCCCGCACTAAAAACTTAATGACATAATGGAGGATCAGAACGGTAGTTTTGTTGACAATTTTCGCAAGCAACTTGTCAAAATTGGAGCAAATTAGAACTCTTGTGTTTGACTTGCCATGTGTGTGATTTTCGTCCATGTGCATTTTGACTTTTGTGTTGATAAAATAATCGGAGAACAGTTTCGAAATATAATTCTTCCGTTTTAGTGGGACTTTTCAAACGTAAGGTTCAAAATTTATACAAATTTTGTTTGATTTTTTGTGTGCTTAAAGCGGTACTGTACGCCAAATGTTGTTGTTGGTTTCTATAGTCTCCGAGTCGGAGAATAAGGTAACATTTTTTTCATTATTTGAAAGTCTGTTGAGTACGAAGTAGTGTTACGGATGACAAATTTACCGGAATGCAAAAATACAAATTGTCGTTGTCGAGTAATTTTTGTACAGTTTTCAACCAAATGAATAAAATTAAAGTTATATTATAGGCATACTAGTCCCATATAATCATTTAAGTTATTGTATCGTCGCTAGTCAGTGAGTGGCTTGAGTGTTCTCCCCGTATCATCATAATATTTTAAGCGATCGTGTGTGCGATCGGTTTAACAATCCAGTATCCCTCAATTACTTTGTTTGATTACGGAGATTCGTAATTTAATTGACGCCATTTTATGGCTCCAGTCATAAATTCAATTTATATCAAATTATTAACTTTTAAATTATTAAATTTTAAGATAGCCTATTAACCTGAGCGTTTACAGAATACATCTTCGACTCAAATTACTTATGTTTCTATATATTATCGATATTAGATCGTTGTTGTCATCGGATTTTAATGAAAATGGCGCACAGTTCCCCTTTAACAAGAGCAGTATATTGCTCTGTTCGCTTAGTATATATCTTAATTTCGCGGAAGTCCACCAAATGTTGGTGAAATGTAGCGCCATATTTATTCTAATGCTCGTTGTGTTTACACTGTTTTAAACTTTGAGAGGGTTGTAATTCGCGTAATTTATTTAATGTATTACATTTATATCTTCAATGTTTACTTAATCTAATTATTTTTTATTTATTGACACACATAATTACGATTGCAATGGAGAATTCATCGTAATTTGCGTGGTTAGTCGAAAATCTACGGAATATTTACAACGGAAAATGCCGAACACAGTTCGCGAGGTCAACTGAGTTTGCATACTTTAAAACATTTGTAAACAGTGCGGTAATTGTCTCTTTTCACATTAAATTACCGCTTTCAATTCACAACTGATGTGGGTTTCAGATCAAATAGCATGTCTTCTGCGGAAAATATCCGTTTATTGTCGCAATTGTGATATTTTATTTCATATAATTGTGGTTTTATTTGAGCGGGTCATTAACGCTTAACTCGTGTCATAAGAGACCATACGGGACGATCTCGGACTAAAATCCAGCATATAGCCAACCCAATATCTTAGCTGGTTTTAGTACGAGAAGACTTGGACTAGCAAATAGCGTGTCTGTCATTTGCAGAATGAGGTCACCAGAGGGTGAATTTAGTGACACTATCCCGCATATCGGACTAGCATCACCAAATTCACCCTCTGTGGACCTCATTCTGCTTAGGCCTCATATTCTGGGCAGTATATATAGTATCAAATTAACATTGTTTTTAGTTACGTTTAATCATCTGGGAAGTTTCTATATCCCCTAATTTGCAGAAGATAAAATCCATAATCGAGGCGCCCAATGGGTGAACATCACTACAACTACAACTGGGGAACTTCAATTTGATCCTAGGTCTGCCACAGCAGTTGAGGGCCTAAGCAGAATGAGGTCCACATAGGGTTAATATAATGATGCTAGTCCGCTATGCGGGGTAGCGTCACTAAATTCACCCTCTGGGGACCCCATTCTGAAAACGACAGACACGATATTTGCAGGCTTGTCCGAAATAGAATGGGTAGTCGTGTTTACACTCTAGTATTATAAACTCTACAAACTTGCATCCAGTCGATATATATTGGGCGTGGCAAAATACACGTACATGTACGCCCGTGGTAATTTCAACAATTGACCATAGCTCAGGTGAAAATTGGCGGGCGGAACTAAATTTTGAACTTGACCTGTGGTTTGGGCTGCTAGTAAAATGGCATACGAAATTACATTCCATTCAATCCAGACTTACTGAAGTTGTCATTCGGAATAGGAAATTAAGTGCGAATTCAAACAAAAAGGGCAGTAAATCCGGTGAATATTAGCGAGCGGAACCCAAATTCGACCTGTACCTGTATTGTCATAATTCGAACATGACCTCTATTTTGTGCTAGTAAACCCACTAACCAAATTTCAGTCCATTCAGTAGAGACTTACTAAAGTTATCACCCGGAAACGAAAAAGCGAAAGGACGGACAGACGGACGCACAGCCATTTGATCTTCCCATGATATTATTTTTTTTTAGTTTTGACAGTTTTGACCACCTGTAGACTATCACTTAATTTCAAATTGTACGAACTAACTGGCATTGGGTGGTAGTTTGACATCAGGTGGTCCATCGTGTCAAACTTTCTTTTGTCTCAGGCTCATACCCTGACCACTAAGGCTCGAATGTATAAAGACTAAACGCACAGCTGGACACAAAAACGGGCGTATACAAATCAATTACAAATCAGATCACAATCATATTAGTCTGAGCCCGTTTACGGAACATCCCAAGGGAAGAGAATTTTGAACATTGAATAATAGTCATCGCAGGGACAAGGAGTTCACAGACGCTGTCAACATTATGAAAGATACTACCCAACAATATTCAACGAATGAAATACGGACTAAATCTAAAATTGAAGCCAAACTCTTTTGTGAAGTTATATGATAACAGGGAAACTATCACAACAGCATTGCTTCTAAACAGAAACAGACCCACAAATAACACTTTCATGACTAGAGCTTCCTGAATTTTTGCGAAAACCCTGTGCCAATGCATTCTCCTATATGGAGATATGGGAGACTCGCATATATAAGAGAATATATTGGCCTTACAATATTTACCTTGACCTTGTAAGCCAGTGCATTCTCCCGTATATAATATACTAGCCGATGAGCCCGACGTTGTCCGGGCTATTCAAAAACCAAATTTCAAGTCGATAGCTCTACCCAGCCCGATGTTGTCCGGGCTTTCAAAAACCAAATTTCAAGTCGATAGCTCTACCCGTTTCCGAGATCTGGTCTGCGCATGCGCGAAGCTGGCGTCGCACGGGCTCGGCGACCCGATAAAATTCGTATCCGGGGCAAGATACATTCACATGCCAAATTTCAAGTCGATAGCTCCACCCGTTTCCGAGATCTTGTCTGCGCATGCGCGAAGCTGGCGTCGCACGGGCTCGGTGACTTGATAACATTCGTATCCGGGGCAAGATACATTCACATAGCAAATTTCAAGCCGATAGCTGCACCCGTTTCCGAGATCTTGTCTGCGCATGCGCTACACGGGCGTCGCACGGGCTCGCCAATACGACAACGACCACCGCCTGGTCAAACTAAACACACGTACCAAGTTTCGTCCCGATCGGTCGAGAATCGTAGATTTGTATTAATTACATACATACAGACAGACAGACAGACAGACAGACAGACAGACAGAGGTCTTCAAAATATATATGAGAAAATGCACTGGCACAGGATCTTCAATGCTGAAGCAGCTCAGCTCCCGCCATAAAAGGATCAATCGAGACAGTCGAGACAGTGTTAATAATTCTGAATTAGTAAAGTTGCAACTAAAGCTACAAAATATTAGAAACAAAACAGCAAATTGCACGATAGTCAGAACAATGGCTCGCTGAAAAGTAGCAGGAGAAAAAAATATTTATGCAATCTTGAAAATCATACGACTGGACGAGGTTACTCTCCGAAAATCTCAAAGAAATCGACCATACCACTCCTTAGATATCATCGTCTGAACTACGCTTAATTGTAAATATTTACTTCACGATTCGTGACGCCACAATCGGCGATGCACTAACGCAAATTATTTCGCCTTCGAGAGTCATTGAATTTAATTAATATATGAGAATGGCGGTGTGTGTACTGTAAATTTGGATTAATATTCATAAAAAATAATTAATCTGCGTACTGCCTGAACATGTCCCGAATCCCGAGCAACAAAAAGAGAAGTGGTGATTGATACTCTCATGCACTCTCATAAACTACTAAATCTAACCATTGTGTACTTTCAGGATAGCTGTCTGCAAATGAATTGCCAGGCAGGCCGCATACCAAGGAACGAACAGTGTGTTGAACCGTATACCACAACAACTGGCCTTCCAGTCAGCGGAACACTCCTCCTACCGTGCGATTCGTTTCGCGACTATCCAAAATATAAAGTTAGATCGGGAGTTCAGCAAATGGTGCTCTCATTATTTAGAAGTATTTCATTTGTTTCAACAGGTTACGAGATCAATTATTTGATTAGCCGGGTGTCGGTAGATGGCAGTGCTTTATGTGTCGCTTGCTATAATATGCGATTCAATTATATATCCACAAACATGTTGGTAAATATAACCCTTTGGTTGGAATCAATTGCATTTAAATTTGATTCAAATGGAAGCGTGGCTATTGTATCCAACGAAAATTGGGCAATCAATGAAAGCTGCATAAGACCTGATGTTAAGCAGTTACCGCCCATGGATTGTTTGACAGTAACCATCAACGACGAACAGAAGGGTGTGTTTGATGCCTTTGGAGTAATGGATCTTAAACTGAATATTAGTTCAGAAGGACGCAACGCTATGATGTCTCTACACATTTGCCTTGACGAATTCAAAAACCTAGAGCGCCTGGTAAGAAATCGCCAACTAACAGCGGTTTTCGACTATCCACTTGGTAATCCGATCCTACAATTTGGGCTATCGTGTGTGTCCGCTTTATGTCTTGGTTTGATGGCTGTGGTGTACGTTCTTAATCCCAACTTCCGCAACCTTCAGGGCCGCCTAGTTCTGAACACAGTCGTCTGTCTACTGGCATCGCACACCCTCATGGCTCTAGCCAATATATTCGGGGAGAGTCGACTGTTCTGTATTATTACAGCGATCGCTTCACACTATTCATGGCTGTCAGCATTCGCTTGGATGACATCTATTGGAGTTCAGTTGGTGCGGGACTTCTTCAACCCACAACTTCCGGAAAGGACGAGCGTCATTGCCTCTGTCTCGAAGACACTCCGGATATACTCCGTTATTTGCTATGGACTACCTTTACTGATTGTCGGTGTTTCAATGTGGTTACAGTTTTCCAACACTTTCAATGTGCAATACGGAACAGACCAATGCTTCATGAACAATAAAATGGCCATTGCGTTTGCGTTTGCGCTACCCGTCGGATGCGGACTGTTATTTAATTTTGTATCTATCACATTTGTCCTCGCGAAGTTGTGCATCTCTGCTCGTAGTGCCCGGTCAAATCAGTCCCCCTGTTCGACGTTGCTAATAGTCACCGCAAAGCTCTCGATCATCCTCGGCCTAACTTGGTTGCTTGGTTTCGCTGCATCTTGGTTTGACAACACATTCCTACATTATTTTCACGCCATACTCAATGGATTACAAGGAGCCAGTGTCTTCATTGTGATGATTGTCGGAAGCGCCAAGGCGAGGGCGTGGATCATGACACATATAAAATACAGAAACCCGGAGTTCCAACAATAGCGACGACCGCATCAGAACAATTTACACGAGAGGAGCACAATAATGATACCACCTCATTTTAAATAAACTATACATATTTATGTACAGTGCTATGGTATCCGGAGACGTCGACCCCCCATACGGAGAAGGCTCTACGCGAAGCCGTCACCACGAATGACAGAGTTTAAACTCATTCTATGAATACAAAACAAAAAAGACGACAAACAAGTCGGCAAAACTAATATTCAACATGTGAGCAACCAAATGGTTACAACCTCTGCAGATATGGAACAGAAAAAGAAAGCAGTTGATAATCAAAATGTGACAATAACAGCACAAAATAATAAGATTGATATTCTTGAATCATAATTGTAGAAATCCATACAAAAGAATGAACTGCTTGTTGAAGCACTCGAGCAGCATGGGAGAAAGAGCTGTTTGAGATTTCACAATGTTCCGCTGCCACCTGGAACCACTGGCACAAATGTTGATAGTAAAAAGTTACTTGTGGACATTGTTGACAGAATGAGTCCTCGGCTAAATATTACCAGGAAGGATATTTCTAAAGCCCACCATTTGGGTCCTGTGAGGATAACAACCAACAAAATGCTGATGGTTCATCGAACACCCTGAGATCAGTCCAACTTATTGCTCGATTCGTGACTGACGAACCAAGGATTAACTTTCTAAAATCTAGGGCTGAAGTAAAGTCAACAACAGGTATTTTCATCAGTGAGGATCTCACCAAGCATCGTTATGGACTACTGAACACTCTAGAGGCAGCTAAAAAGAGAAGAACATTTTTTCATATTGGTCACGTGAAGGGAATTTATTTTATAAATTATCTGAGTTTGCTGAAAAGATTTTGGTTAAAACTGACTGTGACCGTAATGCCCATTTTGGGCTACCATAATCTCAAATTGCACTTGAGATCAGTAAATTAGCTGCATGCAAATATGCGCGGTCGTATGCGTAGGTATGACGTAGGTATGACGTAGGTATGACCTTGTGTATGTTTCCAAAGATACACACTGTTATGTTTGTGCATGTAATTGTGTATGCATTTATGTGGCTGTTTGCTATCCCCAAACATACATGTAATTATAGGATCATAAAACCTACTACCAACATACTGGGCATTTTTTCACCCAGTTATTTATCTGCCAGTTCCGGACTGAGCCATTTATTTAGCTCCACAACTTTATATGCACATTTTTTTATTAATTATGGTTATACAACTAGTGCTGCTTCCAAAACATAAATTGACAAATGTAATTTTGTTTTCATATTATTCCTGAAAATACTTGAAAACTGGCCAAGGTTGTAATTCATTGTTTATAACCAGTACATGCTTGGTAAACAGACTAGATTCTGTTGGGCACAAAAAATCTCACCGAACGGTCAGTTTTGTGTATACTATCTTATAACCGATTTATTTGAATATTACTTCTTGTTTTCCATGTGTTATCTTACATGTTTATATAAGGTTTCATGTATGTATATGTATAACTAAACATATATATTTACATACCAAACAATCAACTCTCGTGTACTGAATGAGTTCGTATCCTTCCGGTTCAAATACCAAAATAACTAGTCTATATGTGACACATTTGGGGTTTTTTTTACCATATTGTTAACATCACAATGGCTTGCTTTTGTGGACACTCCTGTGTTTAACAATTTTGTGTGGAACCAGCATTATAATATTATTTATACTATCATGTTAGTAATCCCATTGAAGTATCCTGTTAAAGATGGATTATCTCTTTAAATAACAAATTTTAAAACGTTGCGTGTGAATAAAATAATAGATATGATCTGAAGACCCCTGTCCAGAAAAGCTTCTATCAATTAATATTGATTTTAATTCGAATATTAAATCGGGACCGTTTATGTTACTATTTTTAGAACAGACCATTCGGATGATACCATATTGCGATATAGAGTACCGTGCAGTTCCTATGGCTACGCACCGAAAGTCAAATGTCCCAGATTGATTGTTTGTATTGTTTTGTTCCACATATAAAAGCGATAAGGAGTCTAATTAATGTTTATTTGTGACAAAATTGAACAATAAAATTCCTGGTCTCTGTTAACAGTAACCACTATTGTTCGTTAGCTGAACAAACGCACCTTTTTAGACCAGAAAATATTCGAAATCAAATTAATATTGATCGATAGAAGCATTTCCGGACAGGAGTCTTCGATTCAAATCTAATATTTTATAGCCCGGTAACTATATAATACATGTTTACAAAGAGATAATCCACCTTTAAATCCAATTACAACACATGGTATATTGATTATGTGGCCTATATACTTCTGACCTAATTTAACTTTGTGGCTTTGCGATTATATTTCGAACCGTAAACAGAGTGTGGTTGTCTCCGGTGTAAGATCCGACTATATGCATCTTAAAGCAGGAGTGCCCCAGGGCTAAATTTTGGGACCTTTTTTATTTCTAATCTATATTAATGATCTGTCAGATACTATACATTCCTTCATGCGTATGTACGCAGCCGACACGTGTTTTACAAATGCTTCACAAACCATAGAAGAGACGCACTCAAACTTATCTACTGAATTAAATCGTATCACACACTGGGCAAAACATTGGCTAGTGACATTTAATCCTGACAAAACAAAATCAATGTTGTTTTCTTACAAACCGAACAGAGCAGAAGCTATTTTATCTGAAAATCCCATGATATTGAAATTGTTACATCACGTCAACATTTGGACATCGTCATTCTGTCTAATATGAACTGGGACATTCAAATAGCAAATATGTGCAAGAAAGTTGCATCTCGACTGGCCCAGCTGAGAAAGATGAAATAAACTTTAAATAGACGTACTTTAGAGTTGATGTATAATACCATTAATGGACTATGGTGATATCATATTGGATAACGCACCAGCCTACCTCCTTAAAAACCTGGACGATCTACATTATGATGCAGCACGAATTGTTAGTGGCCTTACCAAATCTGTCTCAAACATAAATTTACTACGTGAACTCGGATGGAACACCCTTTCACAACGTCGAGCATGGCACAAGTTACGCCTCACATACCGAATAATGACACGAAACGCACCCCCGTATATATTGGATATAATTCCCACAACAGGAGAAATAACTAATCAGAGATATGAATTCAGAAACTCTAATTACGTTCGAAATTTTACCCCGGTTCTCAACACACAAACTGTAGTTCCTTCTCTACAATGGTTTCGATTTGGAATAGTCTGGATAAAGTAGCTCAACAATGTACCTCGATCTCCATATTCTCAAATAATGTAAACCCCCTGCTGAAGACATTGAGACCACCAAACTCATACTGTGTAGGAAGAAGAAGAAGAAGAGATAACATTTTACTAAGCAGACTCCGAAACAGATGCAGTGATTTAAACGGAGACAAGCTCAACAATTATTTAACAAAAAATCCTAAATGTAACTGTGGATACAAAATCGAAGATGCTGATCACTTTCTGTTTACTTGTCCTTTTTACTTAATATGAAAGAGCCATACTGGAAGAAATAAATAGCTGGCATTGGACTACTATTGTCCATTCTGCAGATTTACTTTGCGGATCACCACTGATTTCCTACAAAGAAAACTGTATTCTGTTCACAGCTGTACAGAAATACATCATATCGTCCCACCGTTTTTGTAATGAGAATATCCATTGAAATAGTAGACCACCAAATGATTCTATATAACCACATTTATTACCTGCATACTCTGTACGATGATTCAATACCTTACCCTATCTCCTGAACCAGCCTGATGTATATATGAACAAAGATTAACTTTTGCAGGAACATTGAACAATCCGCATTAAATTTATGTTCGTGTCTTTATATTGGGGGAGAGCAGCGTTTCCTAAGTTGAAATAACTTGTGCTCCGATCCCCATTGTACTCCCAACACAGTTTTATGTTGTTACAGCTTGTGTATTATTGATTATACTATGTCAATGTATGGGATGTTCAATAAAAAATATGGAATAAAAAAAAAGGTCGACCCCATGAATGACAGAGTTTAAAATCATTCTATGAATACATAACAAAAAAAGACGACGAAACAAGTCGGCCCCATGAATGACAAAGTTTAAAATCATTTTATGGATCAAAAAGACGACAAAACAAAATATGCCTAAGATAATCATGCAATAAATGACGTCGTCGTTGGACATCCCTCTCGCTGTCGTTGTCGGTATGGCAGAAAAATTTGCTACTTTTTTCTCTGATAAAATTGTGACTATAAGACAACATTTTCAAGATGATGATTTGGTTCATGTTGACCTAGCAATGAGTGTACACCATCTCAAGTTGTTCGATGCTGTTTCGGAAACTGAATTAAAGCGACTCATTGGTAGCATGAAAATTAAATCGTGTTCTTTGGATCCCATTCCCACTACATACTTGAAACATCAATCAATATCAGAATATGTGGTTACAGTACTGACTAGGATCGTGAATAATTATCTGTGTGATGGTGTTGTTCCCGATGAGATGAAAACAGCTGGTGTTACTCCTATCATCGAAAAGGCTACGCTTGACAGTGAAGAATATACAAATTATAGACCAGTATCTAATTTGCCATTTATTGCAAAAGTGTTAGAAAAAGTCATCAGTGAAAAATTATTGCAACACGTAAATAAACATGGACTCTTCAATAAATTCCAGTCAACGTACCGATCGAAACACTCATGTGAGACTGCATTGATAAAGGTGAAGAATGACATTGACTTATCTCTGAATAAGGGTAACATCGTGCTGCTCTTGATGTTTGATCTCAGTGCAGCATTCGACACCTGCGACCACAACATATTACTGGCGAATATACACAACATAATTGGCTTGCGAGAAAGTGCTCTTGGGTGGTTCAGATCATACCTGAGTAACAGATCTCAGAAGGTGTTGATAGGAGATTCTTGTTCTGTTGGGACTAAGCTTGACATTGGAGTGCCCCAGGGATATATATTGGGTCCTCTACTTTTTCTAATTTACACCATACCACTGGCAGATATTTTAAACAAACATTCCGTGCGATACCATATGTATGCTGACGACACTCAAATTTATATAGATATTCCTCGAAATGACTCAGCCGGTTATAAAACAGCGAGGTCGAAATTGGAGAACTGTTTCACGGATGTCAAAGAATGGATGCAATTCAATATGTTGAAACTAAACGATAATAAATCTGAATACATTGTTATTGGTTCTAAATATTCTCTCAGTCTACTTCACGACAATGGGTGCAGTGATCGGGTGGATCTTTCTAAATTCAGCTTGCGAAATGTCATGTAACATCGTGTTCCTCTTTACGTAACCTGGGAGCGTACTTTGACAGTACTATGGAAATGGATGCTACTGTCTCGAATGTCTTACGCTCGAGCTACATGAAGTTGAGAGCCTTGAGGCGAGTGAAATGTCATTTGAGCCAAAGTGCGATGAAACATGCCGTTCTATCTCTGGTTGTTTCTAAAGTTGACACTTTTAATCCATTATTAACACATCTTACAAAGGGAAGTGTCCGGAGGATTTACCTTTTATTGAAAATCTGCGCTCGTCTCATGTACCAAGATACAGCAGAATAACACATGTCATGAAAGAACTACACATGTTGAAGTTTGAGTACCGTGTCAGATACAGATGTGCCTTAATTGTTTTCAAGTCTCTGCACGGAGATACACCATCTTACATTTCTGAAATGTTCACCAAACACAGCTCAGTTACTCGAAATGGCCGAATTGGAGTCCAACTGTCCCATATACCCAATAAACTAAATGTGAACTATGGAAAGTGCTCATTACAAAATGTCCCATTCTCTATTTGGAACAGCCTATCAGTTGATATGAGGAAGATTGACTCAGTATCATCTTTTAAAACAGCTCTTAAAACTCACCTGTTCAAAATGTGTTATTCGTTATAAGTGCACCATCTGTTATTTTAACTATTTTATATTTTTAGGCTTATCCGTTATAGTTGGAAATTGATATTAACTTAATATTTTAATCAGTTCTTTTAATCTACTGGATATTTTATTGTTAATTGTAGTGCCTATTTTAGTCATCTTTCCGAGTTATCTGCCATATATCGGTGAAGCTTGTGTTGCTTTTTATGTGTAAATATGCGCGATGTTATCTTGTTTGTGTATATTTGTGTATGTAAATGCGCATTGAAACTAATTGCTATAGAATGCGTTTCTTAAATGAATATATAATAATAGTATGGGCTCAGTGATATGTGCACGGTGCGGTTTCCATATATAGAGCAGCAAATTGCCTTGTTTCTTGGTCACATGCCAATACAACGTCTTGACTTAATTCAGATACAGAGTATACACGTGTTGCGTTTATTCATTAGATCAACAAAATGTCTTTGGTACGGGTGGAATTCCTATCTGGAATCTCCACCAAAGTTGTTTTTTATCATGG
The DNA here is from genome assembly GCA_032622095.1 of Siphonodentalium dalli. NCBI lineage: Eukaryota > Metazoa > Mollusca > Scaphopoda > Gadilida > Siphonodentaliidae > Siphonodentalium > Siphonodentalium dalli. Next base: position 53,136,019 of record CP136063.1, read on the forward strand.
ATAAGATCACCACCAACTAGTCAGTCAACTACTCGGACCCATTGGTTTAACAAACTAATTCTGAAATGTTCGTGGGTCATATCTGAGGTCGTCTTGATGTGTACATTGTTACACATTCTAATAATAGCACCGATATGTTTTCACTATTGGTAAACAAATATAACATTGATATTCATCTGACTACCAAGCTTGTATTTGATACCAACCAATGTGAACATGCGTGTATGTAGGTTTTAGTCGGTATATATATGCTCACACGCGTTCTGGGTTTTTTTACAAACACTGTCTAAAAGCTACAAGTGGGCTATAGAATTATGTATATCCGTATGCCTGTCGATTTGGCGAGTACAATACACATGCGACGTGCTGCACTTACCATGACATTGTGTTCAGACGTATGTATATAGGTGTATGCGTGTTTGGCTGTAAGTATATGTTTGAAAGGGTGTTGGTGTGAATGCTTGTTTCCGGTTGTGTTAATCGGATTATGCTGCTTTGTGTGACGATTGGTTGTCCGTATGCGCACATGTATGCATGTGTGTGAGTGCTGCGTGTTCAGGTATTGTCTCTAGTTTTCTTTTCATCTCTTCGATTGTAACTGTATTCTTATTATCATATTATATGTTTCATTCCCTTTGTTTTCTCACTTAATTTTCTGTGGTGATGGGGTTTTTTTTGTTCAATGTATTCGTATTATATTGTATAGCTCTTCAATATTGAAGTAAATAAAGATACATATATTAACTATTATGATTGGCAGTGTATAGTGCATTCGTGAACAGCTTGCTGTTCGGCTCTAAATTGTTTGTGAATGATATCATTTCTGCCTAGAGGTCTGTCACAGCAGATCCCGAATTGCTATACCACTCTCTTCCCAACTACCGGCAAAACTATGATGTTCTTGCAAGAAGATCAATTCACTGTGTGACATCTTTGAAACTAGTCTGCCATTAGATCATGCCATTTAACCACAACTCTTGTCTAACGTCCGTAGAGATCATACTCCACCAGCACAAAACCTGGGAACGTTTTGAAGGTTTCACAGGGATTGTTATCTTTTCCTTAATACTGTACTTCTGTACTTCACTGTTGATGAATGTCCTACTCAAAATTGCATGCTTTTCTCGAACATTTGTGAGCCGATATCACAATAAACATCAAATTAATTACTCAGAAAAATGCCACAATTGTATGCGACGCGAAGCAAAATCGCTCACAAATTTAATTAAACCATGAAATTTCGAGTTAGGACAATCACCTACAGTGAAGTACATAATTAAATGAAACAGATAATAACTAAGAAATATATCCCGCGTTATTTTTTCGACTTTATAAGTTTCCCTGTCAAAACCTCAAAATGTTCCAACATTTTGTACTGATGGAATATGATCTTTTCGTGCGTTAGCCAGAGTAGAGATTCGTGGCATGATCTAGCCTATTGTGTGGTAAAAGACTGACCGCCTATTACGGACGATTTTTCACATAAGCGTGACACTAGCTCAGCGGGAAGTATATTATACTTGGCGCGGCTAACTGTAACAGAGACATGGGTTTTGTAACACGCGCGGTTGTCACCTAGCGGCCAACAATTATTACAAATTACAGTATTGCCATATGTAGACATTTACATGTCATTTTGGTGGATTCAAACACGAATGGAATTTGCATCGTAGGCATTACGATTCATGTTTTAGAATGGTCGAAATTAGTATTACTCATAACTGAATAGTGATGGGTTGGCTCATCAGCTATTGCTAGTATCGTTTTATATTTACAGCCATATTTATACAGTAGTTAGTGAAAGGCGAACACATTACGGATTAAATTCTATGAGGCAGATAACAAGCTTGATCCTCTGCAAACTGCAAAGTTTCCTAAGTATCGACTATCACTTTGTGCATTGATGATTTACATTTCATCTAAACTATGATCATAACATAAGAACGAAGATGTATTTTTCAGTTACGAATAATACTAGTTTCGGCCATTCAGAAACATATGAATCGTAATGCCTACCGGGAAATCATATTGTCACCATGGGCACCTGACTAATTCTATGGTAAATTAGCAAATAAAGAGCAAAACATTGGTGTTGACCCACGAAAAATACCATTGGGCTGACCTTTATTAGTTACCGTTTTGATATTAATTCAAGATTGCTGAATCGTGAAAAATACAACAGTCTGACAGTTACTGGTTGCGGTTTGCCAGTTACTTTAACAGTTTTATACCGCATAACAAGCTACGGCCTGACCGTATGTTTAACGGTCAAATATTGGCAGCGATGTTGCGCGGTCTCAGACCGTTAAGGCGACGGTGTTATACCGTGGAACATGCTTACGGTCTGACCATATGTTTAACTGTCAAAAGTTGGCAGAGATGTTGCGCGGTTTCAGACCATTGAAGCGACAGCATTTTTTTTAAGTGTATGCCTCATACCAATTGGGCTTCAGTCAATCCAAACTTTGATGGACCATGTGTGGAGCTTTTCAGACACAAAGGATACAAAATGATATGACTTGTCTTGTTCAACTGATAATAGATGATGCATATGTGAGTTTCCGTTATTCTAGTGGATTCAATATTTCAAATTCCCCACGAAGAGACGTTCACCGCATGGCGAAATCACGGACATATAATGGTTATTAAGTTGTTTGGTTTAAAATGCGAACACCGATAGTATTAATATTTCCAAAGCTTTGGCTAGATCGTATGTCAATAATTTTTGTTCATACAGATTCAGCACAATATACGAATGATGAACAAATATAAGACATCTAATGAGTCGCAGTTCTATACGAAATGTATTAACCGATTGAGCTAAATTTGATTCGAGCCGAACTTTAGCGAGGCTCGAATCGAATTCAGTGGACGCGATTTTAGCAAGGAAAAATATTGTTCCATTGAATGAATATAATAATAAAGTCCCGACATTGGCATCGACATCATTACGCTAAACTCTTATGTAACTGTGCGTGCCGATAACACACGCGTGTCTTACTAAAAATATGAGGCCAAGTTTATGAACTAATTATATGATAAATATTCTTTCCCAATTTTGATTAATTTGTGCGTATATTGTGCTTCATGCAGTTAGAATGAATATTAATTCACGGTGCATGACTTGTGTATGTTTTGTAAATTAAATATTCTGTAAACATGTATCTAATTAATATAACTAATTCACGTAATTTGAATCAGCTTTCCGCCATGTTATTAGTTGAGTAAATGTGATAAGCATCCCAGGTCAATTACTAAGCCAAACACACACACTTCCAAACCAGCGTTATCAGTTACAATGCCCATACAATAATGGAGCTTTCCACAGAGGCTACACCCACAGCGGTTGTCCCGCCCACTGGTAAAAATACCTTATCCACATAAATATTGTCTGTTACCCGAGATCGACTTCCGAAGTGAACACATCAGCACTTGTCCTTATGTTAACTAGCTGAAACAGACTCATGTATATGATTCATGCAAATTTGATCTTTCAACCAGTTTGATTTAAAAAAATTATTTAGATTCAATTTTTTTATTTTTTTTTTCATATTCAACTTTGATCTGCTGTTGAACAAAAACTTTGTTTTAATTTTTAATTTTTAATTTTTAATTTAAAATTGTTATTTAGGAGATAAACATACCATGTTGAGTTGTACATTCTGGGATTCGAGCATGAAAACAGTTTGTGAACGAGCCGGCTTGCCGGCGAGTTCACAAACTGTTTTCATGCTCGAATCCCAGAATGTACAACGAAACAGGGTACGTTTATCTCCATTGTAATTCAATCTAGCAAGGAATTTGCAAAATAACTGTATAAAAAGTATCATTTAGTCATTTTCATCACACGAATCGAGACTTTCGTTTTGCCGTTGTCACCGTGCACAAATCATTGGGGTTGTTCATTGCGTTACTCGGAACACTGCTCCGTAACCATTTCCTGTGGGGCGGGTTGGCTCGTTTCGCTACTCCGTTCTGCGCCGATGAAATTGTACCGTGCCACATTCAGATTTGATGCACGCTGAAGCGGCCGATGAACGGTATCTATAGACAACGCGCGGGTGTGCTCGTTTCGCTACTCGTTTTGTGCCGATGAAATTTGACCGTGCTACATTTAGATTTGATGCCCGCTGAAGCGGCCGATGTCGGTGAATCGAAAACGAAAGTTAGCCGCTCTCGGCCAATCAGAATGCTTGTTTTAGTGACAAATACTCAGTTGAATTACAATACTTGATAACATTTTTTTTAAATTTAATTTTAAAATGATCTTTTTAGATTTATAGATTGAAACTCCGTGCTAAAAAAAATTGAAAATTTGAAATTTAAAAAAAAAAAAATGTATTTGTTTAAAAAATGTAATTTAAAATATAAGTTCGTTATAACATCTGCCGTTGTACCCCGAGGCACCACACCAAATTTGGTTAAAATCGACCAAGGGCTCTGTAGAAAAATCGCATACAGACCAGAACAGACAGATCACTGAACTCTAATATATCTAAACAAGAGAACATACATTCGTTTCGCCATTAAATTTGAAAATTATGACAGGTGTCATGCTAAACGAAAAACATTGTTATAATCACAGATAAATTTATAACATCATGCCGAAAATATAAATCTCAGTATATTATGATTTGGCAACAAAAAAGTTGTTTGAATATAGCCAATTTAACACTGAATGTATGCATGGATATCGAAATTAGGGTGAAGAAAGAAGGCGTCGAAAAAATCTCCGCAGCCAGCAGCCGGCTCGGCATCTAATTGGTCGAATATATTCTAATAAATTGACATTGGGCGGGACTACACTGTGGGTGTGGCCTTTGTGGAAATCTCCATTGTATATTATACTACAGTCAGCCCATCTGATACAAATATTAGTCAATATGACTTATTTTGGTTAGTAAAATAGTCGTCACAATGTTAACTAGCTTTGGTTAGTTAAAATGGCTAATTCGCAATCTTAGTCAAACAACTAAGATTAGAATTTTTTAAATAACCAAGGTTAGTTACCTTCGAGACTCCTGTTTGATTAACCAAAATTAGTGATTCGACTAACTCACAATATTAGTCGAAACAAGTAAATCAACAATTAGTCGGACAATCTTTTCCGCCCATATTTATCCACCTATAATAGACAGCCCTCCGAAGTAACACCCAATGGTCTCATCCCATCGTATTTAATTTAATTCATCCGAACAGAGAAAACACTGACACATTAACTACGATCCTTGCTGCAAACTTCTGCATAAAATAGAAGAGCTGTGTTCGAATAACATTCTATTTTTAACTGTTATAAAAATAACAAAATACAATACAACAAACAATGTCTATGGCCACGGACGCATGGAGGAGCTCATTTATATATCCCCCACCAAACTTCGTTTGCGGGGGATAATAAATATAAGCAAATCTACACCTTAAATTAAAATGTTTATAGGGACTGTACAACACCATCCTCAGTCGTGTTGTGGGGTATACATATTTGAAAAATTCCCCTGTTGGTGTCATACTCGATACCTCCAATATTTGGCGTTTTAGCAATAGTCCGAATGAGACGTAACCAAAAATTGAAAATTGTTTATGAACATAACCTATACTACAGTGGATGATTAGAGCGAATATTACGCCTCCACGATAGAAGCCGTCAATATTGCGAGGTGTTGTAGGAAAGACGATTGTGACTCGCGCAACATATGCAGTGCCATTTCATCCAGGGTATGCTCACAGACGTAATTCTATTCATGACAACAGTAGAATTAAATGCGAAGAATGCAGGGGTGTTTACATGTACACCGAAAATCCAATGTTTTACAATTGTAAATTGATAAATGTATTATTACGCCTATAGTGCCGGTACTCCACTCTCGATGAAAAATACAGGATGTTAACAGAAGACCTTCCCATCACGATAATCAGAAAGCTTTCAAAACTTCACGAAGAATATCACTGTGTAATAACATTGTATAAAGTTCTTTTTTCTCCTATGGTTCACCTCAGGACCGTTTCAAAGTTCTGCCAATTGCCTTAAAAAATGTGGCCAGAAACCCAAAAGGCAAATTTCCATACAGCATCTTTAAAATTAATTTGTCATAACGAACTGGGACAACCAGATATAGTATTTAGTTGTCAGTTGATTACCTAATATGCATAATAACCAAGTGTGTCACAAATTCAAAATTTTCGGAACAGCAGAGATTAATATTCCGGATATATGTGAAAAATGAACTTTTTACCAAAGTTGGATGCCATTTTGGAAGCAATCTTGAGTAATTTGGTCTTTGAACACCTTAGTGTGACACATTTAAAATAGATCAAAAACAATGAAGACCTTTCATACCAAAGCTAGTTGAAGTTTACTTTTTTTTAAATGGTCCGTACCTAAAAAGTGATTTTATTGCCGATATTTATGTCAAGTTAGTGAGAGTAAAATCCAACATTGCTTGTAATGTCAGTGGTTAAAATATAAAAAATTAACCAAGGTGATTCAGACATGTTGGTTTTCAACGCATAAAAGGCAGAATAGCCAATTTTACTCATCAACCACAACTTGTAAGCGATTGCAGGGAAAACTGGGGCAATATTTACAATTTTCCATATTTTTGGAGGCCATTTTTGTGGCCATTGTGAGCAATTAAGTAACTAATTAAGCAATAAAGTAATGACTTGGAATATTTACGGGTAATGGTATGCCTCACGTACATAACAGTTCCGCTCATTCCTTTTTTAAAGATGGATTATCTCTTTAAATAACAAATTTTAAATAGTTGCGTTGGTATAAAATAATAGATATGAACTGAAGACCTATGTCCGGAAAAGCTTCTATCAATTAATATTAATTTTATTTCGAATATTAAATCGGGCCCCTTTATGTTACTATTTTTAGAACCGACCATTCGGATGAGACCGTATTGCGATATAGAGCACTGGGCTGTTCCTACGGCTACGCAACGAATGTCAAATGTCACATATTGGTTGTTTGTATTGTTTTGTTCCACAGATATAAGCGATAATGAGTATAATTAACGTTTATTTGTGACAAAATTGCACAATATAATTTCTGGTCTCTGTTAACAGTAACCACCATTGTTCGTTAGCTGAACAAACACACCTTTTTAGACCAGAAAATATTCGAAATAAAATGTTTATTTGTGACAAAATTGCACAATATAATTTCTGGTCTCTGTTAACAGTAACCACCATTGTTCGTTAGCTGAACAAACACACCTTTTTAGACCAGAAAATATTCGAAATAAAATTAATATTAATCGATAGAAGCATTTCCGGACAGGAGTCTTCGATTCAAATCTAATATTTTATACCCCGGTAACTATATAATACATGTTTACAAAGAGATAATCCACCTTTAAATGTGACTAGAATCGCAATTGTCATTTTTTGTGAAAATTACACGCTTGTTCTTAGAAGTACAGTGTTATTGCTGTTCCATATTCCATACGCATCTCGTTGACGTAAAATAACGTACATGACGTTCGCCTCAGCCATGAAACTGGAACTATAAAATAAAAGAATCACCGCACACGACAAAGACGCCCTATATGAGCCTAAACTAAACCTTCTAATCCTGTATTTATAATGCACGGTTATAGGACGCGATGTGTGTAATAAACACAGAATGACACGATGTGTAAATGGGTTTGTCGATACAGCACTCGATCCATATCGACAAACCCATTTAAACATCGTGTCGTTCTGTGTATATATGTAGCATTCTGAAAAATCAATTTTTTTCACAGATCGGAAGGGGCTAGGACCCAAAGAAATTCTTATTTATTTGCCCCAATGATCAGTTAATATAAAATATACAAAATAAAGGGACAATTCTCGAACAGTTCCAAACGGCAGGAACTGATATAGAAGATGGATTATCTCTTTGTAAACATGTATTATATAGTTACCAGGGTATAAAATATTAGTCGAAGACTCCTGTCCGGAAATGCTTCTATCGATTAATATTGATTTTATTTAGAATATTTTCTGGTCCACAAAGGTGTGGTTGTTTAGCCAACGAACAATAGTAGTTACTGTTAACAGAGACCAGAAATTTTATTGCGTAATTTTATCACAAATAAACGTTAAAGGTGGATTATCTCTTTGTGTAAACATGTTTTATATAGTTACCGGGGTATAAAATATTAGATCTGAATCGAAGACTCCTGTCCATGAATGCTTCTATTGATTAACATTAATTTTATTTCGAATATTTTCTACTCTAAAAAGGTGTAGTTGTTTAGATAACGAACAATAGTGGTTACTGTTAACAGAAATTTTACTGTACAATTTTGTCACAAATAATCATTATCGCTTATAATTATGGAACAAAACAATACAAACAATCAATCCGGGACATGTGACTTTCGGTGCGTAGCCATAGGAACAGCCCATGCTCTATATCGCAATATGGTATCATCTGAATGGTCTGTTCTAAAAATAGATATAAACGGTCCCGATTAAATATTCGAAATAAAATCAATATTATTTGATAGAAGCCTTTCTGGACAGGGGTCTTCAGTTCATATCTAATATTGTATACCCACGCAACTATTTCAAATTTGTTATTTAAAGAGATAATCCATATTTTAAAGATGGATTATCAAAATTGAAATAGGATATAAAATAATAATGATGAATTGACGACCCCTGCTCGGAAAGGCTTCTATCAATTAATATTGTTTTTATTTCCAATATTTTATTGTGAAATGATATGATTTATTGGGACACTTTATTGGTATATTTTAGAACAGGTCATTCACGTGATATCATGTAGCGATATATAGCATTAGACTGTTAAATGTCTCAGGTTGATTGACTGTATTGTTTTATTCCATAGTTATAAGCAATGATGAGTCTAATTAACGTTTATGACAGTATTACACAATAAAATTAAACTGGTCTCAGTTAGAAGCATTTCCAGACAGGGGTCTTCGATTTATATATATGTTATACTCCGGTAAGTATATAATATTTACAAAGAGATAATCCACCCTTAAATGATTCCCGCATACATCACGGTATAGTCCAGACGCCAGGAATTTTCTTTTAGATTCTCAACCGGCCACCAAGAAAATGTCCGCCTATTGCCTGTTGTGGGGAACTACATTGCGGTTCATGTAAGGGTGGATGTAATTTCTGAAAGTGTTGCAAATTTTTTTTATTCATGGTTTTTGATTGAATAAAGCTTAAAATAACCATAAACTGATATTTCAAACTACAGATGACAGTTTATGTCAGATTGGAATTATTTCCTTTTAAAATGTTAGTAATAGAGATATTATTTCACATCGCCACACAAGATTTTGGAAAATAAATACTATTTTCGATAAAAAATTATTTAAGTGCGTTTTTTGGGCAAATATTTGCTTTAGTTTCAATTTATTTCTGAAACTGATAGCAAACAGCTTGTAATTTCCCTACTTAATTCAAATTGACAAAAAACAAAACTCTGGATAATGCCTTGAATGACTATTTTTTGTAAAAAATATAAACCTCCCCCCAAAAATTAGAAAATTAGTACCGAGTTGTAGCTTTAAGCTAAACCTAGTGATTGCATATAAATATTCAAGACGGCCTCCGTCATTCAATAAGTGAAATCAGACCATACGGATGTGATCATATTATATTTAGTTGCAGGACATAAAGCTCAAGTTTGAACAACTTCTGAATGTCTAAAAGTTCATACAGCAACTGAAAAAGTTAACTGCCATAGTTTTGTAATGTCATATAATCCTGAGTTGTAAGAATTTACATTCACAACAAGCACTGAAATGGCAATATAATCATTTTGTTTTTTGGGAAAAATTTAATTTTTCGCCACTAAGTAAAATAACATGTGCGAATAGTAATTGGTACGAAATAAAACTAGTTGGGTATGCTATAAACTTTTCTCATCGCTCACTTCTCCGTCACTCGTACATTTATTGTCACACAGTTATTGATCGCAGCCACATGCATCGGTGCATTGAACATCCTCGTTCCTACAACGGCAACGTCATGTACTGCAATCGGAATCTCACATGCATATGGTGAGTTCGAGAACGGCAGTCGGAGCTGGAGCGAGTGACATCATTTCCGGAACAAGGTGCCCATTAGAATTATTAAGTATCCAGCCATTTGGGTGGTGGTAATGGCAGCAACAACATTGGGAAAAGAGCATGAGTCCATATATACGTTCGATAGTTAACGCGTTTTGGGTGCGAATTGAATGAGTCCATGGTCGGTGGCATTTTGTCGCTTCTCACGTTCTTCGTAGCGCAATTCATCCAGGGATGTCAAATCACGGTTGGGATAAACCAAAGAAACAAGAGACACAAATGTTTCCCTCATATGATTCGGAATGCGAGTCGGGTCCTCCCCCATCTGCGTAAACGCCGGGATCAGTTCTGGGTGATCTTTCAATGTTCTGAACCATTTCAATTTCCTAATAGAACTGAATGCGTTTGTCGAATCGCGTCCGCTCAATTCATGAACTGCTGGAATAATCAGTGACATGTCCTTGCCCACAACCTTTGCACAATCATGCACTGGGATATATCGACGTCGTTTGCCATAACCAGTTAGGAAGAATAACTCGTATACCCAGTAGTACACAAAACAGTGGGCACATCGCCAGAACGTCTGAGTCACAACTCCAAACAATGAATATTTCGACTTGCAGTTCACTTGCTGCATGCCCCATGTGTACGAACATTCTTGAGTCAAGTTTTTTCGCGGTCGGACTCAAGATACACAGACCAATCGCAACCATACTTTGATAAAAAACATTACTTTCTTTGAATCTGGAAATCCACCCGCAAGAAACACTTGCTGGCCATGCGGCAATAACAATGGTATCTTTAGGGACCAATTATTGGATAACAAGTTGACCATGTTTATTTTGTGAAGTTCTGTTCGAGTCATGCATTCCACTCATTTCCAAAGTTTGCAACGCAACTGAGGATTTTGAATGGGGCGTGAGATAGAACCAGTTTAGAGCTGCAGACTGGCAACACAAATTCCGATATTTACCACAGTCCATATTTATGGATTGTTCAGAGAAAGGCTGGCATGTGTCTTTCGGAAAAACGACATATGCTATATGCAGTTTCTTCTCGAACATTAGTCTCGACTCCGCTACATTGACTATGGCCCCACCGGGCGTAGTTTACATGTTTACACATGAAATCCAAAGGAATCATTTCTGCTGGTGTCCCAATTTCATGCAACACATTATAATGCGGTGCAATGTGTTCTTCGTTGCAACTAAGCCAGTCTAAAACGACTTCCACCTCAACTGTCCAAATGCTCTGTTCATCAGCTTATGCAAACGAACTCCACGGTTATACGACTTTCCGCATACAATCCGGTTTACAGTGGCGCCACCATGCACCAAGCTGCTATAACAATGTCCTCGAAGCCACTTCATAGCTCTGTACATCCCTACCATCGTCGTTATCAAATTCATCAGGGTTCCTCCATTCAATCATATGAGCCTTGCAGTATGTTGCTTCGTCGTATGCTACATAAGACCAATTTTGTCCTATAGAGTCCTGAACAAATTCTGAAATCGTTTCGTCGTTGTATCTACCGTTTCAAAATAAGTCGCTGAACCGGGAACCATCGGACAACATCCAATGTTAGTCTTCGTCACGTTGATTCGATTAGTGACACTAGCATGATATACACTCCAGCCAGGAACATATTCCGATTTACCTCTCTCAAAATGTACATCGAATAACTTACTCGGTATTGTGTAAGAGAACATAGCTTTTGTCTCATGTATGCATGTTGTTTGGAACACACGTTGAACCAACGGATGCGCATTTTCCAGTTAGATGCACTGGGCCCGGTTGCTTCCCTCTGAGATTAGGACACACACGAATAGTATTATCAAATGAAATATGGGTTTCTGGTTGGCGTTCATCCTTCTTTGGATTCACACCGAAGCAACCCTACTGAGATCAGCTGCCTGATATAACACCATATTCACCACGTCGTGGTTATATCCACCTACATATGCTGTCACTGCCCCATATGTCATATTGGTTGGCACTGTCAATCCGTCTCTATAAATTTGTTAAAAACATGTGTAATACTGGACGATAACTGCAGTTATCCTTGAGCATAGCCCTGGTGTTTGATGCGACATTGATGGCATTCTGTATATTAAGGGATTACTGATCGCAAGTTTAGGTTTATTCCGTTATTTATCAATAAATCACACTTTGTCAGAGTAATTCAGTTCAATCTTTTCCCTTCAGTTTCTGTTTAGTGTAGACCTTGCTACACTTTGGTTTGCCTATTTGTCGTAATATGTCCAGGAACTTTGATAGTAGATGATTCATATCATTTGTGACACCTTTTTCAAATTCCGGGAGAATACACCCATCAAATGTTCCAGTGCAACATCGTGTGGGGTAATCGTGTTACTGGAGGTGGTGGTCTCCAGCAGATATTTACTATGACACAACCTGTGATATCTTGCCTCAAGTGCTATCAACTTCGAAAAGTCAAACCCAACACGCCGTTGCATTATGTCATCCTCCTTTTCCTTCGCACATCGTTCGGTAGTTTCGCAAGATGTAAATGTACTGACCGAACTAATGTCTCTACTCCCAAGTGAGACAACTTTTAGCATATAAGACATCTAGTTTTGAAGTCGAAATATTCTTTTGTAACTTGTGGATTTGTCTGATCAACAGTCGTGGATGTGGGCTGTTTGACTAATCTGAGATCCGAAGAACTTGTGAAACTGGAGATTGGAGAAACAACTCTTATGCAAACTTATGTTGAGATCTTTAAGGTCAATTCCATATTCTTCATATGATGATCGACGAACATCCAGAGCAACTGAAAACGATTCCAAACAAGAATCGGAAGCTTTCCGCAGATTCTCGTCTTTTAATTTCTGACATACTAAACACCGTTTGAAATTCAACGAAAGTTTACACGTTTTGTCAACGGGAATTAATTTGAGAGGACTCGTCTCCATTTCAATTGAATCACTGTAATCTCCAGTTAAATGCGGCAAATTATTAAGGTTTGATACCAGTTATTTTCCGAAAAATTACAAAGCGGGCAGTATCAGTTAGAAAACATTAATGAATCGAACGCTGATTTTAGCCCTAAAAATGCACTTCATTGAGTATTTTTTGAAATCAGTATAATTATTAGAGCTTGTGTTGTAGCTACGACATATGAAATCTTTATTTTAACATAATGATGATTAGTAATGCCATAAAGCTATAACTTGTCATAGCTAGTTCGAGTTTTCGGTTTATGGTTATTTTAAGCGGATAACGATGAATGATGGCGAAAAATAACTTTTTCACACAACAAAATAATATTGCAAGTTAAGTGCTTGTTGTACATGTAAATTCCTATAACTCAGGATTATATTACTTTACGAAACTATGAAAGTTAACTTTGTTTACATTTTCGTTCTGCAATTTCGCTTCCGTCCCATCGACGAAAAAATTGTTTTCATCTTGATTATGGTCAATAAAATGGGATCACCAATAAAATGCTGCACCGATGACCGTATAGAGCCATTTTGGTGCTGCTATATGCTGTATTATTGATAAACAGCAAGTTTAGGGGTCTATCTCAGCTGTTCTGCGTTTTCTAATACCGTCCCATCCTATCTAATACCGTCCCATCCCGTTCTGCAATTTCCAAAGGCTCCGTCCCATCGAAAAAAAAAGTTGTTTTAACCTTGATTATGGTCATTAAAATGCTACAGTGTTGTCGAAAAGATGTTAATCTAACATTTTATGCAAAAATATCGCCGCGGGACGGGGAAATATGAATGCATGGGGTGATTTGGTGTTTGTTTACATTTTCGTTCTGCAATTTCCTACGGTTGTTCTGCGCTTTACCGCTTCCGTCCTATCAGCGAAAACAAATATGTTTTAATCTTGATTATGGTCATTAAAATGTTACAATGATGTCGAGAAGATGTTAATCTAACATTTTATGTAAAAATATCGCCGCGGGACGGGGAAATGTGAATGCATGGGATGATTTGGTGTTTGTTTACATTTTCGTTCTGTAATTTCGATTCCGTCCCATCGACGAAAAAAGTTGTTTTCATCTTGATTATGGTCAATAAAATGCTACAGTGATGTCGAAAAGATGTTAATCTAACATTTTATGCAAAAATATCACCGTGGGACAGGGAAATGTGAATGTATGGGGTAATTTGGTGTTTACATTTTCGTTCTGCGTTTGACCGTAATCGCCTATTTCCGACGTGTCTATTTTTAGCCGATAATATGAGCTTTGTGTTGGCGAATGAGACTATTAAATTGTTGCTCCCTGTACGCCATGTTAATACCGACTATATATAACCATTTTGATGCCGCTACACGCTGTATTGTTGATAAACAGCCGCTTTTCTAATACCGTCCCAATACCGTCCCAAATACCGTCCCATCGTCCCATTCTGCGTTTTAGTCACTCCCTAAGAGAATGCGCAACGGGTGTCGCCCTTGCGATTGTGAAATATGACAGAAAACATTCAATCAGTCAAGGGATCTGACGAGACATGAGATAATTCACATCGGAGATAACCCTTACGGTTGGGACATTTCAGAAATACTTAGCTCAGTCCTATATGTATAATTATATCAACACGATTAAACATTGATAATTAGCCATTTTTCTTCTGACATTTATAACCGTTTCAAAATTTGTTTGTGACTTCATGGTTAACCGGAAATTCACAGAGAATTGCAGTCGTTTTAGTCCTGTTAGTTTCGTTTCCAATTATAGCTATATAGAGCTCAGTAGTTCACATGACCACGAACTTGATCACGCCACAATTATATTTCTCCATATCTATGACCATGCCGTAGCTATTGAATAGATATTCATGCATGCATGGCATGATGAAGACCACGGACATACCTTTGTCGTAAACGTTTCAGCTATCGAACTGGGATATCTCTATTTTGTTGAGACACAGTCGAAAGGGTGGTTATGGGAATTTTCCTTCTGTTTTTTTTTTCAGCTTCGTCTGCGAATGACATGAAGTCGATTTGCAATTTTTGGATACTGTCTATTTGCCGACATCCTATATAGCAAACGGCCACACCGTCATAACTTAGACCGTTCGATGTCGGCAGGTATGCCTTCGTGCCGACTGTGGTCGACATGGTATCCACCGCCAACCATTTGCCAACGTCGACGGCCGACGTCATAGTCGATGGCCACGCCGACCATCGGCAAATGACATCGAACCGACGGTGGTCGGCATGACGTCGACTACCAACCATAATTATGCCGATGTCGTGTGGCTATCTGGAACGAGAATACATACCGTGGATCTGCCCTACTAGTCCAGACGCCAAGTCTGAAACGGGCTCTATTTTAGGAGTTAGTTCAACCGGTCACCAAGAAAATGTCCACGTATTGCCTGTTGTGGGGGACTACAGTGCGGTCCATGCAAGGGTGGATGTAATTTCTGAAAGTGTTGCAATTTTTTTCTATTCATGGTTTTTAATTGAATTAAGCCTAAAATTGCCATAAACTGAAAACTCAAACTACAGATGACAGTTTATGTCATTTTGGCATTATTTTTAGCTTAGTAATAGATATATTATTCCACATCGCCACACAAGATTTTGGAAAATAAATACTATTTTCGAAATAACAACATTTAAGGGTTTTTTTTGGGAAATTATTTGCTTTCGTTTCAATTTATTTCTGAAACTGATGGCACACAGCTTGTAATCTCCCCAATGAATTCCTTGTGTCAAAGCGTAATAAATTTCTACAATAAACTGGGAAGTCAAATTGCCAGATACAAACTTCAGATAGTGCCTCTAATGATTATTGTTTGTAAAAAATATAACCCTCCCCCCTAAAATTAGAAAATTGTCATTTTTTGCAGTTTCGTTAAAAAGACGCTTGTTCTGTAATATTACAATGGAAATACACCCGTACCCGATTTCACCGTGTTCACAATGTCACCGTAGGGTAAAGTTAGTACCGGGCTGTGGCTTTAAACCAAACCTTGGATTACATATAAATATTAAAGACGGCTTCTACATCCAATAAGCGAAATCAGACCATACGGATGTGATCAATTTATATTTAGTTGCAGGACTTAAAACCCAAGTTTGAACAACTTTTGTATGTCTAGAAGTTCATCCACAACTGAAAAAAGTTAACTTTCATAGTTTCGTAAAGTAATATAATCCTGAGTTATAGGAATTTACATGTACAACAAGCACTTAACTTGCAATATTATTTTGTTGTGTGAAAAAGTTATTTTTCGCCATCATTCATCGTTATCCGCTTAAAATAACCATAAACCGAAAACTCGAACTAGCTATGACAAGTTATAGCTTTATGGCATTACTAATCATCATTATGTTAAAATAAAGATTTCATATGTCGTAGCTACAACACAAGCTCTAATAATTATACTGATTTCAAAAAATACTCAATGAAGTGCATTTTTAGGGCTAAAATCAGCGTTCGATTCATTAATGTTTTCTAACTGATACTGCCCGCTTTGTAATTTTTCGGAAAATAACTGGTAACTGGTCTCCAGCAGATATTTACTATGACACAACCTGTGATATCTTGCCTCAAGTGCTATCAACTTCGAAAAGTCAAACCCAACACGCCGTTGCATTATGTCATCCTCCTTTTCCTTCGCACATCGTTCGGTAGTTTCGCAAGATGTAAATGTACTGACCGAACTAATGTCTCTACTCCCAAGTGAGACAACTTTTAGCATATAAGACATCTAGTTTTGAAGTCGAAATATTCTTTTGTAACTTGTGGATTTGTCTGATCAACAGTCGTGGATATTTTTGCATAAAATGTTAGATTAACATCTTCTCGACATCATTGTAACATTTTAATGACCATAATCAAGATTAAAACATATTTTTTTTCGCTGATGGGACGGAACCTTTGGAAATTGCAGAACGGGATGGGACGGTATTAGATAGGATGGGACGGTATTAGAAAACGCAGAACAGCTAAGATAGACCCCTAAACTTGCTGTTTATCAATAATACAGCATGTAGCAGCACCAAAATGGCTCTATATGGTCATCAGTGCAGCATTTTATTGGTGATCCCATTTTATTGACCATAATCAAGATGAAAACAACTTTTTTCGTCGATGGGACGGAAGCGAAATTGCAGAACGAATATGTAAACAAACACCAAATCACCCCATGCATTCACATTTCCCCGTCCCGCGGCGATATTTTTACATAAAATGTTAGATTAACATCTTCTCGACATCATTATATCATTTTAATGACCATAATCAAGATTAAAACATGTTTTTTTTCGCTGATGGGACGGAAGCGGTAAAGCGCAGAACAACAGTAGGAAATTGCAGAACGAAAATGTAAACAAACACCAAATCACCCCATACATTCACATTTCCCCCGTCCCACTGTGATATTTTTGCATAAAATGTTAGATTAACATCTTTTCGACATCACTGTAGCATTTTAATGACCATAATCAAGGTTAAAACAACTTTTTTTTTCGATGGGACGGAGCCTTTGGAAATTGCAGAACGGGATGGGACGGTATTAGATAGGATGGGACGGTATTAGAAAACGCAGAACAGCTAAGATAGACCCCTAAACTTGCTGTTTATCAATAATACAGCATGTAGCAGCACCAAAATTACTCTATATGGTCATCAGTGCAGCATTTTATTGGTGAAACCATTTTATTCACCATAATCAAGATTAAAACATGTTTGTTCGTCGATGGGACGGAAGCTCAGAACAACCATGGGGAATTGCAGAACGAAAATGTAAACAACAAAATCATTCACCGCATTCATATTTCCACGTCCCACTGTGATATTTTTGCATAAAATGTTAGATTAACATCTTTTCGACATCACTGTAGCATTATAATGACCATAATCAAGATTAAAACAACTTGTTTTGTCGATGGGACGGAACCTTTGGAAATTGCAGAACGGGATGGGACGGTATTAGATAGGATGGGACGGTATTAGAAAACGCAGAACAGCTAACATCTTTTCGACGTCATGACCATTAAAGATTAAAACAACTTTTTTCGCTGATGGGATAGCAGCGGCAAAACGCAGAACAACCTTTGGAAATTGCAGAACTAGATGGGACGGTATTAAATGGGATGGGACGGTATTAGATGGGTTGAGACGGTGTTTGAGAACTCAGAACAGAAAGATGGGACGGGACAAAACAAGTTAATAGTGTGTATAAATGAAATCCTTTTCTATCTACTGTCTGACACAGCAGAACCACAATGCTGGTCGGCACCCGACAATAACATGGCCATATCGCTATGAGCTCGTAAATAGGGCAAATATTCAAACGAGCAGAACATGTATAACAATAAGTGTTATAATGGGTCCATTTATTGTTTCGACAGATATGTTTAATGACCTTCGTCTCATCAGGGATGCAGGTCAATCGGGTCTGTATACACTGTTGGGGAAGTGTACGCGTATGTATGAGCACATACGAGCATGCCAACTCATGCTAATTTGTGAGGAAGTCCCGATACTTCAACACTGGCTCGACTCCTACATTTTTTTTTCTTCTGAAGAATGGTGCGTTAAACCGTAATCTATGACGGCCAGAATTTAATCTGGGGCGACATGTGCGATGTCGGCACCTGGGTATTATGTAAGGGTATCACAGAACAGGAGCCGATAGATAACCCATTGATATTCTGGATTCCGAAAACTGCCAACAGCTAGACATAAGAAAGAATACTGTGATTGATGTACATTTAATGGTGCAGCTGTGATATCAGCATAAATGTGCCAGTCAGAATGTCACCTAATCGAGCTTGTTTGATCGTTGGCGAGACATTTTGGCATCAATTTCCGTGTAATAGTAAACCCTCAGTCGGCGCCATATGTGGGCGCACTCTAATCTCTAAGCGGCACTTTGCCGTCGACTCCAGACAGTGTCCAGCTGTGATAAAGGAGTACGCCTGAAGCTGTTTGGTAGGTGTCTGGACATCAATCGGTATGTGGGTTATAGGCTATGTAAATATCGATGCTTTTTGTGCAAGAAAATTGACGTGTGTGGCGACACATGTACATGTGAAAATGGGCTGTCAAATCCGTTTCTTGGAGATGAGCTCCCCGATATTTTTCTGGCGTCGAAATATTATGCCTGGTTTCGTACCAGAAAAGTCGTGGTATGTGTGGTGGCTGTCAGTTAGATTACCCCAATACTGGCTCAGAGTGCGGGCTAATTTCGAAGCACCTGGGTGAAATGTAGTAGCAAGCGAAATTGTACGGGGACTGATACATTTATTCCCCGATTTGCGGAGTAGATGTGCGTTCCTTCCCGAGAATTCTATCGTGTCGGTCCATTCATGAATATCTCGATGTTTGTATCCACGATTCATGAGCTTTGTCACAAATAAGTCTCTCCTGGCGTAGAAATCCATAGCATTGTTGCAATTTCTTAAATATCTTATGCATTCTCCCCTGACAAACGATTTGAAGTTCGATGTCGGGTGATTTGAGCGGCGATGCAAGTATTGGAATGTTTCTGTCTTTTTTATGTGACATTTCGTATCCAAAATCCCTGTTTTGGCAAAACGATCACCCTTGAATATTTCAAGATCAAGAAATGTGCATATCTGGGAGTCGATTTCATAGGTGAATTTCAGCAAGTCGTGCATGGAATTGGCTATATCAAAGAAGAGCTGTGCTTCTTCTTGTGTCCCTGAGAATAATATAAGCCCGTCATCACGGAATCTCTTGTGAAATAGAATGTTTGCCTTAAAGGGATACCTCCCAAATATGTTTTCCATGTGTGCGTGCATAGCAATGTCTATAATTTCGGGCGATGGCACCGCTCCCTGTGGAGCGCCAACAATCTGTTTATACTTCTTTCCATTAAATGTGAATTCGTTGCCGTATAGAAGAATTTTTGCTATCTCAATGAGATTATCCGAACTCGGCCGTGGTATGTCATATACCATATTATCATTGGCACTCAGTTCCATGTGTAGTGCTTCTAAGATTTCGTCAAATCTCATGTTAGTGTACATTGAGCTGATGTCAAAAGTGACCAGCAAAACATCTGCCGGGAGCTGTAAATTTTCAAGCATTTCCAATAGGTGAGGTGTATTCCGGATGTTTGTAGGCTGTTTCTTAGTGATTGGCAGGAGAAAATAGTCTAATATGCGACCAATTCGCTCAGTCGGGCCTCCGCACTGTGATATTATTGGTCTGCCCGGTACTATGAACTCCGTGTCCAGTCCCGAAGCCGGGTCAAGTGACTCAGGGTTAATTTTTAATTTGTGTATTTTTGGAAGCAAATACAGATACGGTACTCTGATTTTATGAGCTTCCGTTGTGAGATAGACATGAGTTCTGGTATCGATGACTTTGCTGAGTGCCATCCTCGCGACTAGGTTCGCGACCTTTTTCTGGGTCTCACCGAGAGACAGTTCCGTTAGTTCAGTATAATGTATGCCATCGTTTAATTGGCGGAGACCTTCATTTATGTAGTCAGTCCTGTTCAGCACGACTGTGGTATTGTTTTTGTCTGCTTTTAAGATAATTATGTCATTGTTCTCACTCAGAGATGTCAAGGCTCGCTTCTGACTATGTGAGATGTTCAAGCAATGTAGCCTGGGTGCATAGTTTGAAACACCCAGTTTCGTAGCATAGATGTAGTCCTCAAGGACGTTGCCGCCCATGGGCGGATTGAACCGGGATTTTATCCTAAATGGGTGCGGCGTTTCATTTCTTTGTTCTGAGGACCCAAACAGTGATCTGAGACGGATGTTACGCTCAAAAACCGTAAAGTCCTTCATTATACCGATTCTGTTCACCTTAGATGTTGGTATAAAGTTCAGGCCCAAGCCCAGAACCATAATCTCATCATTAGATAGAGGGTGGTTTGAGAAGTTACGTATCAACTCCTTGGCCTGATTTAGTTTGTATTCAGGTGATTTGTACAATCTAGAGCGAGATATTATTTTCTCACGTTGTAGCTTGGCTCTACGATTCTTTTTGCTTCTGATGAAACGACGGGCCGTCATTTTGTAATGCAGGGCTAATACGGGCTCTCTGTTTAAGCCCCTCAATCTGGGCTTGGGCCTCACCTCACACCAACGTCTAAGATATACAGAATTGGTATATTGCAAGACTGAACGTTTTTTGAGCGCAGTTTCCTTGCACAATAATCAAGGATATTGACACAGCCGATAATCCACTTTATGGGTGTCCAGACACTTATCAAACAGATTCGGGCGCACTCCTTTGTCACAGCAGGGCATTGTCCGATGCCGAGCGCTATGCGATTAGATTGCGCCCTACACGTATGGCGTCGATCCCCTAACACGGTAATTGATACCAAATGTCGCTACGATCAAACAAGCTTGATCATGGGGCATCTTGACTGCCATGGCACATCTATGCCGATATCACAGCCGTGCCAGCAAATGCGCATCAATCATAGGAATTTTCCTATGTCTGGCTGTTGGCATATTTTGAGATCCAGCACATCAATGCGGTATTAATTGATTCTTTGATTCCCTTACATAATACCCTGGTGCCTATATCGCATAGGTCTCCCCAGAATTAATTCTGGCTACCCGGGATTATGGTTTAACGCAGACTTAGCCATCCGTGGTTTATTTACATGGGTATCAAACATGTACACCTGCACATCTATACCAAGCTGTCTGCCGCACAAGGTCAACAATTGAACCATATCCTTGTTACATATATAGGCACAATGTGCACCAAGGCTGCATGCACTATTCTTATGTGACGTTAAAGTCGAGCTAGTGTTGAAGTATCGGGCCTTCCTCACCTGAATAGCACGAGGCAGCATGTTCGAATGCACTCGCACTCACGCGTCGTACAGACCCGATTGACCTGCATCCCTGATGAGACGAAGGTCATTAAACATATCTGTCGAAACAATAAATGGACCCATGATAACACTTATGGTTATACATGTTCTGCTCGTTTGAATATTTGCCCTATATACGAGCTCAAAGCGATATGGCCATTTTATTGTCGGGTGCCGACCAGCATTGTGGTTCTGCTGTGTCAGACAGTAGATAGAAAAGGATTTCATTTATACACACTATTGATCTTCCTCCGAAGTCCCTTCTGGGTATCATATGGTTTACCATGTTGATCTCTATTCGTTTAAGCAGTGGAGCCCATGCTATTCGGCACTCGTCCCGTATATGGGCCATGTCGCTAGAGATTTTAGAAATAAGGGCGGAATCAACTATACTCTGATTCCACTAACTGAGCACGGAATCAACTATATACTGATTCCACTAACTGAGCACAGAGCATGCTTTGCATATCCATATGCACTATATATGTTTGTTCATAACAGAGCAGAATCAACTATACACTGGTTCCACTAACTGAGCACATAATACGCTATGCATATCCAAATGCACTATATGATTGTACATATACGGAATTTGGTATCTAGTTACGGATTAGTTCCATACATATCAGTATGTTATCCTTTGGAGAACCATACTGAGATACCCGCTGACAACACGGGTCACAAAACGGAAAATGGAGGAACCACAAAGGCAACAGGCCTCAATGAACTCATGAAACTCATTGTTATTTGTCAGTTGTGACACGATAACTGCTATACATGTACACCACATTCATGGCTTGTTTCGGTTGACATTAAATGGATTTTAATGTATTTTCTTCTTATCGCTGGTGACTTCGAACATCCGACTTTACCACGCTAGGTTTTAATTACCTACCCGGGTTACATCCACACACCGATTGATCAGATATATGTGGCCAAATCGACTACTGCGGGAGCTCATAAGGCCAATAGTAATTATTATTTAATTAAATAATAACTGTTACTATCTAATATGCACCTAAAACTCGGTCTCTCTTGCATATAGAGATACATCACCGATAGGACCTCAGTGGTACAGCATTTGCATCGGCTCCATGCGACTGGTGTCAATTAAATTGATAGCCACTCCCACTACTAAGCACCCATCGCCCATTGGATCTGAATGCGTGTTTACTTATCCACATATGACACACGGCTCAACTGCAGACTCTCTTCAGTCTTGAGATAGACTCGGCTTTCGACAGACCCTATTCTAATCTTGCCAGCCAACTATGACATGTGGTTCATTCCACACTGTTCTCTCGCTTCGGCGATCGAGGTTTGAGCTGAGGTGATTCCCCCGACAGGGGCGTTTGTTTGTCGGAGTGGTGTACCCACTCCTCGCATTACAGTACTCTAATGCTGCCAGCCAACTATGACAAGTGGTTATTCCACTTTGTTCTCTCGCTACGGCGATCGAGGTTTGAGCTGTGACAGGGCGTTTGTCTGTCCGAGTGGCATACCCACTCCTCGCATTACAGCGACTGAGGGGCATAAACAAAGAACACTGAGTAGCTCGAGCGTTACATCAGAAACAAAAAGAATTGTAGAGCCAAGCAACAACATGAGAAAGTAATATCTCGCTCCAGTTGGTACAACTCGCCTGAACACAAATTAGATCAGGCTATGGAGTTGATACGGAATTTCTCCTACCACCCTCTATCTAATGATGAGATTATGGTTCTGGGCTTGGGCCTCACCTCACACCAACGTCTAAGATATACAGAATTGGTATATTGCAAGACTGAACGTTTTTTGAGCGCAGTTTCCTTGCACAATAATCAAGGATATTGACACAGCCGATAATCCACTTTATGGGTGTCCAGACACTTATCAAACAGATTCGGGCGCACTCCTTTGTCACAGCAGGGCATTGTCCGATGCCGAGCGCTATGCGATTAGATTGCGCCCTACACGTATGGCGTCGATCCCCTAACACGGTAATTGATACCAAATGTCGCTACGATCAAACAAGCTTGATCATGGGGCATCTTGACTGCCATGGCACATCTATGCCGATATCACAGCCGTGCCAGCAAATGCGCATCAATCATAGGAATTTTCCTATGTCTGGCTGTTGGCATATTTTGAGATCCAGCACATCAATGCGGTATTAATTGATTCTTTGATTCCCTTACATAATACCCTGGTGCCTATATCGCATAGGTCTCCCCAGAATTAATTCTGGCTACCCGGGATTATGGTTTAACGCAGACTTAGCCATCCGTGGTTTATTTACATGGGTATCAAACATGTACACCTGCACATCTATACCAAGCTGTCTGCCGCACAAGGTCAACAATTGAACCATATCCTTGTTACATATATAGGCACAATGTGCACCAAGGCTGCATGCACTATTCTTATGTGACGTTAAAGTCGAGCTAGTGTTGAAGTATCGGGCCTTCCTCACCTGAATAGCACGAGGCAGCATGTTCGAATGCACTCGCACTCACGCGTCGTACAGACCCGATTGACCTGCATCCCTGATGAGACGAAGGTCATTAAACATATCTGTCGAAACAATAAATGGACCCATGATAACACTTATGGTTATACATGTTCTGCTCGTTTGAATATTTGCCCTATATACGAGCTCAAAGCGATATGGCCATTTTATTGTCGGGTGCCGACCAGCATTGTGGTTCTGCTGTGTCAGACAGTAGATAGAAAAGGATTTCATTTATACACACTTCAGATAGTGCCTCTAATGATTATTGTTTGTAAAAAATATAACCCTCCCCCCTAAAATTAGAAAATTGTCATTTTTTGCAGTTTCGTTAAAAAGACGCTTGTTCTGTAATATTACAATGGAAATACACCCGTACCCGATTTCACCGTGTTCACAATGTCACCGTAGGGTAAAGTTAGTACCGGGCTGTGGCTTTAAACCAAACCTTGGATTACATATAAATATTAAAGACGGCTTCTACATCCAATAAGCGAAATCAGACCATACGGATGTGATCAATTTATATTTAGTTGCAGGACTTAAAACCCAAGTTTGAACAACTTTTGTATGTCTAGAAGTTCATCCACAACTGAAAAAAGTTAACTTTCATAGTTTCGTAAAGTAATATAATCCTGAGTTATAGGAATTTACATGTACAACAAGCACTTAACTTGCAATATTATTTTGTTGTGTGAAAAAGTTATTTTTCGCCATCATTCATCGTTATCCGCTTAAAATAACCATAAACCGAAAACTCGAACTAGCTATGACAAGTTATAGCTTTATGGCATTACTAATCATCATTATGTTAAAATAAAGATTTCATATGTCGTAGCTACAACACAAGCTCTAATAATTATACTGATTTCAAAAAATACTCAATGAAGTGCATTTTTAGGGCTAAAATCAGCGTTCGATTCATTAATGTTTTCTAACTGATACTGCCCGCTTTGTAATTTTTCGGAAAATAACTGGTAACTGGTCTCCAGCAGATATTTACTATGACACAACCTGTGATATCTTGCCTCAAGTGCTATCAACTTCGAAAAGTCAAACCCAACACGCCGTTGCATTATGTCATCCTCCTTTTCCTTCGCACATCGTTCGGTAGTTTCGCAAGATGTAAATGTACTGACCGAACTAATGTCTCTACTCCCAAGTGAGACAACTTTTAGCATATAAGACATCTAGTTTTGAAGTCGAAATATTCTTTTGTAACTTGTGGATTTGTCTGATCAACAGTCGTGGATATTTTTGCATAAAATGTTAGATTAACATCTTCTCGACATCATTGTAACATTTTAATGACCATAATCAAGATTAAAACATATTTTTTTTCGCTGATGGGACGGAACCTTTGGAAATTGCAGAACGGGATGGGACGGTATTAGATAGGATGGGACGGTATTAGAAAACGCAGAACAGCTAAGATAGACCCCTAAACTTGCTGTTTATCAATAATACAGCATGTAGCAGCACCAAAATGGCTCTATATGGTCATCAGTGCAGCATTTTATTGGTGATCCCATTTTATTGACCATAATCAAGATGAAAACAACTTTTTTCGTCGATGGGACGGAAGCGAAATTGCAGAACGAAAATGTAAACAAACACCAAATCACCCCATGCATTCACATTTCCCCGTCCCGCGGCGATATTTTTACATAAAATGTTAGATTAACATCTTCTCGACATCATTATATCATTTTAATGACCATAATCAAGATTAAAACATGTTTTTTTTCGCTGATGGGACGGAAGCGGTAAAGCGCAGAACAACAGTAGGAAATTGCAGAACGAAAATGTAAACAAACACCAAATCACCCCATACATTCACATTTCCCCCGTCCCACTGTGATATTTTTGCATAAAATGTTAGATTAACATCTTTTCGACATCACTGTAGCATTTTAATGACCATAATCAAGGTTAAAACAACTTTTTTTTTCGATGGGACGGAGCCTTTGGAAATTGCAGAACGGGATGGGACGGTATTAGATAGGATGGGACGGTATTAGAAAACGCAGAACAGCTAAGATAGACCCCTAAACTTGCTGTTTATCAATAATACAGCATGTAGCAGCACCAAAATTACTCTATATGGTCATCAGTGCAGCATTTTATTGGTGAAACCATTTTATTCACCATAATCAAGATTAAAACATGTTTGTTCGTCGATGGGACGGAAGCTCAGAACAACCATGGGGAATTGCAGAACGAAAATGTAAACAACAAAATCATTCACCGCATTCATATTTCCACGTCCCACTGTGATATTTTTGCATAAAATGTTAGATTAACATCTTTTCGACATCACTGTAGCATTATAATGACCATAATCAAGATTAAAACAACTTGTTTTGTCGATGGGACGGAACCTTTGGAAATTGCAGAACGGGATGGGACGGTATTAGATAGGATGGGACGGTATTAGAAAACGCAGAACAGCTAACATCTTTTCGACGTCATGACCATTAAAGATTAAAACAACTTTTTTCGCTGATGGGATAGCAGCGGCAAAACGCAGAACAACCTTTGGAAATTGCAGAACTAGATGGGACGGTATTAAATGGGATGGGACGGTATTAGATGGGTTGAGACGGTGTTTGAGAACTCAGAACAGAAAGATGGGACGGGACAAAACAAGTTAACGCAGAACAACCTTTGGAAACAACAAAATCATTCAATGCATTTACATTTCCCCGTCCCATTGTGACATGTTAAAATGTTACATTTTCTCGACATTTGTGTGGCACAAAACAACTCGTCGCGCCGACGGGACAGCTTGCGTCTTCGATATGGGACAGAAGAGCTATGGTTAATATTAATCGATAGAAGCATTTCCGGACAAGAGTCTTCGATTCAAATCTAATATTTTATACCTTGGTAACTATATAATACATGTTTACAAAGAGATAATCCACGTTTAACGATGTTATACTGTACAGAACTACGACCAAGTGCGTGGGACCAATAACGTACACCTACAGTAATGCCCAAAGTAATTGACTACTTAACCACAGCAGAATTATCTCGACGAGAGCTTTCCGGTGAATGGCAACAAGCCATATTTCCTGCTAAATCCTGAACAATTACCCATAATTCTGCTGTGGTTAAGTAGTCAATTACTTTGGGCATTACTGTGTCTGTCGCACGCATTATTTAATATTATTTTGTTCTCCTACATCTACTGGTCATGTTAGCTGTCTTCATTTGATGCATGGGTTTTTTACTTGATGTAATCCTTGCATAATTGCATATGTTCACGTTGTCCTTTCCTATGTCGTATTTATAAATATTGTAAGTCACTCTCCGCATGTGGAGGTCGGTAAATAAATGAATAATCCTTATGGGTTATAACATTCACTGATGCGCTTTGATGGGGGATATAATAGTGTACATAAATACGACCAGGAATCCAGCACCCACTTCCAAGATCGCCCTTACGGTTGTGATATATGTGAGAAATGTATTGTTCCATTCTAGAGATATTCATCTTTGTTTTTCTGGAAATGTTGGAGTTTTGGTCCGTCCGATGTATGTTCAGGTTTTAACTTGAACAGTAGCGCTCGGATCTCAAAGAAAATATGTGTGGTTGTTAATTACCATGAGAAAAATTCTAGAGTTATTGATCTTTTTCATTTGGTATGCATATTCAATGCCGCAAGGAATCGTCGGTCTTGATTGGATTGTTCGTTCTATATATTTAATTATTCATTGTTATTTGAAAATGCGGATTATGGGTCCATCTGTCTGAGTACATCAGTCATAGATTGGTTATAGGTATGCCCACACTAGGATATGCTACACCGGGGAGGTGTGCATCGGACGACAGTCCATCCCTTGTTACCCATAGACTTATATTAAATCTTTCTTTTGAGGACTTGTGACAAGTTGTGGCGATTTCGAGTGATGGCTGACATGCCGGATAACTTCTGATAAGATACATTAGATATGCAAATACATTAGAACTAGAACTGAGTATAAATCAAAACACATGCTCATATATTATGTGATATTACGACTCACGTATTATTTCTCCAATTATATTATTCCTACAACACGCGCATCACCCGAATGTGTCTATAGCTTTTCCGGACATATGTCTTCAGTTCATATCTATTATTTTATACCCACGCAACTATTTAAAATTTGTTATTTAAAGAGATAATCCATCTTTAATTTTGATTTTATTTCGAATATTAAAACGGGCCCGTTTATGTTACTATTTTTAGAACCGACCATTCGGATGAGACCGTATTGCGATATAGAGCACTGGGCTGTTCCTACGGCTACGCAACGAATGTCAAATGTCACAGATTGGTTGTTTGTATTGTTTTGTTCCACATATATAAGCGATAATGAGTATAATTAACGTTTATTTGTGACAAAATTGCACAATATAATTTATGGTCTCTGTTAACAGTAACCACTATTGTTCGTTAGCTGAACAAACACACCTTTTTAGACCAGAAAATATTCGAAATAAAATTAATATTAATCGATGAAGCATTTCCGGACAGGAGTCTTCGATTCAAATCTAATATTTTATACCCCGGTAACTTTAAAGGTGGATTATCTCTTTGTAAACATGTATTATCTAGTTACCGTGGTATAAAATATTAGATTTGAATCGAAGACTCCTGTCCGGAAATGCTTCTATCGATTAATATTAATTTTATTTCGAATAATCTGGTGATATAAAGATACGGGCGACGTTGGCGGTCGATATTCTGTTAAAAATTCACCTCTGTCAAAAACAGAAGGAATAGTAAAATATAGACAGGTAGAAATATGGCATAAACAGTATGTTATCGTCAAGTATTTTCCTTGGCTGCCATAGTAGAAACGGCCAATCACCGCTCAGTATTAGAATCGAAGTCAGGTCATAATGAATATTAAAATGAGGAGCTTGATTCAAATATTGACCGGTGATTGACTGTTCATAATGAATACTAAAATTATCAACTGTTTGACATGTCAACAAACAAACATTTAAGTTGGAATTATCGATAGATTTCGCCTCTATAGAAGTTGTTTACTGACGATGTGTTGATTTGTGTGAGTAAATCAATTATTAGCTGACAAGAAATCACTGAGCTCCAAACATTTAATTGATCGTTTGACCGATTTTTAATTATAGTAAGTCGTGTGGGATGTGAATTTAGAGGAAGATTTCCGACATTGTTATTTGAGACGGATCAATCTGAAAATTTTATCAAATGCAACGTGTATAAATGTTTATGATAGGAGTTTGTGGTATTTATTAAAAGATGAATTCTTTGCCGCTCCATCCGTGCATATATTGTTAGCATTACTGGGGTGAATGGGCTAAATTTGTGCGACTCCCGAGCGATGGTGAAACGTTGAATTTCTACAGTGTCCCTTGTCTATATAATGTTACCATCAACGTGAAGAAGGCGCGTATATAGAGGCGGCGTGTGTGGGCCGTGCAAATGGGGCGGACAACGGAGCGTGTTACATGCCCCTGCATGTGCTTTAACAGAGAATTTTGGGTCACACACCAGTTCTGTTTGATATTGATTCTCTTATGCATACCAAGCTGCTCGATTGACCAAATGATTTCCCGCATATATCACAATGGCAAGGCTTATCTTCGGTGTGCATTTTCTTAATGGTGACCAAGTTGCTCGATTGAATAAATGATTTCCGGCATAAATCTCATTGATACAGGAGATGGATTCTATTATGTTTCACCAAATCACTTGAATCACTAAATGATTTTCCGCATATAACACAATGGTAAGGTTATCTCCGGTGTGGACTCTGTTATGCACCATCAAGATGCTCGATTGATTAAATGATTTCCCGCATATATAACAACAGTAAGGCTTATCTCTGGTGTGGATTCTCTTATGTCTCGTCAGGTCACTCTTATATTTAAATAATTTCCCGCACAAATCACATTGATACGGGAGATCTCCGGTGTAAATTTTCTTATGCACCACCAAGTTGATCGATCGACTAAATGATTTCCCGCATATATCACAATGGTAAGGCTTATCTCCGGTGTGGATTCTCGTATGAGCCACCAAGTTGTTTGATTGATTAAATGATTTCCCGCATATATCACATTGATAAGGGAGATACACTCTTAGAAAAAATTGGAACCCAATGGTTCTTCGTTGGTTCCCCACTTGTCCTCCAGGCGGAACCAAATGAAGAACCAACTGGTTCTTCAGGGGACCTAGAACCATTTGGTTCTTTAGATTTGGGTTTATCGGGAACCAAACCAAGAACCATTTGGTTCCTCATTATTGTGACTATTAAGAACCAAATCTAGAACCATTTGGTTCTTCATTATTTATACACCGCAGAACCAGTTGGTTCTCCACGACTGAATATTTGGTTCTTCGTTGATATAATTGGTTCTTCATGTGGAACCATTTGGTTCTTCGGGAATAATAATTTGGTTCTTCAAGAGTAATAATGGTTCCTCACAGAGAAAATTGAAGAACCAAATTTGGTTCTTCAAGTTTGTCCTCCAGGCGGAACCAATAGGTTCTTCATGATTAAAATTTGGTTCTTCATCCCAAGAACCAAATGGTTCTTCATTGGTTCTCCATCAAGAACCAATCCCTGGTTCTTCATTGGTTCCAGTTTGGTTCTTCCCCAAGAACCAATTTCCCCTCCTCCCTTCCCCGAAGAACCATTGGTTCTTCATTTAGAATAAATTTGGTTCCTTGGTGGATACATGCCCAAGAACCAGTTGGTTCTAGTAACAGCGATTGCATTATCAGAACTGAGAATGCATTTCATTCTGTGTACAGGTGAATCAGAAGAAAAATGTTGCATAAAGATAATCATTTATTCATTAAACTTGAAAAATATTCTACATATAGTCAGGTGGAATTTTGGCACAATATGTTTAAGAATCCAGTATTTTAAAGAAACCCAATCCGATCAGATGCTTCTAAGTTATTATTTCTTTGGCTTCGGGTGTAAAAAATATTTGATTCGAGTCGAGGAACCCACCCATCTCAAAGCTCAGATTGATTAGATATCGATGTTTCAAATGTGCTGTTTCTATTGTTTGTGGTCCAATCTTTTCGACGACGATGCGCTAAAAACGGACAAATTGCAGTTGTAAGATGGATAAATCTAAAATCAAGTTGTATCTATTAACAAGAAAACACATAGAAACAGCACATTTCAAACATCGATATCTAATCAATCTGAGGTTTGATGGATGGCTTCCTCGACTAGAATTGAATATTTTTTTACCCCCGAAGCCAAAGAAATAGTAATTTAGGAGGATCGGATCGGATTGAGTACCTTTAAGGATAGCAGACCATACTTGTAGCTTGTCGATTTATTTGTCACATTAAAATAAATATTTTAGGACAAACAATTTTTTCAGTGGATCAATAATCTCATTTATCACATAATTTGGCCATAAAATCAGTTTCATAATTATCGGTAATAGACACGTTTAATATCAGCGCGTGCGATGACGTCACGGCGTTCTTCAAATAACTTGCGATCGCTGTAGTTTATGATTGTTGTTTTCGATGAATATTTCGCGTTGCTTCGGGTTTATTTGATCATGTGATAAAAGGTATCTCACACTCGTCCTATTTTATACGTAATTTATCAACCTCGTCCTCTAAATTCAATTTGAGCCTCGGTAAACCTCGGCTCAAATCGAATTTAGTGAACTCGGTTGATAAATTCCGTATAAAATAGAAACTCATGTGAGATCCTCTATTTATGGTTTTGTTTTAAACGTGAAATTTTGAAAGATATTTATAAATTCACCATCATTCCCTTGCCAATTTTGTTGTAAACGCCTCAAAAAAAGAAAGTCCCCCCCCCCCCTAATATATTCGGTAATATTTTATGAGATATTGGATGGATTTTGATGAAAATCTCCGAATGACTTGACCAGAGACATCAAGTGTGATATAAGCACCATGCGGTGAGGTGACATATGGCTGAGTGAGCATGAATTGAATGGAAAAGGGCCACTTTTAAAAAGTTGCAAAAACACAGATAGAATGATCAGTCATTCGGTTGTGCTGTTGTCCCCCCATTTCTCGCACGGGCTTGAAACATCCGTATCTGTTGGTACCTCAATGCCTATATGGTTTACTGAAAAAGGGCTTCAAATAGACTGATTCCAATAACTCTGTGTCGTCAACAGCATGTAACTGCATTACTGCAAGGTGTCTTTCCAAATTAATGTGGTTAGCCTGAATGGCCTGGGTATGCAGTGGGCACATTGGGTCCCGAAGATAACACGCATGTTATCGTGGATAAGTGTCACTTTTGGACCACATTTACAGCCAGTAGCAACGTGAGTGAACAATGGAACACTGGAGTGGTTGTTCACTCTAAGTCAAGTGTTTTGCAGCTTTTGAAAAGCACCACTCTTCCAATCAATTTGTGCTCAGTCGGCCATAACATAACCCACAAGACCTTGTCTCGTACACTGTGCAGGCTCTGAACCAGATACCACAAAACAATTGAATGATGTTTCGTCAAAATCCATCTCATATTTCATAACATATTAACAAATATATTAGGGGGGACTTACTTTTTTTGAGGTGTTTAGAACCCCAAATGTCATGTTGAAAATTTGTTTATGTATCTATTTGCGATAAATCATGAGTTTAGTCACCAACTGAATTACCATTTGATGTTAAATGGGATATTAATGAGAATTTATCAGGCCTCAAAATAATGTGCTGGACATTTTGAAGAATGAGGTCACCAGAGGGTGAGTTTAGTAATGCTACCCCTCATAGTGGGCTAGCATCACCAAATTCATCCAACGGGACTCATTCTGTTTAGGAATTGATCAGCTATGAGGTCCTCAGAGGGTAAATTTGGTGATGCTAGCCTGCTATGTGGGTTCCATCACTAAATGCACCCTTTTGGGGACTTCATTCTGCAAATGACCGGCACCTTATTTAGCTGCCTGGAAATACTTCAGACTAGTACCATTTAAATTTTCTCTGGGAGTAGTCAGAATCATCTTGATGCATATTTTCTGGACGTTTTAGAAATATGCGACACGTGTTGACTTCATCATACGATTTCCCGGTTCTTTCCAATAATATTAATAAATTATTACCCGTTTCAACAACGCCAAACAGTTGTTAGAAAATGAACACAGCAGCTAGAATAGTATCAAATAGCGACGCTGCGATGTGTATACATTAACAACCAATGTCAAGCCACAATAGAAGTGCAACTACTGATGCAAAATGTCCATTCAGAAAGTCAACAAATGATATGCACAAATTAAACCAGATCTAATTATTTGGGAACTTGACATTCGTGTACACATATTTGAGTGTATATGGTTCCGGAAGATGCCACTCCAAATGAATCCATTTGTTATTTTCCTCGATTGTTCAGACTAATAAACAAACGCATGCCTCATGTGCGCGAAAACCAGAACATACACATAGCTTGTTCTGATTAGTCCCAGAAAAAAAATAAGGTGGAATATATCAATAGCTCAATTGAATCTTGATATTTCACTTTGCAACATAGTAGTCGTGTCATATATCACAAAGACCATATATACAAATCACGAATATGTCAATAGTGCGAATTAGCTTATTGAGCCACACAGTTGCACCAAAGGTGGGATTTGAGAAAACATTAAACTTTTGTATTTGTATGACAACTGGTAAGATATTCTGAAGTCGCTCCCATCCGACGCCCTCAGCATTCACATTCCTTGACGTTTTAATAGAAAGAATGGGACTTTATCTGACTACTCTGGTAACAATGCTGGTCCACAGTTTCATAGCTGACATGCTTAGAGTGGGGAACGTAAAAGTGTTTCTCATCCTTATTTTGAAGGTCACATTGTCGTTCATTCTTATTTTGAATATCAGAGTTCTCTGTTAACACGGTTTCATCTGACCTCTCTGCATTTAGATTCCAACTACATTCCTATGTGAATCTTCAGAATGAAATTGTCTACTAAATATATTTTCGTCAATCATCTCGAATGGACACACGTCACATTTGAAGACAGCTCCGCTAGATGGGCGATATCTTTCCAAAATGACATCTCAATGAAACAGATCGCCGGCACACATAGTCACAAAAGTTACGTAATTTGACACGGTTCTTGTCTATATGCAGCAACTGATCACGTTTCAGGGATAACCGGTCTTTGAAACTGACCTGACACGTTGGACATCTACAAATAAAAAATAATATCTCATTAAAGGACTCAGGGCCTTAAACGTAAATGGCTCATTCGAACTGCCAAAACTATTGATGCACCGGCTTCATATGCTCTGAAAAACACTTTGCCAAAGTCACAGCCATTTCTCAGCCATTTTCAACTTTCGCCAGAAGTAAGATAAACGCTCTTTATTGCTACCATATCAGGAGTAGAGTACCATGGAACGTTCTTTTTTGTTCCATTTCGTGTAAATGGTTGTTTTGTGTTTGGGACCCTAACACGGTATTCACAGACTCACAGTTGTATTTTTCATTACTTCGATGCGTCTTTTTTGGGTTACAAAATGTTCGTAGAAAGGTAGTTAAGATATTTATCGAACTATTTCGATACTTGGAAAAATTCTGAAGCTAATAATATTATTTCTATCATGGAGCACAAACCGGGCTGTGGCTTCAATATCCCTTCAATGATGGGATCGGCACAGCAGATGCAGAATTAAATATTATGTGACAGGAATTCTCTTATATATGCGAGTCTCCCATAGGCAGCCTCGCATATACCAGAGAATGGGCTGGCTTATAGTCATGGTAAATATTGTTAGGATCATGCATTCTCTTAATAAGCATCTCATATGAGAGACTCACATATATAAGAGAATGCATTGACACACATGTTTTTCGCAAAATTTTAGGAAGCTCCAGACAAGGAAGGGTTAATAAAAGGCCACAAGTTCCCAAATAAGGTGTAGTCCTGGAGCTAATAGGGGTACCCTTGCACCCCCCTGGGACTTAACTTCACCCCACTCATTTTGTTCCTTATTATGTCCTTCAACTTTTAAGCAATGTTAACAAGAAAAAAAAGTGGCCGTGTAGACTCCAGACAAAATGGCGTCCATCATGGCCGCCGTTTTTCAGCCCAGACCCTAAGTCAGTTTATGCAAATTATAGCGGGAAAATCTTGTAAAATGTATACAAATGTATATATTTTCGTGAAGCTGAGACATAATGACACATTTTTGAGCCAAAATTTAAACTCACCATCCAAGATGGCCGCCAAAATGGCCACCGGAAGATGAAAATATAACATTTATTCACAAATGTCTTCTAGATCAATTCATGCTGTTTGGAACTGGTTGAGTAATGCAACTTTATTTTGTGTTTTGTATATTAATCGACCATTGGAGCAACGAAATATGCAATTATTGGGGTCCTAACGCCTTCCGATCCCTCAAAAATTCGATTTTACAGAATGCGGTATAAAATTTCACAAAAAATCACAATTGGGATTCTAGTCATATTTCAACAAGAAATGAACAGAACTTTGTAATGTAAGTGAGGCATATCATTAACTATTAATATTCCAAATCACTGGAACCAAAATTCTTACTTTGGCTCAAAATGGCTGCCAATATGGCCGACAAAATATGGAAAATGGTAAATATTACACCAGCGTGTCGTGCAATCGCTTACAAGTTGTGGTTGATGTATAAAATTGGCTATTCTGCTTTCTATACATTGAATACTAACATGTCTGATGCACCATGGTTAATTGTTACTATTGTCACCCCTGACATCGTCAAAAATATTGGACTTTTCTCTCAAAAACTTGACATAAATATGGGCAAAAAATCACTTTTCAGGTTTGGACCATTTTTTCAGGTAAAATATAACTATCTTTGGATTGAAAGGTGTTTATTGTTTTGGTCTATTTTAAATGTATCACACTACAGTGTTTATAGACTGAATTGCTCAAGATGGCTTCCAACATGGCAACCAAATTTGTAGAATGTTAATTTTTGACATATATCCCGAACATTATCTGCATTATCCGAAAAGGTAGCATATTGTGACTCACTTGGTTATTATACATGTTATTTAACTAACTGACAACTACATGTTCTATTCTGGTTGTCTCAGTTCCTTTTGGAGCATGACAAATTCATTTTAAAGTATGCAATTTTGCTGAGAACCTCTTTTGTAATTTTGGCCACATTAATTGAAAGGAAATGGGCAGAACTTTGATACAGAACTGAGATGGATCATAATCTTTGGCTATTCTGGTCCATTAT
The DNA here is from genome assembly GCA_032622095.1 of Siphonodentalium dalli. NCBI lineage: Eukaryota > Metazoa > Mollusca > Scaphopoda > Gadilida > Siphonodentaliidae > Siphonodentalium > Siphonodentalium dalli. Next base: position 53,172,605 of record CP136063.1, read on the forward strand.
GATAAAAAAAATGTCAACATGATACAGTGTGGATGCCAAGATCATAGCCAGGGAGTTACTCTATGATCATATGTGAGGTGAATAGGTATACAGGGAGTTATTGTATGTCATGACTGATGTGAGTAGGTATACAATGAGTGACTATATGGTTATTAGTGGGTTGTCCATGGTAAGATGCATCTAGGTATACAGGGAGAGGTCATGGTCAGGTGTGAGGTCAATCGGTATGCATGGAGTGACTCTATGGTGTATGATTGTGTATATTCAGTACGGGTGCAACCGGTGTACCTGTATGGTCATTGGTGTGGTGTATGGATATAGCTACATGGTCATCTATGTGTTGATTATGTATATATGGAGTGACTGTAAGGTCCTGGGAGGTATGTGCATGTGTTGTCTGTGTGATCATGGATGGGGTGTGTGGATAAATAGGGAGTGCGTTTATGGTTACGGGTAATGTGTACAGGTATACATGGAATAATTGTACGGTCATGATTGAATATGAATACCTGGAGTAAGCTGGGTGGACATTATCGAGGGTGTGGTTATATAGGGAGTGTCCGTGTGGTAATGGTGGGATGTATATTTATATATCTCGTGGATGTATTATCATTTGTGGGTGTATAAGGCTTAGCTGTATTATCATGGATGGCGTGTATGATTATGCAGTGAATTGCTGAATTGTCATGTGTGAGGCGTATATGCAAGTATGGAGTGTTTGAGTGGTCGTGTGTGCGGTTTTTTGTATATCTGGAAGGGCTGAATGGCCATTAGTGAGGTTTACATGTATACCTGGAGTAAATCTATAGTCTAGGGTGAGCTGCATATGTATATCGAGTGGTTATATGACTATGTGTGTCAAATAGGTATACAAGTAGTGACTGTATGGTTAATAGTGAGATGAGAACATGTAGGTATACAAGACAGTAGTGACTGTATGGTCACAAATGTAATGAACATCTATACAGGGGTGACTAAATGGTCATGAGTCAGGCGTATGATTATACCTGGTGCTCCTGTTTGGTGACTCGTGGCAGTATGGTCATGTGTAGGTTATACCAGTATAACACGTGTTGCTTTATTGTCATGGGCGAGGGATATGTGTATATAGCGAGTGGGCTATATGGCCATGGATGAGGTGCACATGCATACATGGAGTGACTATAGTGACATGGATGGGGTGTATTAGTATATCTTGAGTGGCTATTCGGCTATGGTGTGACAAATAGGGATACAAGGAGTGACATGGCCAATGTTGAGGCGAATAGGTATACAAGGATTGACCATGATCATGTATGAATGTTTTGAATAGGTACACACGGGGTGACTATATGGCCATAGGTCAGATGAAGGAGTATACCAGGTGACATGGGTGAGGGTATGAGTATGAAGCGAGTGGCTATATGGCCATTGGTGAGGTGCATATGTATACCGGAATGACTTTATGGCCATTGTTGTGGTGTTGATGTAGATATTGATTGTCTATTTGACCATGCGTTTGGAGAATAGGTATACAGGGGGTGACCTTATGGCTAATGGTGAGATGAATGGGTATACATGGAGTGACTATATGGTTATGGGTCATGTTTAGGAGTATACCCGGTGTGCCTGCATTGTGACGCATGGCTGTATGGTCATCCGTGGTCATGGATCAGGTGTACATGTATACAGTGGGTCACTATATTGTTATGTCTGTGGTGTTTATGTATATATGTAATGACTGTATGCTAAGGGTGGCTATCGGCTTTCCACGCTTAACACCCCCCATCTACATAAACATCATCAAGATGGAGAACTCTCTGACATTACCTCTTTATTGATTAACATACCCTTGAGTTATTGTAGAAAGCGATAGCCACCCAAGATACAACCCACCCATTACCACCAAGATATAACCCACCCATTACCCAAGTCACTCCATATGTACATAAACACCACACAAATGACAACATAGTAACCCACTTTATACACGTACACCTGATCATGCAGCCATACTTGGTTATACCTGTACATACCACAAATGACGATACAGCCACGAGTCACCATGCATGAACACCAGGTATACACCTACACCTGACGCATGACAAAAAGTCACTCTATGTATACATATTCACTACATTCACGATCATACAGTCACTCATTGTATACATATTCACCTCACCATGGACCATACAGCCGCTACATGTATACCTATTCGCCATACACATGACCATAGAGTCAATCCAGTTAAACATATTAATCTCAGTTCCGTCTCAAAGTTCTGCTCATTTCCTTTCAATAATATGGCCAGAATCACAAAAGAGGTTCTCCGCAAAATTACATACTGCAACTTTAAAATGAATTTGTCATGCCCCATACGGAACTGGAACAAATATAACAGAACGTATTTGTCAGTTAATTAACTAATACGTAACATAACCAAGTGAGTCACAATTTGCTATCTTTTTCGGATAACGCAGAGAATAATGTTCGGGATATGTTAACTTTTAACTTTTTACAAATTTGGTGCCATTTTGGAAGCCATCTTGAGCATTTCAGTCTTTAAACATCACAGTGTGACACACTTAAGATAGACACAAACAATAAAAACCTTTGATACCAAAGATAGTTGCAGTTTACTTGAACAAATGGTCGAACCCTGAAAAGTGAATTTTTGCCAATATTTTTGTCAAGTTTGTGAGAGAAAAATCCCATATTTCTGGTGATGTCAGTGGTGACAATAGTAAAAATGATCCATGGTGCATTAGACATGTTAGTATGCAATGTATAGAATACAGATTAGCCAATTGTATACATCAACCACAACTTGCAAGCGATTGCAGAACACGCTGGTGTAATATTTACCATTTTCCATATTTTGGCGTCCATATTGGCAGCCATTTTGAGCCAAAGTAAGAATTTTGGTCCCAGTGATTTGGAACATTAATAGTTAATGATATGCCTCACTTACATTACAAAGTTCTGTTCATTTCTTGTTGAAATATGACTAGAATCCCAATTGTGATTTTTTGTGAAATGTTATACCGCATTCTGTAAAATCGAATTTTTGAGGGATCAAAAGGGGTTAGGACCCCAATAATTGCATATTTCGTTGCTCCAATGATCAGTTAATATACAAAACACAAAATAAAGTTGCATTACTCAACCAGTTCCAAACAGCATGAATTGATCTAGAAGATATTTGTGAAAAAATGTTATATTTTCAACTTCCGGTGGCCATTTTGGCGGCCATCTTGGATGGTGAGTTTCAATTTTGGCTCAAAAATGTGTCATTATGTCTCAGCTTCACGAAAATATATACATTTGTATACATTTTACAAGATTTTCCCGCTATAATTTGCATAAAACTGACTTAGGGTCTGGGCTGAAAAACGGCGGCCATGATGGACGCCATTTTGTCTGGAGTCTACACGGCCACTTTTTGTTCTTGTTAACATTGCTTAAAAGTTGAAGGACATAATAAGGAACAAAATGAGTGGTGTGAAGTTAAGTCCCAGGGGGGGGGGGGGGTGCAAGGGTACCCCTATTAGCTCCCGGACTAGTGGCTTTGTTTGACAATGTATTTTCGTGTGATTAATCCACATAGTAAATTTGAAAGGTATCGGATAATCATAATTTGAGTTAACATCCAGACAACAAAATAATCATCAAATTCTAATTCGAAAAGGGACATAACTCCACCAGAAATGGTTGAATGGATCCAAATCTTCCATGTGCTAAGTTTCATCAAATTGTGTTACTGACTACTGTTAAAGTTATCATGCGGACAACAGATGATGGCAAGACATGGATGCATACCACGCAGACACACGGGCACCGCTCATTTCTATATTATATAATTATTATTCTATGTCAATCAGCAATTAGGGCCTACATGTAAAACTTTGTTGTTATTATAAATAATTCTCCAATAATCAGATTTTGCATATAAAAACTATTGCTATATGCTACTTCTAGATTACTGATAACATTCCTATCAGTCTAATAAAAGACCTCTCCAGTTGAACTTATTATCTTAATTTTTCCTGAGAGAACTACATGTACTCGTCAATGATTATTTAGTACAGAAAGGGTTAATGACATTATATTCGCTGGCGAGCAAGCTTGCAATATTGTATATGTCATTTGCAGAATGAGGTCCCCAGATCATGAATTTAGTGACACTATCCTGCCCAGCAGGCTAGCATCACCAAATTCACACTCTGAGAACTTCATTCAGCTTAAGCCTCAACTGCTATGGGAGACCTAGGATCCCATTGACGTTCCCCAGTTGAAGTTGGTGATGTTCACCCATTAGTTACTTTGATTATGCATTTTATCTTCTGCAAATTAGGGGATATAGAAATTTCTAAGAAGGAAAAAAGTAACTAAAATCAATGTTAATTTGAGACTACAGATATTTCCCAGATGAGGCCTAAGCAGAATGATAATACCATCGGTGCTGATATGTCGATGAATTACTGCTCTGAGGCCAGTCAGACTGCTTGGTGATAAGTTTATGCCTTGATTTTTGGTTTCACTTAAGTTCAGTTTAGCATAGAAATTTGGTTCTTCAAAACGCGTGAGTCAGTGTTCTAGAGAGCGCGAAGAACCAAATCCCCATAATATAGGTTCTTGGCGACGTGAAGAACTGTAGAGAACGCCCTCTAAAGTGGTAATAATAGTCAATACCGTAAATTAAGTGACATAGATCTACAATCTGAAAGCTTTCAAGTTTACTTTAATTAGGTCTGATTTAAATTCAACTGAGATTATTTTACAAAACATCCGACATCCTAAATATAAATTAAGATAACTAATATAATCACCTTCAAAAGTAGCAACACGTGATGTCAACTGGCAGTATGACACTCGATCAACCATTGCTCCACATCGCCAGCATTCCACATGGCCGGTTCATTTGTCGATTCTGTCGGATTTTGTTCCATCGCCTCTCACAAAAATCAGCGATCGAAAATGGCGGTTCTGAAAACTCAAAACGAGGTCGTAGTTCTGTTCCATTTGGGCGACACGCATTTATTACGAACCGCAACTCATGTTATACAAAGTTGGTTCTTCATTTGGTTCTTCAAAACGCGCGAGTCAATGTTTGGTTCTAGAGAGCGCGAAGAACCAAATCCCCATAATATCGGTTCTTGAAGGCGCGAAGAACCGTAGGGTTCTTGACTGTTCTTAGAGTGTATCATGTGTGGAATCCCATATGCTTCACCAAGACGCTTGAATCACTAAATGATTTTCCGCATATATATATCACACCGGTAAGGCTTATCTCCGGTGTGGATACTCTTATGTATTACCAAGCTGCTCGATTGAATAAATTATTTCCAACATATATGAGGGTGACGACCCCCTCCCCCTGGAATCCGGCATCCGGCTTAAAACTGACCTCAGCATCCGGAATACTCCATAACAAAGAGACGGCATCCGGAGTACTCTTTTCACTAAATTTATTGAAAATAGAGTGAGTAATGAAGCAAATGTTGACATGATGCATTGGAATTAGTCTGCATATTGGCTATAGTAGGCTAGTTTGTTGGTTTAGCAGCTTGACTGAAAGATTCAATTTTTTTCTGAAGTTATAATCTCATAACACATACATAAATACACGGGTATATATAGTTATGTTGAAACATGCATTGGAGTACAATTGCAAACCGGTTTGAATATTTTTGTGTAGAAACAAACCATTGAAAGTTCGATCACATGACATCAGTTACTTATTCGTTATTGAAAATATTCTGTTTCGATTTTCTCCGAATAAATGGCACTCTATATGTATATAGTGTGCCGTTGACCAATAATTAAGATACCTCCCAGAAAAAATTACCACCAACCCACTGGGTTTCCATATACCCTGCGACCCAAAATGGAAAAATGCCCGAAATCATCTTTCTGGTCCGATTTTCGGGGAATAAACATTGTAAGGTTCCACGCAAAATATTTACCACAAAACCGACTGGCACTGGGTTTCCATACGTACCCTGTGATCGAAAATGGCAAAATGCTCAAAATCACCTTTCTGCATGGTGCTATTTTCACGGATTAATCGGCAGGGTGCATGGCCGTTGGCGAGTAATTAAGATTCAACCAAAAGAAAAATATCACCCAACCGACTGGGTTCTATGCCCTGCAACTCATGTAATAATGTCGTTATTACAATTTGCATATTGTTGGGGAGACTACCAAATGTACCACGGTTCAGGAAATTAGCTGCAGGATATCGCAGGAAGAGCAAATACCAACTGAATTATAACTCTTACATTCAGGGAGGGTCTTGGTTGTCCGAATACCCCGCAACGGCCTCGATTTGGATTTATTCAACATAACTCAGAATCTTCAGAAACAAAATTTACATTTGTATGTAGTTATTAACCCTCTGAGTTTTGTAAGATATTTGTCACATTTATGATCATGCAGACTTGAAATTATTCTACCAATTCTAACAAATTCCATTCAATCAACGTAACTATTCCACTATATTCTAGGATGGAGCACTCAGCATTACAAACTAATTTAGATTATCAACGTTCTGACCTGTCAGGCAGATGTCACTTGGGAGACAAATCTATCGGGGAATATAGCAAACCACAGGTCATCGTTACGATCTATTTGAACACTATTATTATAAATTATCACTATAGCCCATATGTATGATAACGAGAGGAATATACGAAGATAAATTGTGGAGAATATTATGTTCGAGCAAAGATATATAAATTGGCGGATGGAACTTGGTTGTTTTTCGGCGTTTAGCGTCAAGATGAATGCCAATGGAAGCATCCGGCATCCGAAATATTCGCCCGACGGCATCTGGCGTACTGCCGTACGCTGGTCTGGCATCCTAAATACGCCATAACAGATCCAGAATCCGGCGTCCGAAAAGGGGGGTCGTCACCCTCATATATCGCAAGAGGTAAGTAGATCTCCGGTATGCATTTTCTTATTGGTGACCAAGTTGCTCGATTGAATAAATGATTTCCGGCATAAATCTCATTGATACATGATACCTCCGGTGTGGATTCTATTATGTTTCACCAAGTCACTTGATTGATTAAATGATTTCCCACATATATCACAATGGTAAGGCGTATCTCCAGTGTGGATTCTCTTATGTCTCGTCATGTTACTCTTATTTTTAAATGATTTCCCGCACAAATCACATTGATACGGGAGATTCCCGATGTGGATTCTCTTATGCACTACCAAGCTGCTCGATTGACTAAATGATTTCCCGCATATATCATGTGTGCAGTGGTAAGGCTTATCTCCGGTGTGGATTCTCTTATGCACTACCAAACAGCTCGATCGACTAAATGATTTCCCGCATATATCACAATGGTAAGGCTTATCTCCGGTGTGGATTCTCTTATGCGCCACCAAGTTGTTTGATTGATTAAATGATTTCCCGCATATATCACATTGATAAGGGAGATATCCTGTGTGGATTCTCTTATGCTTCACCAAGTCGCTTGAATAACTAAATGATTTCCCGCATATATCACACCGGTATGGCTTATCTCCGGTGTGGATTCTCTTATGTACCACCAAGACGCTTGAATCACTAAATGATTTTCCGCATATATCACACTGGTATGGCTTATCTCCGGTGTGGATTCTCTTATGTCTGATCAATTTGCTTGAATCACTGAATGATTTCCCACATATATCACAATGGTAAGGCTTATCTCCGGTGTGGATTCTCTTATGTCTCACCATGTTGCTCGATTGATTAAATGATTTATCGCATATATCACACCGGTATGGCTTATCTTCGGTATGGATTTTCTTATGTCTCGCCGAACTGCCTGACTGGGTGAACATTTTCTCAAACACGTCACAATTATGTCGTACTAGTATATTCCCTGTGTGGTCGGTCTCATGAACACTCATGTTAGAATCTCCCATTGTGTGGATTGTCCTAGATATATCGGTGTTTATCTCATAGAACGACAGTCACGAATCATTTGAATGATTTGATCGATTTTCACGTCGAACAAAGGATGATAGAAATCCCGAATTATGTTGTTGAATCGTGTAGTGATAAGTGGTTTCGTTCAGTGGAGCCATTTACAAAACGATAGAAACTCATATTCAAATTCATAGTTTTAGTGCCACCGCACACGCTGCGATTAAAATCGTAAGTGGGGAAAATCGCAGGAGGAAGCATCCAATGCGCATGCCCACGACAATATCGTAGCCAAATCGTAGCAATCAAGCACTGTTTGATTTTACCAGGAAAATCGTGGCGTGACTTTGGCAACGCGCGCGATCGTAGCTGTCACATGACCACTGTCGCACTGGTCATGTTGTAAATACCACGAAAATCGTAGCTGCAAAGATCGCAGCACCGTACCGTCTGCGGGCAAGCTACGATTTCTCCACCTACGATTTTCCCCACTTACGATTTTAATCGTAGCGTCTGCGGTGGCACTTATTGTAATAACATCCAAAATAATAACACAGAACAAAACGAATGCAATGTTGCAATTACAAACACAGTACCGGTACGACATGCACTATGGAACCTGGCAATATATGTTATAAATAATGAATATATCCTGCACCTGTAACCTGATTTGATTGGTTCATCCTAAAGTTACTGCAATAATTACGTCAGTACGTATGAGGACAATTTCGACAGCCTCCATCTGTAAACCGATAAATGTATGTTTCACATGAGTGCTTACACATAAGAATGGAGTAAAAAAAAATTATCAACATCTTTGTCATATTCGTGAAATTTATAGGTTATAAGTTCGGAGGAAATTGACGGCAAAAATGTTTACTTGGGTGACACCCCACAACACCACATTGCATACCAGACAATACTCAATACCAACCTAATTTGGTTACATAATTATATGGGACAATTTCAAATCAAATTAAAAAATAAATGTAAGTGAAACATTTGTCATCTCTGGTTTAAACCTGGTCTAGCCAGACCCATGGTTTAGCAGAAGTGTCTACACACATCATCCAGATGATTACTCGTACTTGAAAACATACACGAATCGCCTCGTTAATGAGTCGTTATATGATACTCTATCCGCAGTTAAATCGAAAATTACGACAACCAGCATATTGATTGAAAATTTATAAGCGAGAAGCACTCACTCGTGTACCTGTAAATTGTATGTGTGTGGGGTAAGTTCTTTTTTAGTCAATTTCGATCATTCCTTATGATTTATAACCTTAAACTGACATCTAAACCATATAATCGACGGTTCAGCAAAACCCGGTTTAAGGAGATTAAACCCGGAATGACGAATCCGTCTTTTCTTGGACCACAGTTTACATGGGTGGAGCTATACATACTACTGATTGACGGCGTGTTTATAATGTGATAGTGTCAACTTGGTATCTTTATGTCACAATTGATTCGTTATCGCACGAGCGTACGCTTGTTCGCGTTACATATGGGCTATCTCTTTGTAAATACCCTATGTGTTATATAGTTATCGGAGTATAAATTATTATAATCGAAGACCCTTGTCCGGAAATGTTTCTATCGATTAATATTAATAATATTTCGAATATTTCGATTTCGATTGATCATTTTACCAGCCTGTTTTTGTCCGCCTGGTAGCTGAATAGATTGAATGCATGCCCATCTCATCGAATGAGTTAGCCATCGATAACGACCGCCACAAGAGACCCGCTTAGAATGGACCGTCAATGTAGCTTTAAACAAGAGGTTTAAAGGTGGATTATCTCTTTGTAAACATGTATTATATAGTTACCAGGGTATAAAATATTAGATTTGAATCGAAGACTCCTGTCCGGAAATGCTTATATCGATTAATATTAATTTTATTTCTAATATTTTCTGGTCTAAAAAGGTGTGTTTGTTCAGCTAACGAACAATAGTGGTTACTGTTAACATAGACCAGAAATTATATTGTGCAATTTTGTCACAAATAAACGTTAATTATACTCATTATCGCTTATATCTGTGGAAAAAACAATACAAACAACCAATCTGTGACATTTGAAATTCGTTGCGTAGCCGTAGGAACAGCCCAGTGCTCTATATCGCAATACGGTCTCATCCGAATGGTCGGTTCTAAAAATAGTAACATAAACGGGCCCGATTTAATATTCGAAATAAAATCAATATTAATTGATAGAAGCTTTTCCGGACATAGGTCTTCAGTTCATATCTATTATTTTATACCCACGCAACTATTTAAAATTTGTTATTTAAAGAGATAATCCATCTTTAAACTAAGAGGTTAAAACTTGAAATGTGGATTCTGGAATATAACTTTGAATAAAAAAGCAGGGAGTATATTTCTTGTTCTTCAATAATCTATTTTGCAGTAGGGATCAGTAGGGGTGATCACTCTTCTTTGCAGTAGGGGCCGGTAGGGGTGGTCGCAGATCGAGATTACATGATTTTTGTTAATTTTGTGAGCTGATATTGAAAATAAACATTTAAGTAATTGCCCGGAAAAAAATCCATGATAGTAGTCCTACACTGTTAGAAAAAATAACGTCGATTCAACAGTCTGAGACCGCGCAACATCGCTGCCAACATTTGACAGTTAAACATCCGGTCAGACCGTAGCATGTTTCAGGGTATTAAACCGTTTAAGTAATAGGCAGACTGTAACCAATAACTATCAGACCGTTGTAGTTTTTATGGTTTAGCACAGTTTAATTAATATCAAGACCGTAACTAATAAAGGTCAGACTAATTGTATTTTTCATGAGTCAACACCAATTTTTTGCTCTTAATTTTCTAATTTACCATAAATTTAGCCAGGTTCCCATGGTGACAATATGATTTCCCGGTAGGCATTACGATTCATATGTTTTTGAATGGTCGAAACTAGTATTATTCGCAACTCGAAAATACATCTTATTTCTTATGTTACGATCATAGTTTTGATGGAATGTAAATTCTCAATGCATAAAGTGAAAGACAATATTTATGAAACTTTGCAGTTTGCAGAGGATTAAGCTTGTTATCTGCCTCGTATAATTTAATCCGAAAAGGCTGCACACACGTAATGTGTTCGCCTTTCACAAACAACTGTATAACTATGGTTGTAAATAAAAAATGTCCCTTTGATATTTTCTGGGAGATCATTGGTGTAAATAACAAAAAAGGATAGGGCCCAGCAAACCTCCTTGAGGAACGCCACTTGTCATGTTGATCCACGACGAAAGGTGATCATCGACTCGCACACGTTGTTGTCTGCTAATGAGAAAGTACCTAAGTACCTAGTCCAGTTATTGATGTTGTTGCTTATACCATACAATCGCATTTTCACCAGTAATCTCTCTTGTGGGACACTATCATAGGCCTTTTTAAAATCCAAGTAAACGGCATCAATTGATTCGCTGTTATCCAGGTTGAAGGTTACGTTACCTAGGTATTCAATTAATTGTGTCTTGCATTAGCGGCCTTTTCTGAATCCATGTTGACATGATACCATGAGACCATTCTCTTCCATGTGTGTAACAATGGCGTCTCGGACGAAAGATTCTAATATTTTGCACATTGTACACGTAAGGCTTACTGGGTGGTAATTGCTACCAATGATGACTATATTAATCCCACATGCCATGTTTAATCGATAAATTCATGTAGACGAAAATTATTTCACGCTGGCAGAACTGGAAGACAAATATAATTGATAATGTCAAAAGTTCTTGATTATTTTACATGCTTCGGGCCCCAAACCTATTCTAACAGGTCGGGAAATTGCCTAGATCTGTGGCTGTGCCTGATATATGAATCTGGTTAACAGAGGGTGGTATAAAATACTGGAAATTTTCAACTTCCCCCTTTATCATTCCATTAACTTCTGGAAGAATTATCACACTGTCCAACCGGCTCGCGGAATACCAGTGTGAATGTCAGAAACCAGTGATGTACAGGAGAATATCAGTGTTTTAAGCGATATGATGATAACATAATTAGAACTGGACAGATCAATTACAGGACAAAAGACTATGGAAACGTATATACGATCAATTTTGCATTTACCCAGTGGATATTCAGTTCGACTCTGGGTATCTGGCCTTGTTTAAAGCAGAAAAATATAGTGTGGAGTATAAATAGTAGTGGACGTCTGTGACGTCAGGTCACTATAGGGAAAGATGTGGTCGTTGTGGTAACAAGAAGAGTAACAAGTAACATATAAAAAGGCGGCGACTGATTAAAGCCCTTCCTGTTAATGCCCCATGATTGGATGGTGCGAAGTGAAGATCCACTTAATTTCTCTGTCTGAGACACGCTGGGTGTGATGAGGTTGCTGTCACCGGAGGTGACACTTTGGAGTTTTAATTATGTTTCTATATGAAGAGTGGTCGATCATATTTCTAATCTAGGACGAAGGGTCGACATAATTAGAGTCAACATCATCCATTAGATCGTGAAATCGGATGCTTCTTATTGCATGGGTAACTCTCCCGCCTACGTTTGTTCCCTTTTTGGAGCAAATATCGAAATCAATTTCCCGCGGATGTCGTGCACAGGTGTTCGTTTGACAAATAATAAGCAATTTTATCAGGAGCGCGCTGACCTCGATCATGTTGTAACAAATTGGAAATATAACTTGTCAAAAATGAGTTCATTGGGTGGTGACATATATATGCGATTTCCTATTTATGATATTGAGAATACTCCACTGTGGTGACCAAGATAGCTTATATAGCCTAATAAATATTTAACGCCAGTTTAACGCAGTTCAGACGTATCTCATAAAAATAAAGATTCCCATTATTCTATCGAAATATTCCACTTGTACGGGCAACGAATTGCTCGGGATTCCGAATGCGTTATTCGGCAGCATGATATTCCCCAATATAAAACGTTAAGTACATAAACCCTCCAATGAAAATCATACTGAAAATCAACAAAAGTATAAAAAGGGGAAATCTGTGAAAACATAGAGAAATCATGTTCGCGATTCTGTCCAAAAATCCAGCCCAGAATATAAGATATGTTAACCCTTTACCCAACAAAATGGCCAAAAACGCCCAAATAAAGCTTCAACAGCCTAAAATATCTTCGGTCTGTCTCAATAACACCATACAAATATGGATATCATTGGAGCTGGTTCATTGACCACGTTGTGATGGTTACAGTTATGCCCTGTGCCAATGCATTCTCTTATATATGCGAGTCGACCATAGGTCGCCTCGCATATATAAGAGAATGCATTGGCCTAACAAAATTCTTTTTAAACACTTTTTACCATTCTTTAACAATTTTATAATTTGTTCTTGTATTTAAAAAAAAAGTTATAATATTTTTCTACATTCTTTGACAATTTTATCATTTTTAATATATGTTAAGCCAATGCATTCTCTTATATATGCGAGGCGACCTATGGTCGACTCGCATATATAAGGGAATGCATTGGCATAGAGTATTACTATTTTTCCAACTTTCATAAACAAAATAAAAATTAACCCACATGGAGCCTCTCACAGATGGAAGCATGCACCACAGAGTGTCGTCTGCTGCAGTTAATGTGGGGTTCTCTATGGGATAATTAATTTGTTAAAGGGTTAATTCGTCAGACATTATCAACAGTGCTCTGTCTGAGCCGAAAATATTTTGAGATTTTTTGGCCAAATTAAACAAAAAACTTTGGCCAAATTAAATCGTCATTTTCTGGTCTCGCAATTAAAGATACGGGTGGCGTACCACATCAGGAATAGACTTCAACGGAACGCACTTTTCTGTTCCATTGGGTGCAAATGGTTGTTTTGTGTTTGGGACCCAAACACCGTATTCACAGGTTTATTTTTCATTACTTCAATGCATCTTTTTTGGGTTACATACTCTTCATAGAAAGCTAATGTAGATATTGATCGCCCTACTTCGATACTGAGAATACTTCTAAAGCGAATAATATTATGTGTATTATGGAGCGCAAACCGCCATGTGGCTTTTATAAATAGTTATGTTTTATATAACATTATATTCTATATAAGTATATCCAGGCATTCAAATACAGTGTCTACTCCTCTTTTATCCCTCCATTTTTACTTGATAACATACCACCATCCAACCTTATGACAAATTAAAAGGAATAATTAGTGTTAATCATCATCACTGTGTTAGTGTTAATGCATTTTATGGCCCATTAGCCTACTGCCATGATTTCACTGTGTTACACATTAGGCTGTATCACATAATCAGTAAGAAGATGGACATACTATAAATTTTGATTTTCGTGTCTCTCCTGTTACGAAATCAATTAGGATTTCCGAGTTAGATTTCCGATTTTGAGGGGGAAAACTTAGGCCAATGAATTTTGTTTTTGAAAACAATATAGATTTTTCAATATAACATGACCATTAATGCGCACACATAATATGTACCAGTAAAACGTCGGCAACTTGTCCTCCTTCTGTTGTTCCGTTTTGGATCAAATATCGGAATCAATTTCGCGTTATTCTCGTACACAGGTGTTCGTTTGTCCATATAATAATTAATTACCAGGAGCGCTGACCTCGGTCATAGGCTATCGGTAACAAATTAAAAAATATAACTTGTCGATAATGAGATCATTCTGTGGTCATATATATATTAGATTTATGACATTGTTGCGAGCATCTCCTCACAGATGTGATCTCATTTGGTAGTGTCCACACCAGCTTACGACTGTTGATGTTTCGTTCGTTTTTCTTTTGACGCGAATTCAACTGCGACACGTAGCTCTTAGATAAGGTAGGTAAACTAAGTATGTTGGCGTTGTCTTTGAAAGCCTACACGTTTTCTCCCACACACTATGTGATCCACCATAGTGAGGAGTACATTCACAACAAGAAGAAAACATGGGAATATAGTTATTCAAAATTTCCATCTTAGTTTCTTTGTGTATTTGAATGGATCTACTAAATGATCGAACAGGCAAATACACTTCTTATGATTAACCTATATATATTTGTTGAAGCAGATATATCCAGTCAGAATACTCTCACGAATATGTTTATATATCAGATATAAGTTCACCAACCAATCAATTCAATTTATTTGATACTTTATCCTTCATATATTAAGTGAAATATCGAAAAAGCTTAAAACGAGGTTAATATGCGCTTTCATTGATTTTGAAAAGGCATTTGATAGAGTGTTGCGTCCTGGGCTATGGCTCAAAATGATACGGAGCGGAATAAATGGGAAAGTTTTTTTAAGTTGTTACAAACATGTATAGAAACATAAAATCTTGTGTCCAAGGCCATGGTAATAAATCTTATTATTTTCCATGCTTTCAAGAAGTTAGGCAAGGTGAAACTTATCCCCTCTATTATTTTCCATTTTTATAAATGATCTCCAAACATTCATGGATAATACAAACGTTAAAAGTCTGAACAAAATTGGATGAGAATTGAAAAGCAAACTTGATAATTTCATGAACCCCTTTCTAATTATATACGCAGACGATACTGTGCTTTTAGCAGACGACCCCAGGAAATTCCAACCACATTTGAACCGATTCAAAGAGTACTGCGAAAAATGGAAATTAAACGTTAACGTTGAAAAGACAAAAATATTAATGTTATCTGAACGAAGTGTGCCAAAAAAACGTATTTTCAAATTTGGCGACCACGAAATTGAGAAAGTACAAAACTATAATTAGTTGGGTATACATTTTAAACGTTCGGGCTCTTTTTCAACTGCAAAATCAACACTAATCGAACAGGCAACAAAAGCCATGTACGCGTTAATTGGAAAAGACTGAAAAAATTGCCTCTCGATCAGGAATATGTCTTATTTATTCGACACCCTTATTTCGCCTATTGCTTTATATGGGTGTAACGTATGGGGATACGCAAACAACGACATTGTTGAAAACTTACATCGAAAATTCATTAAGCACATCCTCAGATAAAAACCTAGCACTTCTAATTGCACGATGTATGGCGAAAGCGGTCGACGTCCACTTACTATACTGATCAATGTACGAAAGATTAAGTTTTGGTGTAAAATTATAAACAATGACGATTGCATATATACTAAATCACTTTATAAACTATCCAACATATCAAACGAAAACGAGTCGTGTTTCCCCTGGATGGGTAAGGTGCGTGCTGTATTAGAAGAATGCATGTGGCCAATCGTACTTATGGGGAGCTGAAAGTATACAAAATGTAGACCAATTAATTGATTACATAAGATGTTGCTCGATAGATAATTTTTTTCGTCTTGGTCGACCGATATTGATGAGTCTAGTAGAGGCACCGTTTATCGAATATACAAACACAATTTCCAGTTTGAAAAATATTTAGACTGTACGAATGAAAATTACAGAACAACAGTATGCAAATTTCGAACATGCAACCATAAACTCCCAGTCGAAGTGGGTAGATGGCATGACATTGAAATTGAAGAACGAAGTTGCACGTTATGTACTTCTGAAGACGTTGGCGATGGCGTTCAATTATCTATTCTTATGCGATAAATCAACGAAAATCACACCTAGCCCTACGGAGTGACAATAAAAAAGTCAGAATGGAGCACTGGCTGACGGACCTTACGGCCATTCCGTTTGTCAACATAAGTAGATTGAAAGAATTAATGGCGTTCAACCTATCCGTCATATAATTTCCCAACATAATGAAGGTGGTGCACAAATGTATGGATGTCAAAAGAAAGGGGGTTGTCTGCTGTAGGCATATTAAAGAAGATATTCGAGACTAAATGTGATGATGACCAAGGTCCCAATTTCTCGCAGACAAATTGCTCCTCGTTCTGATGACATGAATTTTGAGGTGGAAGCTGGACCCTGGAGCGGTTTATTACAATTTTGAAAATAGTTTTAGAAAGTACCCCACAAAACAAGACTCATTTAATGCCACATGGCGGTCTGCGCTCCAAAATACACAAAATATTATTCGCTTTTGAACTTTTCCCGGTATCAAAATAGGAAGATAAATGCCTAAACTACCTTTCTACGACAAATATATGTCCCAAAAGGACGCATTGAAATCATGAAAATTACATAAAAAAGGCAAAGTTCGGGACCCGAACATTTTCTTTCAACCAGCCATTTTGGATGACGCAATAAACCAATGACAACAGCCGAGAATTTCCGGGTGTATTCGTAAATAAGCTTCCCCAGCGTCTGATAATTTTCCGGTACGCGATAAAGGGGTTTAAATTTTAGCGTATGCGTACCTGTGAGAAAAATGTTCTCTGTTGACAAGAATTTAATGATATGACGGTCATCCTGAATTTATCCGAGACGTGGCGATGGTGCAATTGGGGGGGGGGGGGGTCCAGAAAGGAACAAAATAGTACTTATACATATATAATAAGTAATTATGTTGAGATGCATTTGTATTTAAATTTCAATCCAACATCATTATCGTAGTAAATTGCATGATTTGCAGTATATTCTGAATATATTTTTTATAGAATATAGGAATGGGTCGCCATATATTAGATCATGTTATGAATTTATACTCTGGCTACCGTAGAGATCATATTCAACCAGTGAAAAATATGGGAACGTTTTAATGTTTTCCCGGAGAACTTTATAGCATTGAAAAAACATCTCAGTGACTATATATATTTATTTAATACTTGTTCCTTCATAATATATTTCACAATGGGGGGTGTTACACTCCAGATTGCATGATTTGTCTGTGACTTTTGTGAGTCGACATAGATTCAACAAAGTGACATATTTCATGCAACATCATCGAGTTGGGATCTTCTTGAACTACGTATGCACAGTGGAATACACCATTTACTGAGGAACGATATTAACTAAGATTATATTAGCTGCACTGGTTTTCTTTTAAATATTTATAAACTTCCCTATCTGAACATAATAAATTTCACATTACTTCAACTGGTGTGGAATTATCTCTACGGGCGTGCACACGGAAAAAAATAGATATCATATGAAAGTAGAAGATGTGATCTTTGTGTTCCGTACTGATGTATATAATTTGAAATTTGTGTCGTGGGAACGGCGTGTAAACAATGTACACACATTTTGAGGAAAAATTACTAAAAACAAATTTAATCCTATTCTACTACCGAAACCGATGGTGTTTTGTGTAATTTTCATGTCTATTTTCTAACTATACCAATATCAAATGGGGTAACAGGCGTGATATAACAATGAAGGGACAGACATTCTATATAATTATGGTTTACGACTAAGCATTGTTTGTGTATATTTCATTTTATTACTAACTTGGAAATAGTTGGTGCACCTAGAACATTTTGCTCTTAGTGGATTTATCGGATTTTGGATGTAATAAGAGGATATGATTTTGGATGTGTAATAAGAGGATATGATTTATCGGATTTTGGATGTGTAATAAGAGGATATGATTATTACTCCTCTTCAAAATGGAATAAAAACCAACTTAGTCCAAATATTTTCTAGGTCAAAACGTTTATCGACGAGACCATATTTTGTCTTTTCAGCATTTACCCCTGACCTGGAGGTCTTACAGCTTTGACCTTTTCACATATTTCGTCTTGTCACTCAAAGTCAAAGGCAGGTGGTTTTAATTAAACTGATGGTGAAATATAATAAACGATTTTGAGTGCTTCAAGTAACCTATATATACTGGTTGTGTCTATATATAGACTCTAAACTCCACACGGACGCCAGGAAGTGACAGTTTTCAATATCGTTCCTTTTTATTAGAGGTAGAAACATATTTTCCCAATTTTCATTTCGATCCTAAATTAGTTTTTCTCTGGCTTCGGGTTACCAAAATATTAGACTTGAGTCGCGGACCACACCCACCAAAGCTCAGAGATATCAGATATTTTTATACCCTTTATTTTTCAATACCTGGTAAATACTCAATCCGATCAGACGCTCCTAAATTACTATTTCTTTGGTTTCTGGGGTAAAAACTATTTGACTCGAGCTCAGAGTGATCAGATATCGATTGTTGAAGTTTGTTATTTCTCGAGATGTGTAATAATATGCGGTCCAGAAACACGTGGGCAAACGTAGTGTCTCGGACAAAATTGCGGATGAAGATAAATAACTCTAAAGCCTACTTTATAGTGATAATACGGCCATATTTTGTTGAACAAAATGTTGATAAACAAACAATTTTGGGAAATTTGATACTATAGTTGACAGTGATTAGAATTAAGTTCTGGTAACTAAAGCGTATTTTGAAGAAATGTTGTTGCGGTTGTATCTTGATGGTATGGTGACCGTCTGATCGGATTGAGTATCTTTAAAACATTAATGAATCGAACGCTGATTTTAGCCCTAAAAATGCACTTCATTGAGTATTTTTTGAAATCAGTATAATTATTAGAGCTTGTGTTGTAGCTACGACATATGAAATCTTTATTTTAACATAATGATGATTAGTAATGCCATAAAGCTATAAATTGTCATAGCTAGTTCGAGTTTTCGGTTTATGGTTATTTTAAGCGGATAACGATGAATGATGGCGAAAAATAACTTTTTCACACAACAAAATAATATTGCAAGTTAAGTGCTTGTTGTACATGTAAATTCCTATAACTCAGGACTATATTACTTTACGAAACTATGAAAGTTAACTTTTTTCAGTTGTGGATGAACTTCTAGACATACAAAAGTTGTTCAAACTTGGGTTTTAAGTCCTGCAACTAAATATAAATTGATCACATCCGTATGGTCTGATTTCGCTTATTGGATGTAGAAGCCGTCTTTAATATTTATATGTAATCCAAGGTTTTGTTTAAAGCTACATCCCGGTACTAACTTGACCCTACGGTGACATTGTGAACACGGTGAGATCGGGTACGGGTGTATTTCCATTGTAATATTACAGAACAAGCGTCTTTTTAACGAAACTGCAAAAAATGACAATTTTCTAATTTTAGGGGGGGAGGGTTATATTTTTTACAAACAATAATCATTAGAGGCACTATCTGAAGTTTGTATCTGGCAATTTGACTTCCCAGTTTATTGTAGAAATTTATTACGCTTTGACACAAGGAATTCATTGGGGAGATTACAAGCTGTGTGCCATCAGTTTCAGAAATAAATTGAAACGAAAGCAAATAATTTCCCAAACAAAAACCCTTAAATATTGTTATTTCGAAAATAGTATTTATTTTCCAAAATCTTGTGTGGCGATGTGGAATAATATATCTATTACTAAGCTAAAAATAATGCCAAAATGACATAAACTGTCATCTGTAGTTTGATTTTCAGTTTATGGCAATTTTAGGCTTAATTCAATTAAAAACCATGAATAGAAAAAAATTGCAACACTTTCAGAAATTACATCCACCCTTGCATGGACCGCACTGTAGTCCCCCACAACAGGCAATACGTGGACATTTTCTTGGTGACCGGTTGAACTAACTCATAAAATAGAGCCCGTTTCAGACTTGGCGTCTGGACTAGTAGGGCAGATCCACGGTATGTATTCTCGTTCCAGATAGCCACACGACATCGGCATAATTATGGTTGGTAGTCGACGTCATGCCGACCACCGTCGGTTCGATGTCATTTGCCGATGGTCGGCGTGGCCATCGACTATGACGTCGGCCGCCGACGTTGGCAAATGGTTGGCGGTGGATACCATGTCGACCACAGTCGGCACGAAGGCATACCTGCCGACATCGAACGGTCTAAGTTATGACGGTGTGGCCGTTTGCTATATAGTATGTCGGCAAATAGACAGTATCCAAAAATTGCAAATCGACTTCATGTCATTCGCAGACGAAGCTGAAAAAAACAGAAGGAAAATTCCCATAACCACCCTTTCGACTGTGTCTCAACAAAATAGAGATATCCCAGTTCGATAGCTGAAACGTTTACGACAAAGGTATGTCCGTGGTCTTCATCATGCCATGCATGCATGAATATCTATTCAATAGCTACGGCATGGTCATAGATATGGAGAAATATAATTGTGGCGTGATCAAGTTCGTGGTCATGTGAACTACTGAGCTCTATATAGCTATAATTGGAAACGAAACTAACAGGACTAAAACGACTGCAATTCTCTGTGAATTTCCGGTTAACCATGAAGTCACAAACAAATTTTGAAACGGTTATAAATGTCAGAAGAAAAATGGCTAATTATCAATGTTTAATCGTGTTGATATAATTATACATATAGGACTGAGCTAAGTATTTCTGAAATGTCCCAACCGTAAGGGTTATCTCCGATGTGAATTATCTCATGTCTCGTCAGATCCCTTGACTGATTGAATGTTTTCTGACATATTTCACAATCGTAAGGGCGACACCCGTTGCGCATTCTCTTAGGGAGTGACTAAATTAATTGATTACATAAGATGTTGCTCGATAGATAATTTTTTTCGTCTTGGTCGACCGATATTGATGAGTCTAGTAGAGGCACCGTTTATCGAATATACAAACACAATTTCCAGTTTGAAAAATATTTAGACTGTACGAATGAAAATTACAGAACAACAGTATGCAAATTTCGAACATGCAACCATAAACTCCCAGTCGAAGTGGGTAGATAGCATGACATTGAAATTGAAGAACGAAGTTGCACGTTATGTACTTCTGAAGACGTTGGCGATGGCGTTCAATTATCTATTCTTATGCGATAAATCAACGAAAATCACATTAGCTGCACTGGTATTCTTTTAAATATTTATAAACTTCCCTATCTGAACATAATAAATTTCACATTACTTCAACTGGTGTGGAATTATCTCTACGGGCGTGCACACGGAAAAAAATAGATATCATATGAAAGTAGAAGATGTGATCTTTGTGTTCCGCACTGATGTATATAATTTGAAATTTGTGTCGTGGGAACGGCGTGTAAACAATGTACACACATTTTGAGGAAAAATTACTAAAAACAAATTTAACCCTTTACCCAACAAACCGGCCAAATAAAGCTTCAACAGCCTAAAATATCTTCGGTCTGTCTCAATAGAACCATACAAATATGGGTATCATTGCAACCGGCTCCTTGACCACATTGTGATAGTTACAGTTATGCCCTGTGCCAATGCATTCTCTTATATATGCGAGTCGACCATAGGTCGCCTCGCATATATAAGAGAATGCATTGGCCTAAAAAAAATCTTTTTTTACCATTTTTTCTTACATTCTTTAACAATTTTATAATTTTTAATGTGTTAAGCCAATGCATTCTCTTATATATGCGAGGCGACCTATGGTCGACTCGCATATATAAGAGAATGCATTGGCACAGGGCCCTTCTGTTGGGTAAAGGGTTAATCCTATTCTACTACCGAAAACGATGGTGAAGAAGCTGTTTTGTGTAATTTTCATGTCTATTTTCTAACTATACCAATATCAAATGGGGTAACAGGCGTGATATAACAATGAAGGGACAGACATTCTATATAATTATGGTTTACGACTAAGCATTGTTTGTGTATATTTCATTTTATTACTAACTTGGAAATAGTTGGTGCACCTAAATAGAACATTTTGCTCTTAGTGGATTTATCGGATTTTGGATGTGTAATAAGAGGATATGATTTTGGATGTGTAATAAGAGGATATGATTTTGGATATGTAATAAGAGGATATGATTTTGGATGTGTAATAAGAGGATATGATTTTGGATGTGTAATAAGAGGATATGATTTTGGATGTGTAATAAGAGGATATGATTTTGGATGTGTAATAAGAGGATATGATTTTGGATGTGTAATAAGAGGATATGATTTTGGATGTGTAATAAGAGGATATGATTTTGGATGTGTAATAAGAGGATA
Source organism: Siphonodentalium dalli (assembly GCA_032622095.1). NCBI lineage: Eukaryota > Metazoa > Mollusca > Scaphopoda > Gadilida > Siphonodentaliidae > Siphonodentalium > Siphonodentalium dalli. The sequence goes on from CP136063.1 coordinate 53,195,292, forward strand.
TGATTTTGGATGTGTAATAAGAGGATATGATTTTGGATGTGTAATAAGAGGATATGATTTTGGATGTGTAATAAGAGGATATGATTTTGGATGTGTAATAAGAGGATATGATTTTGGATGTGTATTAAGAGGATATGATTTTGGATGTGTAATAAGAGGATATGATTTTGGATGTGTAATAAGAGGATATGATTTTCGATGTGTAATAAGAGGATATGATTTTCGATGTGTAATAAGAGGATATGATTTTCGATGTGTAATAAGAGGATATGATTTTCGATGTGTAATAAGAGGATATGATTTTGGATGTGTAATAAGAGGATATGATTTTGGGTGTGTAATAAGAGGATATGATTTTGGATGTGTAATAAGAGGATATGATTTTGGATGTGTAATAAGATATGATTTTGGATGTGTAATAAGAGGATATGATTTTGGATGTGTAATAAGAGGATATGATTTTGGATGTGTAATAAGAGGATATGATTTTGGATGTGTAATAAGAGGATATGATTTTGGATGTGTAATAAGAGGATATGATTTTGGATGTGTAATAAGAGGATATGATTTTCGATGTGTAATAAGAGGATATGATTTTCGATGTGTAATAAGAGGATATGATTTTCGATGTGTAATAAGAGGATATGATTTTCGATGTGTAATAAGAGGATATGATTTTGGATGTGTAATAAGAGGATATGATTTTGGATGTGTAATAAGAGGATATGATTTTGGATGTGTAATAAGAGGATATGATTATTACTCCTCTTCAAAATGGAATAAAAACCAACTTAGTCCAAATATTTTCTAGGTCAAAACTTTTATCGACGAGACTATATTTTGTCTTTTCAGCATTTACCCTGCATGACCTGGAGGTCTTACAGCTTTGACCTTTTCACATATTTCGTCTTGTCACTCAAAGTCAAAGGCAGGTGGTTTTAATTAAACTGATGGTGAAATATGATAAACGATTTTGAGTGCTTCAAGTAACCTATATATACTGGTTGTGTCCACTCTTATGACTAATGTGTAGGTTTTCTACACAAAATGTGTAGCCCTGCTACACAATCATTATTCAATTTTGATCTTAAACATATTTGTGTAGTATATGTGTAGTTTCATATTCGTACACAAATTGTGTAACAATTTTTACACATAAATGGGTAATTGTTTACACATTTATACACAACTGTGTGTATAAAATCAACACATATCCCTTACACATTTTGTGTAGGTTCTTACACACACAGTTTGTAGACAAGAAATGCAAGTTCAGTAGTCCGACCTGTGGGTATAGTATTAAAGATATATGCAGATTTATATGTTAAAACTTTCATGGCGCACAGTGGTATGTAGTATTTTGTTCTGTACTGTGAGTTTTTGCTTTGAATGAACAAATCAGAGTCGAGGCGTGATTTCATAATATTAGTATTATTACAACAATCATAACAAGAGTCTAAGGGCAGTAATCGCCATGAAAGTTTTAACAAATAAATCCTCATATACTATTAATACTAAACCCACAAATTGGAATTCTGAACTTACGTCCTTGTCTACGATCGCTGTAGATTGTATTCCAAAAAATATACTCAAACAATATGGCCGTCACGTAGCAGACTATGAAACTGAAGGCACCGCAATGCGCATGTTTACGTTCTTACACAATTATGTGTAACAAAATATACACATTATGTGTAGAACGGCACTTGTCAATGTATTTGTATGTAAAACTACACATTGTTATGTGTATTAACCGGCTTTACACATTTGATGTGTAATCGTTTCTACACATTAGTTATAAGAGTGTCTATATATAGACTCTAAACTCCACACGGACGCCAGTATGTCACCAAGGAAGTGACAGTTTTCAATATCGTTCCTTTTTATTAGAGGTAGAAACATATTTTCCCAATTTTCATTTCGATCCTAAATTAGTTTTTCTCTGGCTTCGGGTTACCAAAATATTAGACTTGAGTCGCGGACCACACCCACCAAAGCTCAGAGATATCAGATATTTTTATACCATTTATTTTTCAACACCTGGTAGGTACTCAATCCGATCAGACGCTCCTAAATTACTATTTCTTTGGTTTCTGGGGTAAAAACTATTTGACTCGAGCTCAGAGTGATCAGATATCGATTGTTGAAGTTTGTTATTTCTCGAGATGTGTAACAATATGCGGTCCAGAAACACGTGGGCAAACGTAGTGTCTCGGACAAAATTGCGGATGAAGATGGATAACTCTAAAGCCTACTTTATAGTGATAATACGGCCATATTTTGTTGAACAAAATGTTGATAAACAAACAATTTTGGGAAATTTGATACTATAGTTGACAGTGATTCGAATTAAGTTCTGGTAACTAAAGCGTATTTTGAAGAAATGTTGTTGCGGTTGTATCTTGATGGTATGGTGACCGTCTGATCGGATTGAGTATCTTTAAAACGAACTACGGAATTACGTAACTGCAGTTCATCTACACACTCAACTGAAAATCATTGCGAAAATTATATTCAAAATTGCGATTAGAGTATATATAATATTTGAGAAAAATCAATGTGTTCGAAGGATCAATGTAAATGACTAAAATTCATATTGACATTGTGTATCAATCTGGAAAATCGTTCTATCGTTACATCCTTATCAACAGAGAGGTTATTATTCTCGCATAGACAAATAACATCCGACGGAAACACATTATCGCGCACCGAAAACGATAGAGACGCTGGGGAAACTTGGAAAATATTACGTCACAAACATGGCGGCATCGAGAATGCACTTACTTCCGAAAACACACGAGCGCTGTCGTCATCACTCGGAAGATCGGCTGATTAGAAAAATTTAAACGGAACAGCGAAACGATATCAAATTTACGTAAAAATAAAATAAACAAAACGCGTTTTTTTAGCGCTATATCGACGAATTAGCTCGGGAATAGTTTGCATATGCATGTTTTGAAACCCCTTTTCTCGAATTACATAAATTTTAGGGTTCGAATGAGTCATATCCGTTTAATGCCAAAGGTAGAATTTCTAGGTTTTTGAAAATTACTCCCAATGAGTTAAAAAGATGCCGAAATGTTGCGATAAGACCATCATCGGTTGCAGATTGCTGACTATATGCCATGTTAAGCGCATGTCATATCACTTTTCGACTCGTTACCTGCAAAGGTCACAAATTGCTGAGTTGAAAAACGGTATCCGCTACCGCGTCATTGTGTTTTCTTGCGCTTCCAACTGTTTCCGATATATACACGCCTTAAACACAAACGTAACTGAAGACTGCGCGAGTTTGGATTAAAGGCCCACTTAATTTTCGAATGCCCAGATAACGTTATTCCATATTATATATCATTTGGAAGAGCAGCCAAAAAGATAAATATTCCAGCAGAACACGAAGCAACTGTGGCATAGGACTAGTTATTTATTTGAGACAATACTGGATTCAATCGACTAACTATTGCAAACTTCCCCGGGGTGGGGAACGACCGGTGAAATGTACATGTATATATGTTCAACTTGCTTTTGGTAATCATGTTGCAATGTCATTATTTTTCAGTGTAATAACAAACGGGAGAGGAGGTACCCATACGTGAGTCAGCACTTGTCCTCCAATCCCATTGTCTGTATAAAAGTATATGTGTTATTTCCTCTGTATTATACAATTTTGACAAATAAATATGTTTAAACTAAACTAGTTGTAGAGATTAATTCCAAGACTTCCCCCTCTTAAACCCAGAATGCTTCAGAATTCAAACTAAGATATAGAGTTAATCCCCTTCCATTGAGTATGATATAGTTTATAGTACAGTCCGGGTCAAAATTAAATACAGGACACACCCTGGTACCTCGACAAAAACAACATGTCCCCAGTTTATTCAACCGTATCAGTTAACAACGCAATGTTTTGGAGCTTCCTCTTTCAAATGGTATATAACATGGAATATGTTGTATATAATGTGATCTGGGGATTCGAAAATTAAGTGAGCCTTTAAAGTGATGTGAAAAACTCCGGTAGGGTGATCAGATAGAAATGGAGAATAATCATGTTCAAAGTAGTAATTTTTACAAATATTTTATCAAAATTGTCAACACACATCGTCATTCTTATATATTAATTAAATGCAGTGACTCTTGGTTGGCGAAATTGTTTTCGTCACTTTATCGCCGACAGTTGCGTCTCGAATCGCAAATGAGCGTAGTTCAGATTATGTGGAGTTCCGTGGTCCGGTGGTCCGCGTGTCGCTGTAAACACGTCGATATGGGTTCGCAGCGCGTCGCCGGTCATTGAGTCTCCACATGGCAGTGGCTTGGTCGCTTTGTGCTGTTTCAAAAACCGCGCCAGGTTGTGACCCCTGAGCAAGGTCGCTCGTACTCACGCGTTATAAGAGTACCAGTCAGTTTGTCAAACTGATGAATATCAGAGCATGTTCTGATCAAACGAGAGCAGCGCATGCAATGGTTGCATTGGTTGGCTTGTACAAATGACTGGGGTAATATTGTACCAAAGCGTGTTAGAACAAGTAATTGGTTAATCGCTATATAAAACTGGTCATTATTATTATTTATTCTATGGAGTGGTACGTAGATTTACTTCATAGTTTCGGCGAAGATAGTAGAATGTTATATTCCTCCAGAGGACATAGCGTTTGAATATTAACATATTAGTTCCACGCACTCGAAAAAGTACATAATAAGTATTTCATGTGTTTCGAATATGAGCATAAACTAGCCAGGGTAACTTTGTATGTTATAGGTTCGAGTCATTTCCACGAGGCCAGGTGGCAGATATGGACATTGCACATTATTTTATTCCAGGATCGAGATGTCCACATTCAAATTAAACGTTTGATAACTGTTTTTATTTTTATCTTAAAATACCAACAAAAAACAAAAAAATACTAATGCAAATACTCTTTGTTTATAATATTCTATCTTTTATACTGTTTGGATCACTAATTAAGCACCTTAGTCTCATCAATATTTTTTCGTTTCAATTTTACTCGTTTCCCGATCTTTCCCCATTTTACCACCTTTTCGTGTTATTTTTGCTTGGAGGAATCGGGCCCGACCAGATCGTGGATGGTTTGTTCAGACGATTGCGATGTCACGTGCATTATGATATCGTAGGTTGTTCTAAAGCATGTGATTGACTACCCTACAGTCATTTCCAGCTACGATTTTTACGTACACACGACTGCGATAACGTCGCAAGTGGAGGTAACCAAGGATACGCCACGATTTCGCATCTAAAATCAAGCAGCGCTTGATATTAATTTATGACCTACGATTTTGACGTGGGCATGCGCAGTCCATATTTCGGTTACTTCCTACGGCGGAAATCTTTCCACTATCGATTGTATCGTGGTCGTCTGAAAGTACACTTAAACATAAAGCATTTTCGTTTCAGGTTAGAGTAATCCTCGCTGTTCCATCGTAGGATAGAGTGTCCTTCAAATATCAGCAACTCTTCAGGGAATGGACATGCTTTCTTTCGTCACTTTATTCGTCACGCTGTGTCATCTTTGTTGCGACTATTCCCACAACACATGGGTAACAGCGGAACATTTGGTGTATCCTAGAAATAAGTCAGGTACGGGTATATACGGGCATATTCCCATCTGCGGGCACTTGCGCGAAATATAACCCTTTCTGTACCAATGGATTTTCCCGTTCAGTTAACAAGTATACATGGGAATAGTCTATCAGTCATTTGGAGGGGTGTCCATACAAATTAGGAAAATACGGACATACGGAAACATAATACAAGAGCTGAATGATTCATTTCCATTTGTGGGAAATGTTCAGACAATAAGTTCAGCAAATGACCTTGTTGAACTTATTATCTGAACATGTCCAAAGGGAACTACTCGCCAATGAGTATTTAGTATATATCCGCGTGTAGCCATGGTACACTACTAACTGGTTGCTAACATACATTTATATATAGTCAATGGCAACAATTTTGCATCACAAAACGATTACCAAGAAGGGGTGATTATGAATGACATGTATCGTGGGTAGAGCCGTGACTATATGCCTATGATTTGTTTTTAATCATAACCCATCCATAGATTATATAGAGGATACCTGCGGTTCTCGAGTGAATACCAGAATTACATCATGAGTGGCTACATTGGAATATAACTATTCCCACAAGCGGCCTTGGCTCACTCGAGAACCGCAGGTATTCTGTTTATTATATGCTAAACAATTTCGTTGCGCTTAATCACTGGAGCAAATTAAAAATATAATGTTATTGTTTTGATCGATATATATAATGACTTGTTTTGATCGATCAGCTGTTCTGTGACCGGTTAACTACGATATTCTGTAAAATAAGCGTGCATACAAAAAAAATGGTCCCCGGTGACCAGAATGAAGAGAAACCATTCGAGCTATTCATCAATTTATGAATTACCTCGAACAAAGCAATAGAATTGCTCTTCTGCAATATATGATTGATTATTATCAAGCATAATGAACAATTAACAACACTAAAGGTTCGTTCCATTTGGAAATACCAAAATCCCAATTACTGATAATACTTACGCTCCGCAGTTTGGAATGTAAACATCAACACTGTTTTATTCAATTTCACTCGCTGTCACTGTCAACTATTCTCCTAATTCGCCGGTATTTAACCCCAGGACTAGACTCAGTGTCTTCTGTGGCGTGGGGCTTCTGTGAGCAGCCGTGAAAGTGCATGTGCACCGGTCCACTGAAAGTTGCGGTTGAGGAAACGTATTTAAAACTTTGCATCGCACTTGATGAACTCACAACTCCAGGTGAACCAATAAGGTCACTATTCGATACAGCAACTGTCGATTTGGAAACAGTTACATTTGTCTGTGATGATGTTCAAACAAAAAGTAGTCATAAACTAGAGACTCCGGACGGGTGTCACAAACAGCTTTCGCCAGAAAAATACAAAATAATATGTGCTGTCTTCAGGAAGAATTAATTTTAGATAGAAATTACAGTTTTCTATGAAATATCTGGCAAACGAAACCACGCACGCAAGTTTTTATTTCCATAGATATAGACGAGTGCATAACCGATTTCCATAGAATGACAGAAGGCGATCAATTTCATTTTATAATGAAGAATAATTACATTGACACGATACATATCACTTACAACATGATCCACTTCTTCTGCAAAAAACGGAAAGAGATGATTGAAGTTTAACTGGTAATTTGTTTTAACCCTTTCAGTGCCAGGGGCCAATCTGATCGGCCCTAATTTACGGTCTGTAAAATCGGCCCTAAAAAAATGAAAAAAAAAAATATATATTTTTTTTTTTTTTGGTTGAAATTTTTTTGGGTATGCTTAAGCATGCTATAGCAAATTTAAAAAACAAACTGGATAAAACGTTAGGGGCATGTTATAACTCAAAACTATCACCAAGTATTCATAGTAATAATTTTGATGCCCATGAAAAACGTGAGATTCCCTGGCACTAAACCTACAAAATAAGTCTGTTAAAGAATATAAGAAAAAATTATTAAAATTGTAAAAAAAAAATTGTAAAAAATATTAACAAATGATGAAAAATTGTTAGGTCAATGCATTCTCTTATAGGCGACCTATGGTCGACTCGCATATATAAGAGAATGCATTGGCACAGGGTATATGGGTTGATACAAAAATCGGACCTGGCACTGAAAGGGTTAAAATATGGCTATGATATCACTCATTTGTTCACCGAGTCCAGTTTATAGGATAATGGATGGTTATTGTCGCAAATTTTGTTTACAATGATCCATTATTTTAATAACAGACGTTCAATATCCAAATTAAGTAACAGTTATTTAACTGTGGACGATTTAGTTTTATACGACTTGCATGTTGCCATTTATCGAAAAGCTCTCACTGAGAGCTCTCCGATGAATGGCAACAAGCCATATTTTCGACTAAATCCTGAAAAATTACCCATAATTCTGCTCTTGTTAAGGAGTTGATTATTTAGGTAATTACTGTATTCTACATGTAATTCCGACTGAATGTACTTTAACCAGGTGTATTTGACAGTTATCCCATATGTGACCCGCCATATCAAATCCAGTCGTAAGTCGGGATTTTTTTACCCTGTGCCAATGCATTCTCTTATATATGCGAGTCGACCATAGGTCACCTCGCATATATAAGAGAATCCATTGGCCTAACAATTTTTTTAAATAAATGTTTCTTACAATTTTTAGGACATAAAATAAAAAAAACATCCATTGCCCTGCAGGGAGCCCCACACATATATAGAAGCATATAGAAGAGTGTCGTCTGCTCATGTTTGTCTGGGGCTCTGTATGGGTGAAATTATAAAATTATAAAATTATAAAAAGAATACAAGAAAAAATTATTAAAATTGTAAAAAAACTGTTAGGCCAATGCATTCTCTTATATATGCGAGGCGACCTATGGTCGACTCGCATATATAAGAGAATGCATTGGCACAGGGTAAACAAATCCCGACTTACGACTGGATTTGATATGGCGGGTCACATATGCTTACAGATATAGAAATCACAACCAACACAAATTACGCAACAATGGCAGAGAATGTTCTGGATGTCCTAAGAAGAGAAGAACCTTGCTTCCAGGATGGCTGCCCCCGGCCTGGCCCATGTTCCTGCAGTCCTGTTTGTAGCGTCTACCATAATTGTTGCCCTGGATACTACACGGATCAAACTATTGAGCCAGCTGATTTGAAGATCGCAAGGGAAAGGAAGAGGTTAGAAAGGTGTTATCGAATTTCTGAACATTTCTCCGTCATGACAGTTGGTGATTGTCCGGATGATTGGAACGATACAGAAACAAGATATATGTGCATTAACGCGACCAGAACAGTCCCCCTGTCACTGATACCGGTCTATGATGAGTGGGATCAGATCACATATGCCAACTTGTTTTGTGCAACGTGTAACCGAGTCGAAATTATTATCCCCTGGAACGCGTACATATGGAAGTGTCGTACTCTCGAGGATCTCCCTATCTGGAACACTTTTGATGACACGACTCGGAAAATTTATGACGATGTAAACTGCCCGATTGTGATAACACCACCGCCGACAGTCAACGTGTATCCCTGCGTGGAGAGAAACAACGGGAATCTCTACCTTTGTTCCGATGTTACAATGAACGAGACCGCAATTACAGCCAACGAGGAACTAGCATTCATGGGAAAATGGAGTTCAGAGCTTGCTGAAGTGGGTGCTGCTGACAACGCTATGCCTCCAGAAGAACTTATGCGCGAACTATGTGAATTATATTACAGTCCGCTCTCACTTATGGGAGGCTGGGATCGACATACAGCTAATGTTTTCTGTTCTTGGTGCCTGTATATGGATACACGGGTATCACTATATTGTTATTGGCGAATCCAAGACACAAGTAAGAGGCTCTCTCTAAGCGCATTGCTTGACTTCAACTACATACTAGGTGAATATATGGGCCAAAAGAACGAAGGACTCTGTCCAGTGGGCGAAATTTACAGTTCCGTTTTGGTAAGTACAATATTTAGACGTTTCGATCGGTGTGCCCTTTCGTAGGCCTCGACAATTGTTACTCGTTTCCAAACTGCGCTGTAGAGTTATAGCAACCGTCGTTTAATTGTTTCTATATTTTGTATAGCGATGAGCCAAATTCCGTTGGCATGTACGATTGTTTTTGAAAATGACACGTGACTTCCCGTTCGCAACTGTCTTAGCTGGAGATTGTAAAATTGCGGAATCGGAAGTGGTCCAACGAGATGGAACAAAAATTGTCAACTTCACAACTTCCGAAGAATTCCCATGTGATTTAGGCATATTAGTTTAATTTAGATCAATTTCGTTAGTAACCTTAATGAAACCAGAGAAGACGCCATGGCACGGTTCAAGACGTCAATTATGCCATGTCGTCTCCATGCACCGGGGCCATTGCATACTGTTACATAGCTTATTCTTAGCGGCATGTCACCGATGAAACACAAATTCGGGGCACAGCTTGCGTAGTTGCTCCTCTATATGTGACATACGATTCATATTATTACCTCGCTACGCTGGTCTGACCATTTCCATAACATGCTAGTGTGTTTTTTTCTGCAATAGGAAAATCCATAAAATGACTGTCACCACATGTCACATATGTATCGTTTCTAATCATGTATTATTGTCTAACTTATGACATATATTGTTGCTTCGAGCCTACTCAACATAACCAAGAAAAAGATAACTTCTCCTTCAGGGGATGCTTAACCCTTTACCCAACAAAGCTGCCAAAAACGCCCAAATAAAGCTTCAACAGCCTAAATATCTTCGGTCTGTCTCAATAACACCATACAAATATGGATATCATTGGAACCGGTTCATTGACCACATTGTGATGGTTACAGTTATGTGTTAAGCCAATGCATTCTCTTATATATGCGAGGCGACCTATGGTCGACTCGCATATATAAGAGAATGCATTGGCACAGGGCCGTTCTGTTGGGTAAAGGGTTAAGGGGTTTAATGTTTAATTACTTCTGGCTAAGCGCCGTAGGATTTTCGAAGGACTATTTTGCGCTATATACACTGTTAGAAAATACTGTCGGTTCGACGGTTTCGGGCAGTCATAATCGACGGTTCCATAACGTTTCATCAGTTTTACTGTTTTCTACCGTTATTTTATGTGCCCATGAAAATTGTCTAAATTAAATATCTTCGTGATTCAAATACATGCCGTAAAAATTCAATAGTAAATTGTTCGGCGACCATATTGCATACGGCAATGACTCCATACAATATGACTGAATCTTGCTCTGCTGATATTTAATATGTATTATTAATCCGGCATTCATTCTGTGTTATGCGGGTCCGTACGTATATTCATGCGTACGTTATTCTCATTCAGGGTTTAAGTTTCCGCTTTAGCACTCACCTAATTTATTCGCCGTTTATCGTTGTTTTTGTTTTGTTGGTAAACTGTTACCTATTCAGTTGTGGATAGTTGTTGAGACTGTCTGATTTCACTTTATTTAAATGAATTATTTTCTGTATATATGTCTTACATGTATATCAATCTGGGACCACATTACATCAGTTTTATAGAGGATATCTAGTGTTTTTAAATTGAGTGAATTTATTTCGTACTGATTACATCAAATTTAACATGTGGTCCCCGACTATAAAGATAACTTCACTCAACTGGTGTCTCTCTTCGAATCAGATAAAACACCGCGACATTTTCCAGAGATGTCGAGAGAATTATGATATAGCTCATTATGAAACTCAACTAACAAAAAATGGAGGCTATAAAACTTATTGCGGCTAACCGAGATGTTGCAGATAAAAGAAGGTTGACTTGGGAAGTCCGAAATGAAGCCTGCAAATAGCTAGTCCAAGTCTTCTCGTACTAAAACCAGCTAAGATATTGGGTTGGCTAGATGCTGGATTTTAGTCCGAGATCGTCCCGTATGGTCTCTTGTGACACGACTTACGCCCAAGGTTTGTGGCGGGTATTTGTTGTGTATTTTACTCGATTTACCTAGCAAATCAATACGTGATGCTATATACATCGGAAAGAGTGACATCTTATGGTCATAATGGTGTATAATAATATAACTTTAATATTAAATTACACATAGAATATTCCGGTTGATTGCCACAAACATCGCTTTTTTTCTCTGTTTGTTTACATTTTAACTGAAAGCCGAAGTGGTCCGAATAACTTCGGCATAATCCGGAGTTTGTTTTGGGTATACTAGTTTCCGTTCCTATATATAGCGCGGGGTTTTCCGAACAAAATGGCGAAAACCGATCGCCCCAAAGTCCAGTTTCCTATGTGCCTTTAGAACAATTCCCGCACTAAAAACTTAATGACATAATGCAGGATCAGAACGGTAGTTTTGTTGACAATTTTCGCAAGCAACTTGTCAAAATTGGAGCAAATTAGAACTCTTGTATCTGACTTGCCATGTGTGTGATTTTCGTCCATGTGCATTTTGACTTTTGTGTTGATAAAATAATCGGAGAACCGAATCACACAGTTTCGAAATATAGTTCTTCCGTTTTAGTGGGACTTTTCAAACGTAAGGTTCAAAATTTATACAACTTTTGTTTGATTTTTTGTGTATTTAAAGGGGTACTGTACGCCAAATGTTGTTGTTGGTTTCTATAGTCTCCGAGTCGGAGAATAAGGTAACATTTTTTTCATTATTTGAAAGTCTGTTGAGTACGAAGTAGTGTTACGGATGACACATTTACCGGAATGCAAAAATACAAATTGTCGTTGTCGAGTAATTTTTGTACAGTTTTCAACCAAATGAATAAAATAAAAGTTATATTATAGGCATACTAGTCCCATATAATCATTTAAGTTATTGTATCGTCGCTAGTCAGTGAGTGGCTTGAGTGTTCTCCCCGTATCATCATAATATTTTAAGCGATCGTGTGTGCGATCGGTTTAACAATCCAGTATCCCTCAATTACTTTGTTTGATTACGGAAATTCGTAATTTAATTGACGCCATTTTATGGCTTCAGTCATAAATTCAATTTATATCAAATTATTAACTTTTAAATTATTAAATTTTAAGATAGCCTATTAACCTGAGCGTTTACAGAATACATCTTCGACTCAAATTACTTATGTTTCTATATATTATCGATATTAGATCGTTGTTGTCACCGGAAATTTAATGAAAATGGCGTACAGTACCCCTTTAACAAGAGCAGTATATTGCTCTGTTCGCTTAGTATATATCTTAATTTCGCGGAAGTCCACCAAATGTTGGTGAAATGTAGCGCCATATGTATTCTAATGCTCGTTGTGTTTACACTGTTTTAAACTTTGAGAGGGTTGTAATTCCCGTAATTTATTTAATGTATTACATTTATATCTTCAATGTTTACTTAATCTATTTATTTTTTATTTATTGACACACATAATTACGATTACAATGGAGAATCCATCGTAATTTGCGTGGTTAGTCGAAAATCTACGGAATATTTACAACGGAAAATGCCGAACACAGTTCGCGAGGTCAACTGAGTTCGCATACTTTAAAACATTTGTAAACAGTGCGGTAATTGTCTCTTTTCACATTAAATTACCGCTTTCAATTCACAACTGATGTGGGTTTCAGATCAAATAGCATGTCTTCTGCGGAAAATATCCGTTTATTGTCGCAATTGTGATATTTTATTTCATATAATTGTGGTTTTATTTGAGCGGGTCATTACCGCTTAACTCGTGTCATAAGAGACCATACGGGACGATCTCGGACTAAAATCCAGCATCTAGCCAACCCAATATCTTAGCTGGTTTTAGTACGAGAAGACTTGGACTAGCAAATAGCGTGTCTGTCATTTGCAGAATGAGGTCCCGAGAGGGTGAATTTAGTGACACAATCCCGCATATCGGACTAGCATCACCAAATTCACCCTCTGTGGACCCCATTCTGCTTAGGCCTCATATTCTGGGCAGTATATATAGTATCAAATTAACATTGTTTTAGTTACGTTTAATCATCTGGGAAGTTTCTATATCCCCTAATTTGCAGAAGATAAAATCCATAATCGAGGCGCCCAATGGGTGAACATCACTACAACTACAACTGGGGAACTTCAATTTGATCCTAGGTCTGCCACAGCAGGTGAGGGCCTAAGCAGAATGAGGTCCACATAGGGTTAATTTAGTGATGCTAGTCCGCTATGCGGGGTAGCGTCACTAAATTCACCCTCTGGGGACCCCATTCTGAAAACGACAGACACGCTATTTGCAGGCTTGTCCGAAATAGAATGGGTAGTCGTGTTTACTCTCTAGTATTATAAACTCTACAAACTTGCATCCAGTCGATATATATTGGGCGTGGCAAAATACATGTACATGTACGCCCGTGGTAATTTCTAAAATTCACCATAGCTCAGGTGAAAATTGGCGGGCGGAACTAAATTTTGAACTCGACCTGTGGTTTGGGCTGCTAGTAAAATGGCATACGAAATTACATTCCATTCAATCCAGACTTACTGAAGTTGTCATTCGGAATAGGAAATTAAGTGCGAATTCAATCAAAAAGGGCAGTAAATCCGGTGAATATTAGCGAGCGGAACCCAAATTCGATCTGTACCTGCATTGTCATAATTCGAACATGACTTCTATTTTGTGCTAGTAAACCCACTAACCAAATTTCAGTCCATTCAGTAGAGACTTACTAAAGTTATCACCCGGAAACGAAAAAGCGAAAGGACGGACAGACGGACGCACAGCCATTTGATCTTCCCATGATCTTTTTTTTTGTTATTTTTGACAGTTTTGACCACCTGTAGACTATCACTTAATTTCAAATTGTACGAACTAACTGGCATTTGGTGGTAGTTTGACATCAGGTGGTCCATCATGTCAAACTTTATTTTGTCTCAGGCTCATACCCTGACCACTAAGGCTCGAATGTATAAAGACTAAACGCACAGCTGGACACAAAAACGGGCGTATACAAATCAATTACAAATCAGATCACAATCACATTAGTCTGAGCCCGTTTACGGAACATCCCGGAGGAAGAGAATTTTGAAAAATGAATAATAGTCTTCGCAGGGACAAGGAGTTCACAGACGCTGTCAACATTATGAAAGATACTACCCAACAATATTCAACGAATGAAATACGGACTAAATCTAAAATTGAAGCCAAACTCTTTTGTGAAGTTATATGATAACAGGGAAACTATCACAACAGCATTGCTTCTAAACAGAAACAGACCCACAAATAACAGAGAAACAGAAAGTGACAAAACTCAATAATTTGCAGGTTAACACTTTCATGACTAGAGCTTCCTGATTTTTTGCGAAAACCCTGTGCCAATGCATTCTCCTATATGGAGATATGGGAGACTCGCATATATAAGAGAATATATTGGCCTTACAATATTTACATTGACCTTGTAAGCCAGTGCATTCTCCCGTATATAATATAAAATGCACTGGCACAGGATCTTCAATGCTGAAGCAGCGCAGCTCCCGCCATAAAAGGATCAATCGAGACAGTGGAGACAGTGTTAATAATTCTGAATTAGTAAAGTTGCAACTAAAGCTACAAAATATTAGGAACAAAACAGCAAATTGCACGATAGTCAGAACAATGGCTCGCTGAAAAGTAGCAGGAGAAAAAAATTACAAAATATTTATCCAATCTTGAAAATCATACGACTGGACGCGGTTAATCTCCGAAAATCCCAAAGAAATCGACCATACCACTCCTTAGATATCATCGTCTGAACTACGCTTAATTGTAAATATTTACTTCACGATTCGTGACGCCACAATCGGCGATGCACTAACGCAAATTATTTCGCCTTCGAGAGTCATTGAATTTAATTAATATATGAGAATGGCGGTGTGTGTACTGTAAATTTTGATTAATATTCATAAAAAATAATTAATCTGCGTACTGCCTGAACATGTCCCGAATCCCGAGCAACAAAAAGAGAAGTGGTGATTGATACTCTCATAAACTACTAAATCTAACCATTGTGTACTTTCAGGATAGCTGTCTGCAAATGAATTGCCAGGCAGGCCGCATACCAAGGAACGAACAGTGTGTTGAACCGTATACCACAACAACTGGCCTTCCAGTCAGCGGAACACTCCTCCTACCGTGCGATTCGTTTCGCGACTATCCAAAATATAAAGTTGGGTCGGGAGTTGAGCAAATGGTGCGTTCATTATTTAGAAGTATTTCATTTGTTTCAACAAGTTACGAGATCAATTATTTGATTAGCCGGGTGTCGGTAGATGGCAGTGCTTTATGTGTCGCTTGCTATGGTATGCGATTCAGATATATATCCACAAACATGTTGGCAAATATAAGCCTTTGGTTGGAATCAATTGCATTTAAATTTGATTCAAATGGAAGCGTGGCTATTGTATCCAACGAAAATTGGGCAATCAATGAAAGCTGCATAAGACCTGATGTTAAGCAGTTACCGCCCATGGATTGTTTGACAGTAACCATCAACGACAAACAGAAGGGTGTGTTTGATGCCTTTGGAGTAATGGATCTTAAACTGAATATTAGTTCAGAAGGACGCAACGCTATGATGTCTCTACACATTTGCCTTGACGATTTCAAAAACCTAGAGCGCCTGGTAAGAAATCGCCAACTAACAGCGGTTTTCGACTATCCACTTGGTAATCCGATCCTACAATTTGGGCTATCGTGTGTGTCCGCTTTATGTCTTGGATTGATGGCTGTGGTGTACGTTCTTAATCCCAACTTCCGCAACCTTCAGGGCCGCCTAGTTCTGAACACAGTCGTCTGTCTACTGGCATCGCACACCCTCATGGCTCTAGCCAATATATTCGGGGAGAGTCGACTGTTCTGTATTATTACAGCGATCGCTTCACACTATTCATGGCTGTCAGCATTCGCTTGGATGACATCTATTGGAGTTCAGTTGGTGCGGGACTTCTTCAACCCACAACTTCCGGAAAGGACGAGCGCCATTGCCTCTGTCTCGAAGACACTCCTGATATACTCCGTTATTTCCTATGGACTACCTTTACTGATTGTCGGTGTTTCAATGTGGTTACAGTTTTCCAACACTTTCAATGTGCAATACGGAACAGACCAATGTTTCATGAACAATAAAATGGCCATTGCGTTTGCGTTTGCGCTACCCGTCGGATGCGGACTGTTATTTAATTTTGTATCTATCACATTTGTCCTCGCGAAGTTGTGCATCTCTGCTCGTAGTGCCCGGTCAAATCAGTCCCCCTGTTCGACGTTGCTAATAGTCACCGCAAAGCTCTCGATCATCCTCGGCCTAACTTGGTTGCTTGGTTTCGCTGCATCTTGGTTTGACAACACATTCCTACATTATTTTCACGCCATACTCAATGGATTACAAGGAGCCAGTGTCTTCATTGTGATGATTGTCGGAAGCGCCAATGCGAGGGCGTGGATCATGACACATATAAAATACAGAAACGCGGAGTTCCAACAATAGCGACGACCGCATCAGAACAATCTACACGAGAGGAGCACAATATTGATACCACCTCATTTTAAATAAACTATACATATTTATGTACAGTGCTATGGTATCCGGAGACGTCGACCCCCCCCCCCCCCCATACGGCGAAGGCTCTACGCGAAGCCGTCACCACGAATGACAGAGTTTAAACTCATTCTATGAATACAAAACAAAAAAGACGACAAACAAGTCGGCAAAACTAATATTCAACATGTGAGCAACCAAATGGTTACAACCTCTGCAGATATGGAACAGAAAAAGAAAGCAGTTGATAATCAAAATGTGACAATAACAGCACAAAATAATAAGATTGATATTCTTGAATCATAATTGTAGAAATCCATACAAAAGAATGAACTGCTTGTTGAAGCACTCGAGCAGCATGGGAGAAAGAGCTGTTTGAGATTTCACAATGTTCCGCTGCCACCTGGAACCACTGGCACAAATGTTGATAGTAAAAAGTTACTTGTGGACATTGTTGACAGAATGAGTCCTCGGCTAAATATTACCAGGAAGGATATTTCTAAAGCCCACCATTTGGGTCCTGTGAGGATAACAACCAACAAAATGCTGATGGTTCATCGAACACCCTGAGATCAGTCCAACTTATTGCTCGATTCGTGACTGACGAACCAAGGATTAACTTTCTAAAATCTAGGGCTGAAGTAAAGTCAACAACAGGTATTTTCATCAGTGAGGATCTCACCAAGCATCGTTATGGACTACTGAACACTCTAGAGGCAGCTAAAAAGAGAAGAACATTTTTTCATATTGGTCACGTGAAGGGAATTTATTTTATAAATTATCTGAGTTTGCTGAAAAGATTTTGGTTAAAACTGACTGTGAACGTAAGGCACATTTTGGCCTACCATAATCTCAAATTGCACTTGAGATCAGTAAATTAGCTGCATGCAAATATGCGCGGTCGTATGCGTAGGTATGACGTAGGTATGACGTAGGTATGACGTAGGTATGACGTAGGTATGACCTTGTGTATGTTTCCAAAGATACACACTGTTATGTTTGTGCATGTGATTGTGTATGCATTTATGTGGCTGTTTGCTATCCCCAAACATACATGTAATTATAGGATCATAAAACCTACTACCAACATACTGGGCATTTTTTCACCCAGTTATTTATCTGCCAGTTCCGGACTGAGCCATTTATTTAGCTCCACAACTTTATATGCACATTTTTTTATTAATTATGGTTATACAACTAGTGCTGCTTCCAAAACATAAATTGACAAATGTAATTTTGTTTTCATATTATTCCTGAAAATACTTGAAAACTGGCCAAGGTTGTAATTCATTGTTTATAACCAGTACATGCTTGGTAAACAGACTAGATTCTGTTGGGCACAAAAAATCTCACCGAACGGTCAGTTTTGTGTATACTATCTTATAACCGATTTATTTGAATATTACTTCTTGTTTTCCATGTGTTATCTTACATGTTTATATAAGGTTTCATGTATGTATATGTATAACTAAACATATATATTTACATACCAAACAATCAACTCTCGTGTACTGAATGAGTTCGTATCCTTCCGGTTCAAATACCAAAATAACTAGTCTATATGTGACACATTTAGGGTTTTTTTTACCATATTGTTAACATCACAATGGCTTGCTTTTGTGGACACTCCTGTGTTTAACAATTTTGTGTGGAACCAGCATTATAATATTATTTATACTATCATGTTAGTAATCCCATTGAAGTATCCTGTTAAAGATGGATTATCTCTTTAAATAACAAATTTTAAAACGTTGCGTGTGAATAAAATAATAGATATGATCTGAAGACCCCTGTCCAGAAAAGCTTCTATCAATTAATATTGATTTTAATTCGAATATTAAATCGGGACCGTTTATGTTACTATTTTTAGAACAGACCATTCGGATGATACCATATTGCGATATAGAGTACCGTGCAGTTCCTATGGCTACGCACCGAAAGTCAAATGTCCCAGATTGATTGTTTGTATTGTTTTGTTCCACATATAAAAGCGATAAGGAGTCTAATTAATGTTTATTTGTGACAAAATTGAACAATAAAATTCCTGGTCTCTGTTAACAGTAACCACTATTGTTCGTTAGCTGAACAAACGCACCTTTTTAGACCAGAAAATATTCGAAATCAAATTAATATTGATCGATAGAAGCATTTCCGGACAGGAGTCTTCGATTCAAATCTAATATTTTATAGCCCGGTAACTATATAATACATGTTTACAAAGAGATAATCCACCTTTAGATCCAATTGCAACACATGGTATATTGATTATGTGGCCTATATACTTCTGACCTAATTTAACTTTGTGGCTTTGCGATTATATTTCGAACCGTAAACAGAGTGTGGTTGTCTCCGGTGTAAGATCCGACTATATGCATCTTAAAGCAGGAGTGCCCCAGGGCTAAATTTTGGGACCTTTTTTATTTCTAATCTATATTAATGATCTGTCAGATACTATACATTCCTTCATGCGTATGTACGCAGCCGACACGTGTTTTACAAATGCTTCACAAACCATAGAAGAGACGCACTCAAACTTATCTACTGAATTAAATCGTATCACACACTGGGCAAAACATTGGCTAGTGACATTTAATCCTGACAAAACAAAATCAATGTTGTTTTCTTACAAACCGAACAGAGCAGAAGCTATTTTATCTGAAAATCCCATGATATTGAAATTGTTACATCACGTCAACATTTGGACATCGTCATTCTGTCTAATATGAACTGGGACATTCAAATCGCAAATATGTGCAAGAAAGTTGCATCTCGACTGGCCCAGCTGAGAAAGATGAAATAAACTTTAAATAGACGTACTTTAGATTTGATGTATAATACCATTAATGGACTATGGTGATATCATATTGGATAACGCACCAGCCTACCTCCTTAAAAACCTGGACGATCTACATTATGATGCAGCACGAATTGTTAGTGGCCTTACCAAATCTGTCTCAAACATAAATTTACTACGTGAACTCGGATGGAACACCCTTTCACAACGTCGAGCATGGCACAAGTTACGCCTCACATACCGAATAATGACACGAAACGCACCCCCGTATATATTGGATAAAATTCCCACAACAGGAGAAATAACTAATCAGAGATATGAATTCAGAAACTCTAATTACGTTCGAAATTTTACCCCGGTTCTCAACACACAAACTGTAGTTCCTTCCCTACAATGGTTTCGATTTGGAATAGTCTGGATAAAGTAGCTCAACAATGTACCTCGATCTCCATATTCTCAAATAATGTAAACCCCCTGCTGAAGACATTGAGACCACCAAACTCATACTGTGTAGGAAGAAGAAGAAGAAGAAGAGATAACATTTTACTAAGCAGACTCCGAAACAGATGCAGTGATTTAAACGGAGACAAGCTCAACAATTATTTAACAAAAAATCCTAAATGTAACTGTGGATACAAAATCGAAGATGCTGATCACTTTCTGTTTACTTGTCCTTTTTACTTAATATGAAAGAGCCATACTGGAAGAAATAAATAGCTGGCATTGGACTACTATTGTCCATTCTGCAGATTTACTTTGCGGATCACCACTGATTTCCTACAAAGAAAACTGTATTCTGTTCACAGCTGTACAGAAATACATCATATCGTCCCACCGTTTTTGTAATGAGAATATCCATTGGAATAGTAGACCACCAAATGATTCTATATAACCACATTTATTACCTGCATACTCTGTACGATGATTCAATACCTTACCCTATCTCCTGAACCAGCCTGATGTATATATGAACAAAGATTAACTTTTGCAGGAACATTGAACAATCCGCATTAAATTTATGTTCGTGTCTTTATATTGGGGGAGAGCAGCGTTTCCTAAGTTGAAATAACTTGTGCTCCGATCCCCATTGTACTCCCAACACAGTTTTATGTGGTTACAGCTTGTGTATTATTGATTATACTATGTCAATGTATGGGATGTTCAATAAAAAATATGGAATAAAAAAAAAGGTCGACCCCATGAATGACAGAGTTTAAAATCATTCTATGAATACATAACAAAAAAAGACGACGAAACAAGTCGACCCCATGAATGACAAAGTTTAAAATCATTTTATGGATCAAAAAGACGACAAAACAAAATATGCCTAAGATAATCATACAATAAATGACGTCGTCGTTGGACATCCCTATCGCTGTCGTTGTCGGTATGGCAGAAACATTTGCTACTTTTTTCTCTGATAAAATTGTGACTATAAGACAACATTTTCAAGATGATGATTTGGTTCATGTTGACCTAGCAATGAGTGTACACCATCTCAAGTTGTTTGATGCTGTTTCGGAAACTGAATTAAAGCGACTCATTGGTAGCATGAAAATTAAATCGTGTTCTTTGGATCCCATTCCCACTACATACTTGAAACATCAATCAATATCAGAATATGTGGTTACAGTACTGACTAGGATCGTGAATAATTATCTGTGTGATGGTGTTGTTCCGGATGAGATGAAAACAGCTGGTGTTACTCCTATCATCGAAAAGGCTACGCTTGACAGTGAAGAATATACAAATTATAGACCAGTATCTAATTTGCCATTTATTGCAAAAGTGTTAGAAAAAGTCATCAGTGAAAAATTATTGCAACACGTAAATAAACATGGACTCTTCAATAAATTCCAGTCAACGTACCGATCGAAACACTCATGTGAGACTGCATTGATAAAGGTGAAGAATGACATTGACTTATCTCTGAATAAGGGTAACATCGTGCTGCTCTTGATGTTTGATCTCAGTGCAGCATTCGACACCTGCGACCACAACATATTACTGGCGAATATACACAACA
The DNA here is from genome assembly GCA_032622095.1 of Siphonodentalium dalli. Taxonomy (NCBI): domain Eukaryota; kingdom Metazoa; phylum Mollusca; class Scaphopoda; order Gadilida; family Siphonodentaliidae; genus Siphonodentalium; species Siphonodentalium dalli. The sequence continues at coordinate 53,217,128 of CP136063.1, forward strand.
TAATTGGCTTGCGAGAAAGTGCTCTTGGGTGGTTCAGATCATACCTGAGTAACAGATCTCAGAAGGTGTTGATAGGAGATTCTTGTTCTGTTGGGACTAAGCTTGACATTGGAGTGCCCCAGGGATATATATTGGGTCCTCTACTTTTTCTAATTTACACCATACCACTGGCAGATATTTTAAACAAACATTCCGTGCGATACCATATGTATGCTGACGACACTCAAATTTATATAGATATTCCTCGAAATGACTCAGCCGGTTATAAAACAGCGAGGTCGAAATTGGAGAACTGTTTCACGGATGTCAAAGAATGGATGCAATTCAATATGTTGAAACTAAACGATAATAAATCTGAATACATTGTTATTGGTTCTAAATATTCTCTCAGTCTACTTCACGACAATGGGTGCAGTGATCGGGTGGATCTTTCTAAATTCAGCTTGCGAAATGTCATGTAACATCGTGTTCCTCTTTACGTAACCTGGGAGCGTACTTTGACAGTACTATGGTTATAGATGCTACTGTCTCGAATGTCTTACGCTCGAGCTACATGAAGTTGAGAGCCTTGAGGCGAGTGAAATGTCATTTGAGCCAAAGTGCGATGAAACATGCCGTTCTATCTCTGGTTGTTTCTAAAGTTGACACTTTTAATCCATTATTAACACATCTTACAAAGGGAAGTGTCCGGAGGATTTACCTTTTATTGAAAATCTGCGCTCGTCTCATGTACCAAGATACAGCAGAATAACACATGTCATGAAAGAACTACACATGTTGAAGTTTGAGTACCGTGTCAGATACAGATGTGCCTTAATTGTTTTCAAGTCTCTGCACGGAGATACACCATCTTACATTTCTGAAATGTTCACCAAACACAGCTCAGTTACTCGAAATGGCCGAATTGGAGTCCAACTGTCCCATATACCCAATAAACTAAATGTGAACTATGGAAAGTGCTCATTACAAAATGTCCCATTCTCTATTTGGAACAGCCTATCAGTTGATATGAGGAAGATTGACTCAGTATAATCTTTTAAAACAGCTCTTAAAACTCACCTGTTCAAAATGTGTTATTCGTTATACGTGCACCATCTGTTATTTTAACTATTTTATATTTTTAGGCTTATCCGTTATAGTTGGAAATTGATATTAACTTAATATTTTAATCAGTTCTTTTAATCTACTGGATATTTTATTGTTAATTGTAGTGCCTATTTTAGTCATCTTTCCGAGTTATCTGCCATATATCGGTGAAGCTTGTGTTGCTTTTTATGTGTAAATATGCGCGATGTTATCTTGTTTGTGTATATTTGTGTATGTAAATGCGCATTGAAACTAATTGCTATAGAATGCGTTTCTTAAATGAATATATAATAATAGTATGGGCTCAGTGATATGTGCACGGTGCGGTTTCCATATATAGAGCAGCAAATTGCCTTGTTTCTTGGTCACATGCCAATACAACGTCTTGACTTAATTCAGATACAGAGTATACACGTGTTGCGTTTATTCATTAGATCAACAAAATGTCTTTGGTACGGGTGGAATTCCTATCTGGAATCTCCACCAAAGTTGTTTTTTATCATGGATAAGATCACCACCAACTAGTCAGTCAACTACTCGGACCCATTGGTTTAACAAACTAATTCTGAAATGTTCGTGGGTCATATCTGAGGTCGTCTTGATGTGTACATTGTTACACATTCTAATAATAGCACCGATATGTTTTCACTATTGGTAAACAAATATAACATTGATATTCATCTGACTACCAAGCTTGTATTAGATACCAACCAATGTGAACATGCGTGTATGTAGGTTTTAGTCGGTATATATATGCTCACACGCGTTCTGTTTTTTTTTTACAAACACTGTCTAAAAGCTACAAGTGGGCTATAGAATTATGTATATCCGTATGCCTGTCGATTTGGCGAGTACAATACACATGCGACGTGCTGCACTTACCATGACATTGTGTTCAGACGTATGTATATAGGTGTATGCGTGTTTGGCTGTAAGTATATGTTTGAAAGGGTGTTGGTGTGAATGCTTGTTTGCGGTTGTGTTAATCGGATTATGCTGCTTTGTGTGACGATTGGTTGTCCGTATGCGCACATGTATGCATGTGTGTGAGTGCTGCGTGTTCAGGTATTGTCTCTAGTTTTCTTTTCATCTCTTCGATTGTAACTGTATTCTTATTATCATATTATATGTTTCATTCCCTTTGTTTTCTCACTTAATTTTCTGTGGTGATGGGGTTTTTTTTGTTCAATGTATTCGTATTATATTGTATAGCTCTTCAATATTGAAGTAAATAAAGATACATATATTAACTATTATGATTGGCAGTGTATAGTGCATTCGTGAACAGCTTGCTGTTCGGCTCTAAATTGTTTGTGAATGATATCATTTCTGCCTAGAGGTCTGTCACAGCAGATCCCGAATTGCTATACCACTCTCTTCCCAACTACCGGCAAAACTATGATGTTCTTGCAAGAAGATCAATTCACTGTGTGACATCTTTGAAACTAGTCTGCCATTAGATCATGCCATTTAACCACAACTCTTGTCTAACGTCCGTAGAGATCATACCCCACCAGCACAAAACCTGGGAACGTTTTGAAGGTTTCACAGGGATTGTTATCTTTTCCTTAATACTGTACTTCTGTACTTCACTGTTGATGAATGTCCTACTCAAAATTGCATGCTTTTCTCGAACATTTGTGAGCCGATATCACAATAAACATCAAATTAATTACTCAGAAAAATGCCACAATTGTATGCGACGCGAAGCAAAATCGCTCACAAATTTAATTAAACCATGAAATTTCGAGTTAGGACAATCACCTACAGTGAAGTACATAATTAAATGAAACAGATAATAACTAAGAAATATATCCCGCGTTATTTTTTCGACTTTATAAGTTTCCCTGTCAAAACCTCAAAATGTTCCAACATTTTGTACTGATGGAATATGATCTTTTCGTGCGTTAGCCAGAGTAGAGATTCGTGGCATGATCTAGCCTATTGTGTGATAAAAGACTGACCGCCTATTACGGACGATTTTTCACATAAGCGTGACACTAGCTCAGCGGGAAGTATATTATACTTGGCGCGGCTAACTGTAACAGAGACATGGGTTTTGTAACACGCGCGGTTGTCACCTAGCGGCCAACAATTATTACAAATTACAGTATTGCCATATGTAGACATTTACATGTCATTTTGGTGGATTCAAACACGAATGGAATTTGCATCGTAGGCATTACGATTCATGTTTTAGAATGGTCGAAATTAGTATTACTCATAACTGAATAGTGATGGGTTGGCTCATCAGCTATTGCTAGTATCGTTTTATATTTACAGCCATATTTATACAGTAGTTCGTGAAAGGCGAACACATTACGCGTGCGTAGCCTTTTCCGGATTAAATTCTATGAGGCAGATAACAAGCTTGATCCTCTGCAAACTGCAAAGTTTCCTAAGTATCGACTATCACTTTGTGCATTGATGATTTACATTTCATCTAAACTATGATCATAACATAAGAACGAAGATGTATTTTTCAGTTACGAATAATACTAGTTTCGGCCATTCAGAAACATATGAATCGTAATGCCTACCGGGAAATCATATTGTCACCATGGGCACCTGACTAATTCTATGGTAAATTAGCAAATAAAGAGCAAAACATTGGTGTTGACCCACGAAAAATACCATTGGGCTGACCTTTATTAGTTACCGTTTTGATATTAATTCAAGATTGCTGAATCGTGAAAAATACAACGGTCTGACAGTTACTGGTTGCGGTTTGCCAGTTACTTTAACAGTTTTATACCGCATAACAAGCTACGGCCTGACCGTATGTTTAACGGTCAAATATTGGCAGCGATGTTGCGCGGTCTCAGACCGTTAAGGCGACGGTGTTATACCGTGGAACATGCTTACGGTCTGACCATATGTTTAACTGTCAAAAGTTGGCAGAGATGTTGCGCGGTTTCAGACCATTGAAGCGACAGCATTTTTTTTAAGTGTATGCCTCATACCAATTGGGCTTCAGTCAATCCAAACTTTGATGGACCATGTGTGGAGCTTTTCAGACACAAAGGATACAAAATGATATGACTTGTCTTGTTCAACTGATAATAGATGATGCATATGTGAGTTTCCGTTATTCTAGTGGATTCAATATTTCAAATTCCCCACGAAGAGACGTTCACCGCATGGCGAAATCACGGACATATAATGGTTATTAAGTTGTTTGGTTTAAAATGCGAACACCGATAGTATTAATATTTCCAAAGCTTTGGCTAGATCGTATGTCAATAATTTTTGTTCATACAGATTCAGCACAATATACGAATGATGAACAAATATAGGACATCTAATGAGTCGCAGTTCTATACGAAATTTATTAACCGATTGAGCTAAATTTGATTCGAGCCGAACTTTAGCGAGGCTCGAATCGAATTCAGTGGACGCGATTTTAGCAAGGAAAAATATTGTTCCATTGAATGAATATAATAATAAAGTCCCGACATTGGCATCGACATCATTACGCTAAACTCTTATGTAACTGTGCGTGCCGATAACACACGCGTGTCTTACTAAAAATATGAGGCCAAGTTTATGAACTAATTATATGATAAATATTCTTTCCCAATTTTGATTAATTTGTGCGTATATTGTGCTTCATGCAGTTAGAATGAATATTAATTCACGGTGCATGACTTGTGTATGTTTTGTAAATTAAATATTCTGTAAACATGTATCTAATTAATATAACTAATTCACGTAATTTGAATCAGCTTTCCGCCATGTTATTAGTTGAGTAAATGTGATAAGCATCCCAGGTCAATTACTAAGCCAAACACACACACTTCCAAACCAGCGTTATCAGTTACAATGCCCATACAATAATGGAGCTTTCCACAGAGGCTACACCCACAGCGGTTGTCCCGCCCACTGGTAAAAATACCTTATCCACATAAATATTGTCTGTTACCCGAGATCGACTTCCGAAGTGAACACATCAGCACTTGTCCTTATGTTAACTAGCTGAAACAGACTCATGTATATGATTCATGCAAATTTGATCTTTCAACCAGTTTGATTTAAAAAAATTATTTAGATTCAATTTTTTTATTTTTTTTTTCAGATTCAACTTTGATCTGCTGTTGAACAAAAACAAAATAATAATTTGTTTTTTAAATAAAAAAAATTAATTTGCGTTTTAGATTTTTAGATTGAATCTTTAAAATTTGTTTTAATTTTTTAATTTAAAATTGTTATTTAGGAGATAAACATACCATGTTGAGTTGTACATTCTGGGATTCGAGCATGAAAACAGTTTGTGAACGAGCCGGCTTGCCGGCGAGTTCACAAACTGTTTTCTGGGATTCGAGCATGAAAACAGTTTGTGAACGAGCCGGCTTGCCGGCGAGTTCACAAACTGTTTTCATGCTCGAATCCCAGAATGTACAACGAAACAGGGTACGTTTATCTCCATTGTAATTCAATCTAGCAAGGAATTTGCAAAATAACTGTATAAAAAGTATCATTTAGTCATTTTCATCACACGAATCGAGACTTTCGTTTTGCCGTTGTCACCGTGCACAAATCATTGGGGTTGTTCATTGCGTTACTCGGAACACTGCTCCGTAACCATTTCCTGTGGGGCGGGTTGGCTCGTTTCGCTACTCCGTTCTGCGCCGATGAAATTGTACCGTGCCACATTCAGATTTGATGCACGCTGAAGCGGCCGATGAACGGTATCTATAGACAACGCGCGGGTGTGCTCGTTTCGCTACTCGTTTTGTGCCGATGAAATTTGACCGTGCTACATTTAGATTTGATGCCCGCTGAAGCGGCCGATGTCGGTGAATCGAAAACGAAAGTTAGCCGCTCTCGGCCAATCAGAATGCTTGTTTTAGTGACAAATACTCAGTTGAATTACAATACTTGATAACATTTTTTTTTAATTTAATTTTAAAATGTTCTTTTTAGATTTATAGATTGAAACTCCGTGCTAAAAAAAATTGAAAATTGGAAATTTAAAAAAAAAAAAAATGTATTTGTTTAAAAAATGTAATTTAAAATATAAGTTCGTTATAACATCTGCCGTTGTACCCCGAGGCACCACACCAAATTTGGTTAAAATCGACCAAGGGCTCTGTAGAAAAATCGCATACAGACCAGAACAGACAGATCACTGAACTCTAATATATCTAAACAAGAGAACATACATTCGTTTCGCCATTAAATTTGAAAATTATGACAGGTGTCATGCTAAACGAAAAACATTGTTATAATCACAGATAAATTTATAACATCATGCCGAAAATATAAATCTCAGTATATTATGATTTGGCAACAAAAAAGTTGTTTGAATATAGCCAATTTAACACTGAATGTATGCATGGATATCGAAATTAGGGTGAAGAAAGAAGGCGTCGAAAAAATCTCCGCAGCCAGCAGCCGGCTCGGCATCTAATTGGTCGAATATATTCTAATAAATTGACATTGGGCGGGACTACACTGTGGGCGTGGCCTTTGTGGAAATCTCCATTGTATATTATACTACAGTCAGCCCATCTGATACAAATATTAGTCAATATGACTTATTTTGGTTAGTAAAATAGTCGTCACAATGTTAACTAGCTTTGGTTAGTTAAAATGGCTAATTCGCAATCTTAGTCAAACAACTAAGATTATAATTTTTTAAATAACCAAGGTTAGTTACCTTCGAGACTCCTGTTTGATTAACCAAAATTAGTGATTCGACTAACTCACAATATTAGTCGAAACAAGTAAATCAACAATTAGTCGGACAATCTTTTCCGCCCATATTTATCCACCTATAATAGACAGCCCTCCGAAGTAACACCCAATGGTCTCATCCCATCGTATTTAATTTAATTCATCCGAACAGAGAAAACACTGACACATTAACTACGATCCTTGCTGCAAACTTCTGCATAAAATAGAAGAGCTGTGTTCGAATAACATTCTATTTTTAACTGTTATAAAAATAACAAAATACAATACAACAAACAATGTCTATGGCCACGGACGCGTGGAGGAGCTCATTTATATATCCCCCACCAAACTTCGTTTGCGGGGGATAATAAATATAAGCAAATCTACACCTTAAATTAAAATGTTTATAGGGACTGTACAACACCATCCTCAGTCGTGTTGTGGGGTATACATATTTGAAAAATTCCCCTGTTGGTGTCATACTCGATACCTCCAATATTTGGCGTTTTAGCAATAGTCCGAATGAGACGTAACCAAAAATTGAAAATTGTTTATGAACATAACCTATACTACAGTGGATGATTAGAGCGAATATTACGCCTCCACGATAGAAGCCGTCAATATTGCGAGGTGTTGTAGGAAAGACGATTGGGACTCGCGCAACATATGCAGTGCCATTTCATCCAGGGTATGCTCACAGACGTAATTCTATTCATGACAACAGTAGAATTAAATGCGAAGAATGCAGGGGTGTTTACATGTACACCGAAAATCCAATGTTTTACAATTGTAAATTGATAAATGTATTATTACGCCTATAGTGCCGGTACTCCACTCTCGATGAAAAATACAGGATGTTAACAGAAGACCTTCCCATCACGATAATCAGAAAGCTTTCAAAACTTCACGAAGAATATCACTGTGTAATAACATTGTATAAAGTTCTTTTTTCTCCTATGGTTCACCTCAGGACCGTTTCAAAGTTCTGCCAATTGCCTTAAAAAATGTGGCCAGAAACCCAAAAGGCAAATTTCCATACAGCATCTTTAAAATTAATTTGTCATAACGAACTGGGACAACCAGATATAGTATTTAGTTGTCAGTTGATTACCTAATATGCATAATAACCAAGTGTGTCACAAATTCAAAATTTTCGGAACAGCAGAGATTAATATTCCGGATATATGTGAAAAATGAACTTTTTACCAAAGTTGGTTGCCATTTTGGAAGCAATCTTGAGTAATTTGGTCTTTGAACACCTTAGTGTGACACATTTAAAATAGATCAAAAACAATGAAGACCTTTCATACCAAAGCTAGTTGAAGTTTACTTTTTTTTAAATGGTCCGTACCTAAAAAGTGATTTTATTGCCGATATTTATGTCAAGTTAGTGAGAGTAAAATCCAACATTGCTTGTAATGTCAGTGGTTAAAATATAAAAAATTAACCAAGGTGATTCAGACATGTTGGTTTTCAACGCATAAAAGGCAGAATAGCCAATTTTACTCATCAACCACAACTTGTAAGCGATTGCAGGGAAAACTGGGGCAATATTTACAATTTTCCATATTTTTGGAGGCCATTTTTGTGGCCATTGTGAGCAATTAAGTAACTAATTAAGCAATAAAGTAATGACTTGGAATATTTACGGGTAATGGTATGCCTCACTTACATAACAGTTCCGCTCATTCCTTTTTTAAAGATGGATTATCTCTTTAAATAACAAATTTTAAATAGTTGCGTTGGTATAAAATAATAGATATGAACTGAAGACCTATGTCCGGAAAAGCTTCTATCAATTAATATTAATTTTATTTCGAATATTAAATCGGGCCCCTTTATGTTACTATTTTTAGAACCGACCATTCGGATGAGACCGTATTGCGATATAGAGCACTGGGCTGTTCCTACGGCTACGCAACGAATGTCAAATGTCACATATTGGTTGTTTGTATTGTTTTGTTCCACAGATATAAGCGATAATGAGTATAATTAACGTTTATTTGTGACAAAATTGCACAATATAATTTCTGGTCTCTGTTAACAGTAACCACCATTGTTCGTTAGCTGAACAAACACACCTTTTTAGACCAGAAAATATTCGAAATAAAATGTTTATTTGTGACAAAATTGCACAATATAATTTCTGGTCTCTGTTAACAGTAACCACCATTGTTCGTTAGCTGAACAAACACACCTTTTTAGACCAGAAAATATTCGAAATAAAATTAATATTAATCGATAGAAGCATTTCCGGACAGGAGTCTTCGATTCAAATCTAATATTTTATACCCCGGTAACTATATAATACATGTTTACAAAGAGATAATCCACCTTTAAATGTGACTAGAATCGCAATTGTCATTTTTTGTGAAAATTACACGCTTGTTCTTAGAAGTACAGTGTTATTGCTGTTCCATATTCCATACGCATCTCGTTGACGTAAAATAACGTACATGACGTTCGCCTCAGCCATGAAACTGGAACTATAAAATAAAAGAATCACCGCACACGACAAAGACGCCCTATATGAGCCTAAACTAAACCTTCTAATCCTGTATTTATAATGCACGGTTATAGGACGCGATGTGTGTAATAAACACAGAATGACACGATGTGTAAATGGGTTTGTCGATACAGCACTCGATCCATATCGACAAACCCATTTAAACATCGTGTCGTTCTGTGTATATATGTAGCATTCTGAAAAATCAATTTTTTTCACAGATCGGAAGGGGCTAGGACCCAAAGAAATTCTTATTTATTTGCCCCAATGATCAGTTAATATAAAATATACAAAATAAAGGGACAATTCTCGAACAGTTCCAAACGGCAGGAACTGATATAGAAGATGGATTATCTCTTTGTAAACATGTATTATATAGTTACCAGGGTATAAAAATATTAGTCGAAGACTCCTGTCCGGAAATGCTTCTATCGATTAATATTGATTTTATTTAGAATATTTTCTGGTCCACAAAGGTGTGGTTGTTTAGCCAACGAACAATAGTAGTTACTGTTAACAGAGACCAGAAATTTTATTGCGTAATTTTATCACAAATAAACGTTAAAGGTGGATTATCTCTTTGTGTAAACATGTTTTATATAGTTACCGGGGTATAAAATATTAGATCTGAATCGAAGACTCCTGTCCATGAATGCTTCTATTGATTAACATTAATTTTATTTCGAATATTTTCTACTCTAAAAAGGTGTAGTTGTTTAGATAACGAACAATAGTGGTTACTGTTAACAGAAATTTTATTGTACAATTTTGTCACAAATAATCATTATCGCTTATAATTATGGAACAAAACAATACAAACAATCAATCCGGGACATGTGACTTTCGGTGCGTAGCCATAGGAACAGCCCATGCTCTATATCGCAATATGGTATCATCTGAATGGTCTGTTCTAAAAATAGATATAAACGGTCCCGATTAAATATTCGAAATAAAATCAATATTAATTGATAGAAGCCTTTCTGGACAGGGGTCTTCAGTTCATATCTAATATTGTATACCCACGCAACTATTTCAAATTTGTTATTTAAAGAGATAATCCATATTTTAAAGATGGATTATCAAAATTGAAATAGGATATAAAATAATAATGATGAATTGACGACCCCTGCTCGGAAAGGCTTCTATCAATTAATATTGTTTTTATTTCCAATATTTTATTGTGAAATGATATGATTTATTGGGACACTTTATTGGTATATTTTAGAACAGGTCATTCACGTGATATCATGTAGCGATATATAGCATTAGACTGTTAAATGTCTCAGGTTGATTGACTGTATTGTTTTATTCCATAGTTATAAGCAATGATGAGTCTAATTAACGTTTATGACAGTATTACACAATAAAATTAAACTGGTCTCAGTTAGAAGCATTTCCAGACAGGGGTCTTCGATTTATATATATGTTATACTCCGGTAAGTATATAATATTTACAAAGAGATAATCCACCCTTAAATGATTCCCGCATATATCACGGTATAGTCCAGACGCCAGGAATTTTCTTTTAGATTCTCAACCGGCCACCAAGAAAATGTCCGCCTATTGCCTGTTGTGGGGAACTACATTGCGGTTCATGTAAGGGTGGATGTAATTTCTGAAAGTGTTGCAAATTTTTTTTATTCATGGTTTTTGATTGAATAAAGCTTAAAATAACCATAAACTGATATTTCAAACTCCAGATGACAGTTTATGTCAGATTGGAATTATTTCCTTTTAAAATGTTAGTAATAGAGATATTATTTCACATCGCCACACAAGATTTTGGAAAATAAATACTATTTTCGAAAAAAAAATATTTAAGTGCGTTTTTTGGGCAAATATTTGCTTTCGTTTCAATTTATTTCTGAAACTGATAGCAAACAGCTTGTAATTTCCCTACTTAATTCCGAATGTTAAAGCGTAATAATTTTCTACGACAAACTGGGAAGTCAAATTGCCAAAACAAAACTCTGGATAATGCCTTGAATGACTATTTTTTGTAAAAAATATAAACCTCCCCCCAAAAATTAGAAAATTAGTACCGAGTTGTAGCTTTAAGCTAAACCTAGTTATTGCATATAAATATTCAAGACGGCCTCCGTCATTCAATAAGTGAAATCAGACCATACGGATGTGATCATATTATATTTAGTTGCAGGACATAAAGCTCAAGTTTGAACAACTTCTGAATGTCTAAAAGTTCATACAGCAACTGAAAAAGTTAACTGCCATAGTTTTGTAATGTCATATAATCCTGAGTTGTAAGAATTTACATTCACAACAAGCACTGAAATGGCAATATAATCATTTTGTTTTTTGGGAAAAATTTAATTTTTCGCCACTAAGTAAAATAACATGTGCGAATAGTAATTGGTACGAAATAAAACTAGTTGGGTATGCTATAAACTTTTCTCATCGCTCACTTCTCCGTCACTCGTACATTTATTGTCACACAGTTATTGATCGCAGCCACATGCATCGGTGCATTGAACATCCTCGTTCCTACAACGGCAACGTCATGTACTGCAATCGGAATCTCACTTGCATATGGTGAGTTCGAGAACGGCAGTCGGAGCTGGAGCGAGTGACATCATTTCCGGAACAAGGTGCCCATTAGAATTATTAAGTATCCAGCCATTTGGGTGGTGGTAATGGCAGCAACAACATTGGGAAAAGAGCATGAGTCCATATATACGTTCGATAGTTAACGCGTTTTGGGTGCGAATTGAATGAGTCCATGGTCGGTGGCATTTTGTCGCTTCTCACGTTCTTCGTAGCGCAATTCATCCAGGGATGTCAAATCACGGTTGGGATAAACCAAAGAAACAAGAGACACAAATGTTTCCCTCATATGATTCGGAATGCGAGTCGGGTCCTCCCCCATCTGCGTAAACGCCGGGATCAGTTCTGGGTGATCTTTCAATGTTCTGAACCATTTCAATTTCCTAATAGAACTGAATGCGTTTGTCGAATCGCGTCCGCTCAATTCATGAACTGCTGGAATAATCAGTGACATGTCCTTGCCCACAACCTTTGCACAATCATGCACTGGGATATATCGACGTCGTTTGCCATAACCAGTTAGGAAGAATAACTCGTATACCCAGTAGTACACAAAACAGTGGGCACATCGCCAGAACGTCTGAGTCACAACTCCAAACAATGAATATTTCGACTTGCAGTTCACTTGCTGCATGCCCCATGTGTACGAACATTCTTGAGTCAAGTTTTTTCGCGGTCGGACTCAAGATACACAGACCAATCGCAACCATACTTTGATAAAAAACATTACTTTCTTTGAATCTGGAAATCCACCCGCAAGAAACACTTGCTGGCCATGCGGCAATAACAATGGTATCTTTAGGGACCAATTATTGGATAACAAGTTGACCATGTTTATTTTGTGAAGTTCTGTTCGAGTCATGCATTCCACTCATTTCCAAAGTTTGCAACGCAACTGAGGATTTTGAATGGGGCGTGAGATAGAACCAGTTTAGAGCTGCAGACTGGCAACACAAATTCCGATATTTACCACAGTCCATATTTATGGATTGTTCAGAGAAAGGCTGGCATGTGTCTTTCGGAAAAACGACATATGCTATATGCAGTTTCTTCTCGAACATTAGTCTCGACTCCGCTACATTGACTATGGCCCCACCGGGCGTAGTTTACATGTTTACACATGAAATCCAGAGGAATCATTTCTGCTGGTGTCCCAATTTCATGCAACACATTATAATGCGGTGCAATGTGTTCTTCGTTGCAACTAAGCCAGTCTAAAACGACTTCCACCTCAACTGTCCAAATGCTCTGTTCATCAGCTTATGCAAACGAACTCCACGGTTATACGACTTTCCGCATACAATCCGGTTTACAGTGGCGCCACCATGCACCAAGCTGCTATAACAATGTCCTCGAAGCCACTTCATAGCTCTGTACATCCCTACCATCGTCGTTATCAAATTCATCAGGGTTCCTCCATTCAATCATATGAGCCTTGCAGTATGTTGCTTCGTCGTATGCTACATAAGACCAATTTTGTCCTATAGAGTCCTGAACAAATTCTGAAATCGTTTCGTCGTTGTATCTACCGTTTCAAAATAAGTCGCTGAACCGGGAACCATCGGACAACATCCAATGTTAGTCTTCGTCACGTTGATTCGATTAGTGACACTAGCATGATATACACTCCAGCCAGGAACATATTCCGATTTACCTCTCTCAAAATGTACATCGAATAACTTACTCGGTATTGTGTAAGAGAACATAGCTTTTGTCTCATGTATGCATGTTGTTTGGAACACACGTTGAACCAACGGATGCGCATTTTCCAGTTAGATGCACTGGGCCCGGTTGCTTCCCTCTGAGATTAGGACACACACGAATAGTATTATCAAATGAAATATGGGTTTCTGGTTGGCGTTCATCCTTCTTTGGATTCACACCGAAGCAACCCTACTGAGATCAGCTGCCTGATATAACACCATATTCACCACGTCGTGGTTATATCCACCTACAGATGCTGTCACTGCCCCATATGTCATATTGGTTGGCACTGTCAATCCGTCTCTATCAATTTGTTAAAAACATGTGTAATACTGGACGATAACTGCAGTTATCCTTGAGCATAGCCCTGGTGTTTGATGCGACATTGATGGCATTCTGTATATTAAGGGATTACTGATCGCAAGTTTAGGTTTATTCTGTTATTTATCAATAAATCACACTTTGTCAGAGTAATTCAGTTCAATCTTTTCCCTTCAGTTTCTGTTTAGTGTAGACCTTGCTACACTTCGGTTTGCCTATTTGTCGTAATATGTCCAGGAACTTTGATAGTAGATGATTCATATCATTTGTGACACCTTTTTCAAATTCCGGGAGAATACACCCATCAAATGTTCCAGTGCAACATCGTGTGGGGTAATCGTGTTACTGGAGGTGGTGGTCTCCAGCAGATATTTACTATGACACAATCTGTGATATCTTGCCTCAAGTGCTATCAACTTCGAAAAGTCAAACCCAACACGCCGTTGCATTATGTCATCCTCCTTTTCCTTCGCACATCGTTCGGTAGTTTCGCAAGATGTAAATAACTGACCGAACTAATGTCTCTACTCCCAAGTGAGACAACTTTTAGCATATAAGACATCTAGTTTTGAAGTCGAAATATTCTTTTGTAACTTGTGGATTTGTCTGACCAACAGTCGTGGATGTGGGCTGTTTGACTAATCTGAGATCCGAAGAACTTGTGAAACTGGAGATTGGAGAAACAACTCTTATGCAAACTTATGTTGAGATCTTTAAGGTCAATTCCATATTCTTCATATGATGATCGACGAACATCCAGAGCAACTGAAAACGATTCCAAACAAGAATCGGAAGCTTTCCGCAGATTCTCGTCTTTTAATTTCTGACATACTAAACACCGTTTGAAATTCAACGAAAGTTTACACGTTTTGTCAACGGGAATTAATTTGAGAGGACTCGTCTCCATTTCAATTGAATCACTGTAATCTCCAGTTAAATGCGGCAAATTATTAAGGTTTGATACCAGTTATTTTCCGAAAAATTACAAAGCGGGCAGTATCAGTTAGAAAACATTAATGAATCGAACGCTGATTTTAGCCCTAAAAATGCACTTCATTGAGTATTTTTTGAAATCAGTATAATTATTAGAGCTTGTGTTGTAGCTACGACATATGAAATCTTTATTTTAACATAATGATGATTAGTAATGCCATAAAGCTATAACTTGTCATAGCTAGTTCGAGTTTTCGGTTTATGGTTATTTTAAGCGGATAACGATGAA
Source organism: Siphonodentalium dalli (assembly GCA_032622095.1). Taxonomy (NCBI): domain Eukaryota; kingdom Metazoa; phylum Mollusca; class Scaphopoda; order Gadilida; family Siphonodentaliidae; genus Siphonodentalium; species Siphonodentalium dalli. The sequence continues at coordinate 53,232,205 of CP136063.1, forward strand.
TGATGGCGAAAAATAACTTTTTCACACAACAAAATAATATTGCAAGTTAAGTGCTTGTTGTACATGTAAATTCCTATAACTCAGGATTATATTACTTTACGAAACTATGAAAGTTAACTTTTTTCAGTTGTGGATGAACTTCTAGACATACAAAAGTTGTTCAAACTTGGGTTTTAAGTCCTGCAACTAAATATAAATTGATCACATCCGTATGGTCTGATTTCGCTTATTGGATGTAGAAGCCGTCTTTAATATTAATATGTAATCCAAGGTTTGGTTTAAAGCTACAGCCCGGTACTAACTTGACCCTCCGGTGACATTGTGAACACGGTGAGATCGGGTACGGGTGTATTTCCATTGTAATATTACAGAACAAGCGTCTTTTTAACGAAACTGCAAAAAATGACAATTTTCTAATTTTAGGGGGGGGGGTTATATTTTTTACAAACAATAATCATTAGAGGCACTATCTGAAGTTTGTATCTGGCAATTTGACTTCCCAGTTTATTGTAGAAATTTATTACGCTTTGACACAAGGAATTCATTGGGGAGATTACAAGCTGTGTGCCATCAGTTTCAGAAATAAATTGAAACGAAAGCAAATAATTTCCCAAAAAAAACCCTTAAATATTGTTATTTCGAAAATAGTATTTATTTTCCAAAATCTTGTGTGGCGATGTGGAATAATATATCTATTACTAAGCTAAAAATAATGCCAAAATGACATAAACTGTCATCTGTAGTTTGATTTTCAGTTTATGGCAATTTTAGGCTTAATTCAATTAAAAACCATGAATAGAAAAAAATTGCAACACTTTCAGAAATTACATCCACCCTTGCATGGACCGCACTGTAGTCCCCCACAACAGGCAATACGTGGACATTTTCTTGGTGACCGGTTGAACTAACTCCTAAAATAGAGCCCGTTTCAGACTTGGCGTCTGGACTAGTAGGGCAGATCCACGGTATGTATTCTCGTTCCAGATAGCCACACGACATCGGCATAATTATGGTTGGTAGTCGACGTCATGCCGACCACCGTCGGTTCGATGTCATTTGCCGATGGTCGGCGTGGCCATCGACTATGACGTCGGCCGCCGACGTTGGCAAATGGTTGGCGGTGGATACCATGTCGACCACAGTCGGCACGAAGGCATACCTGCCGACATCGAACGGTCTAAGTTATGACGGTGTGACCGTTTGCTATATAGGATGTCGGCAAATAGACAGTATCCAAAAATTGCAAATCGACTTCATGTCATTCGCAGACGAAGCTGAAAAAAACAGAAGGAAAATTCCCATAACCACCATTTCGACTGTGTCTCAACAAAATAGAGATATCCCAGTTCGATAGCTGAAACGTTTACGACAAAGGTATGTCCGTGGTTTTCATCATGCCATGCATGCATGAATATCTATTCAATAGCTACGGCATGGTCATAGATATGGAGAAATATAATTGTGGCGTGATCAAGTTCGTGGTCATGTGAACTACTGAGCTCTATATAGCTATAATTGGAAACGAAACTAACAGGACTAAAACGACTGCAATTCTCTGTGAATTTCCGGTTAACCATGAAGTCACAAACAAATTTTGAAACGGTTATAAATGTCAGAATAAAAATGGCTAATTATCAATGTTTAATCGTGTTGATATAATTATACATATAGGACTGAGCTAAGTATTTCTGAAATGTCCCAACCGTAAGGGTTATCTCCGATGTGAATTATCTCATGTCTCGTCAGATCCCTTGACTGATTGAATGTTTTCTGACATATTTCACAATCGCAAGGGCGACACCCGTTGCGCATTCTCTTAGAGAGTGACTAAAACGCAGAATGGGACGATGTCGAGAAGATGTTAATCTAACATTTTATGTAAAAATATTGCCGCGGGACGGGGAAATGTGAATGCATGGGGTGATTTGATGTTTGTTTACATTTTCGTTCTGCAATTTCGCTTCCGTCCCATCGACGAAAAAATTGTTTTCATCTTGATTATGGTCAATAAAATGGGATCACCAATAAAATGCTGCACCGATGACCGTATAGAGCCATTTTGGTGCTGCTATATGCTGTATTATTGATAAACAGCAAGTTTAGGGGTCTATCTTAGCTGTTCTGCGTTTTCTAATACCGTCCCATCCTATCTAATACCGTCCCATCCCGTTCTGCAATTTCCAAAGGCTCCGTCCCATCGAAAAAAAAAGTTGTTTTAACCTTGATTATGGTCATTAAAATGCTACAGTGTTGTCGAAAAGATGTTAATCTAACATTTTATGCAAAAATATCGCCGCGGGACGGGGAAATATGAATGCATGGGGTGATTTGGTGTTTGTTTACATTTTCGTTCTGCAATTTCCTACGGTTGTTCTGCGCTTTACCGCTTCCGTCCCATCAGCGAAAAAAAATATGTTTTAATCTTGATTATGGTCATTAAAATGCTACAATGATGTCGAGAAGATGTTAATCTAACATTTTATGTCAAAATATCGCCGCGGGACGGGGAAATGTGAATGCATGGGATGATTTGGTGTTTGTTTACATTTTCGTTCTGTAATTTCGATTCCGTCCCATCGACGAAAAAAGTTGTTTTCATCTTGATTATGGTCAATAAAATGCTACAGTGATGTCGAAAAGATGTTAATCTAACATTTAATGCAAAAATATCACCGTGGGACAGGGAAATGTGAATGTATGGGGTAATTTGGTGTTTACATTTTCGTTCTGCGTTTGACCGTAATCGCCTATTTCCGACGTGTCTATTTTTAGCCGATAATATGAGCTTTGTGTTGGCGAATGAGACTATTAAATTGTTGCTCCCTGTACGCCATGTTAATACCGACTATATATAACCATTTTGATGCCGCTGCACGCTGTATTGTTGATAAACAGCCGGTTTTCTAATACCGTCCCAATACCGTCCCAAATACCGTCCCATACCGTCCCGTCCCATCGTCCCATTCTGCGTTTTAGTCACTCCCTAAGAGAATGCGCAACGGGTGTCGCCCTTACGATTGTGAAATATGTCAGAAAACATTCAATCAGTCAAGGGATCTACGAGACATGAGATAATTCACATCGGAGATAACCCTTACGGTTGGGACATTTCAGAAATACTTAGCTCAGTCCTATATGTATAATTATATCAACACGATTAAACATTGATAATTAGCCATTTTTCTTCTGACATTTATAACCGTTTCAAAATTTGTTTGTGACTTCATGGTTAACCGGAAATTCACAGAGAATTGCAGTCGTTTTAGTCCTGTTAGTTTCGTTTCCAATTATAGCTATATAGAGCTCAGTAGTTCACATGACCACGAACTTGATCACGCCACAATTATATTTCTCCATATCTATGACCATGCCGTAGCTATTGAATAGATATTCATGCATGCATGGCATGATGAAGACCACGGACATACCTTTGTCGTAAACGTTTCAGCTATCGAACTGGGATATCTCTATTTTGTTGAGACACAGTCGAAAGGGTGGTTATGGGAATTTTCCTTCTGTTTTTTTCAGCTTCGTCTGCGAATGACATGAAGTCGATTTGCAATTTTTGGATACTGTCTATTTGCCAACATCCTATATAGCAAACGGCCACACCGTCATAACTTAGACCGTTCGATGTCGGCAGGTATGCCTTCGTGCCGACTGTGGTCGACATGGTATCCACCGCCAACCATTTGCCAACGTCGGCGGCCGACGTCATAGTCGATGGCCACGCCGACCATCGGCAAATGACATCGAACCGACGGTGGTCGGCATGACGTCGACTACCAACCATAATTATGCCGATGTCGTGTGGCTATCTGGAACGAGAATACATACCGTGGATCTGCCCTACTAGTCCAGACGCCAAGTCTGAAACGGGCTCTATTTTAGGAGTTAGTTCAACCGGTCACCAAGAAAATGTCCACGTATTGCCTGTGTGGGGGACTACAGTGCGGTCCATGCAAGGGTGGATGTAATTTCTGAAAGTGTTGCAATTTTTTTCTATTCATGGTTTTTAATTGAATTAAGCCTAAAATTGCCATAAACTGAAAACTCAAACTACAGATGACAGTTTATGTCATTTTGGCATTATTTTTAGCTTAGTAATAGATATATTATTCCACATCGCCACACAAGATTTTGGAAAATAAATACTATTTTCGAAATAACAATATTTAAGGGTTTTTTTGGGGAAATTATTTGCTTTCGTTTCAATTTATTTCTGAAACTGATGGCACACAGCTTGTAATCTCCCCAATGAATTCCTTGTGTCAAAGCGTAATAAATTTCTACAATAAACTGGGAAGTCAAATTGCCAGATACAAACTTCAGATAGTGCCTCTAATGATTATTGTTTGTAAAAAATATAACCCTCCCCCCCCCCCTAAAATTAGAAAATTGTCATTTTTTGCAGTTTCGTTAAAAAGACGCTTGTTCTGTAATATTACAATGGAAATACACCCGTACCCGATCTCACCGTGTTCACAATGTCACCGTAGGGTCAAGTTAGTACCGGGCTGTAGCTTTAAACCAAACCGTGGATTACATATAAATATTAAAGACGGCTTCTACATCCAATAAGCGAAATCAGACCATACGGATGTGATCAATTTATATTTAGTTGCAGGACTTAAAACCCAAGTTTGAACAACTTTTGTATCTCTAGAAGTTCATCCACAACTGAAAAAAGTTAACTTTCATAGTTTCGTAAAGTAATATAATCCTGAGTTATAGGAATTTACATGTACAACAAGCACTTAACTTGCAATATTATTTTGTTGTGTGAAAAAGTTATTTTTCGCCATCATTCATCGTTATCCGCTTAAAATAACCATAAACCGAAAACTCGAACTAGCTATGACAAGTTATAGCTTTATGGCATTACTAATCATCATTATGTTAAAATAAAGATTTCATAATAATTATACTGATTTCAAAAAATACTCAATGAAGTGCATTTTTAGGGCTAAAATCAGCGTTCGATTCATTAATACTGATACTGCCCGCTTTGTAATTTTTCGGAAAATAACTGGTAACTGGTCTCCAGCAGATATTTACTATGACACAACCTGTGATATCTTGCCTCAAGTGCTATCAACTTCGAAAAGTCAAACCCAACACGCCGTTGCATTATGTCATCCTCCTTTTCCTTCGCACATCGTTCGGTAGTTTCGCAAGATGTAAATGTACTGACCGAACTAATGTCTCTACTCCCAAGTGAGACAACTTTTAGCATATAAGACATCTAGTTTTGAAGTCGAAATATTCTTTTGTAACTTGTGGATTTGTCTGATCAACAGTCGTGGATATTTTTGCATCAAATGTTAGATTAACATCTTTTCGACAACACTGTGGCATTTTAATGACCATAATCAAGGTTAAAACAACTTTTTTTTTCGATGGGACGGAGCCTTTGGAAATTGCAGAACGGGATGGGACGGTATTAGATAGGATGGGACGGTATTAGAAAACGCAGAACAGCTAAGATAGACCCCTAAACTTGCTGTTTATCAATAATACAGCATATAGCAGCACCAAAATGGCTCTATACGGTCATCGGTGCAGCATTTTATTGGTGATCCCATTTTATTGACCATAATCAAGATGAAAACAATTTTTTCGTCGATGGGACGGAAGCGAAATTGCAGAACGAAAATGTAAACAAACATCAAATCACCCCATGCATTCACATTTCCCCGTCCCGCGGCAATATTTTTACATAAAATGTTAGATTAACATCTTCTCGACATCATTGTAACATTTTAATGACCATAATCAAGATTAAAACATGTTTGTTTTCGCTGATGGGACGGAACCTTTGGAAATTGCAGAACGGGATGGGACGGTATTAGATAGGATGGGACGGTATTAGAAAACGCAGAACAGCTAAGATAGACCCCTAAACTTGCTGTTTATCAATAATACAGCATGTAGCAGCACCAAAATGGCTCTATATGGTCATCAGTGCAGCATTTTATTGGTGATCCCATTTTTTATTGACCATAATCAAGATGAAAACAACTTTTTTCGTCGATGGGACGGAAGCGAAATTGCAGAACGAAAATGTAAACAAACACCAAATCACCCCATGCATTCACATTTCCCCGTCCCGCGGCGATATTTTTACATAAAATGTTAGATTAACATCTTCTCGACATCATTGTAACATTTTAATGACCATAATCAAGATTAAAACATGTTTTTTTTTCGCTGATGGGACGGAACCTTTGGAAATTGCAGAACGGGATGGGACGGTATTAGATAGGATGGGACGGTATTAGAAAACGCAGAACAGCTAAGATAGACCCCTAAACTTGCTGTTTATCAATAATACAGCATGTAGCAGCACCAAAATGGCTCTATATGGTCATCAGTGCAGCATTTTATTGGTGATCCCATTTTATTGACCATAATCAAGATGAAAACAACTTTTTTCGTCGATGGGACGGAAGCGAAATTGTAGAACGAAAATGTAAACAAACACCAAATCACCCCATGCATTCACATTTCCCCGTCCCGCGGCGATATTTTTACATAAAATGTTAGATTAACATCTTCTCGACATCATTGTATCATATTAATGACCATAATCAAGATTAAAACATGTTTTTTTTCGCTGATGGGACGGAAGCGGTAAAGCGCAGAACTACCGTAGGAAATTGCAGAACGAAAATGTAAACAAACACCAAATCACCCCATACATTCACATTTCCCCCGTCCCACTGTGATATTTTTGCATAAAATGTTAGATTAACATCTTTTCGACATCACTGTAGCACTTTAATGACCATAATCAAGATTAAAACAACTTTTTTTGTCGATGGGACGGAACCTTTGGAAATTGCAGAACGGGATGGGACGGTATTATATAGGATGGGACGGTATTAGAAACCGCAGAACAGCTAAGATAGACCCCTAAACTTGCTGTTTAGCAATAATACAGCATGTAGCAGCACCAAAATGGCTCTATATGGTCATCAGTGCAGCATTTTATTGGTGATCCCATTTTATTGACCATAATCAAGATGAAAACAACTTTTTTTTTTCGTCGATGGGACGGAAGCGAAATTGCAGAACGAAAATGTAAACAAACACCAAATCACCCCATGCATTCACATTTCCCCGTCCCGCGGCGATATTTTTACATAAAATGTTAGATTAACATCTTCTCGACATCATTGTAACATTTTAATGACCATAATCAAGATTAAAACATGTTTTTTTTTCGCTGATGGGACGGAACCTTTGGAAATTGCAGAACGGGATGGGACCGTATTAGATAGGATGGGACGGTATTAGAAAACGCAGAACAGCTAAGATAGACCCCTAAATTTGCTGTTTATCAATAATACAGCATGTAGCAGCACCAAAATTACTCTATATGGTCATCAGTGCAGCATTTTATTGGTGAAACCATTTTATTCACCATAATCAAGATTAAAACATGTTTGTTCGTCGATGGGACGGAAGCTCAGAACAACCATGGGGAATTGCAGAACGAAAATGTAAACAACAAAATCATTCACCGCATTCATATTTCCACGTCCCACTGTGATATTTTTGCATAAAATGTTAGATTAACATCTTTTCGACATCACTGTAGCATTATAATGACCATAATCAAGATTAAAACAACTTGTTTTGTCGATGGGACGGAACCTTTGGAAATTGCAGAACGGGATGGGACGGTATTAGATAGGATGGGACGGTATTAGAAAACGCAGAACAGCTAACATCTTTTCGACGTCATGACCATTAAAGATTAAAACAACTTTTTTCGCTGATGGGATAGCAGCGGCAAAACGCAGAACAACCTTTGGAAATTGCAGAACTAGATGGGACGGTATTAGATGGGATGGGACGGTATTAGATGGGTTGAGACGGTGTTTGAGAACTCAGAACAGAAAGATGGGACGGGACAAAACAAGTTAACGCAGAACAACCTTTGGAAACAACAAAATCATTCAATGCATTTACATTTCCCCGTCCCATTGTGACATGTTAAAATGTTACATTTTCTCGACATTTGTGTGGCACAAAACAACTCGTCGCGCCGACGGGACAGCTTGCGTCATCGATATGGGACAGAAGAGCTATGGTTAATATTAATCGATAGAAGCATTTCCGGACAAGAGTCTTCGATTCAAATCTAATATTTTATACCTTGGTAACTATATAATACATGTTTACAAAGAGATAATCCACGTTTAACGATGTTATACTGTATAGAACTACGACCAAGTGCGTGGGACATATGTCTGGACCAATAACGTACACCTACAGTAATGCCCAAAGTAATTGACTACTTAACCACAGCAGAATTATCTCGACGAGAGCTTTCCGGTGAATGGCAACAAGCCATATTTCCTGCTAAATCCTGAACAATTACCCATAATTCTGCTGTGGTTAAGTAGTCAATTACTTTGGGCATTACTGTGTCTGTCGCACGCATTATTTAATATTATTTTGTTCTCCTACATCTACTGGTCATGTTAGCTGTCTTCATTTGATGCATGGGTTTTTTACTTGATGTAATCCTTGCATAATTGCATATGTTCACGTTGTCCTTTCCTATGTCGTATTTATAAATATTGTAAGTCACTCTCCGCATGTGGAGGTCGGTAAATAAATGAATAATCCTTATGGGTTATAACATTCACTGATTCGCTTTGATGGGGGATATAATAGTGTACATAAATACGACCAGGAATCCAGCACCCACTTCCAAGATCGCCCTTACGATTGTGATATATGTGAGAAATGTATTGTTCCATTCTAGAGATATTCATCTTTGTTTTTCTGGAAATGTTGGAGTTTTGGTCCGTCCGATGTATGTTCAGGTTTTAACTTGAACAGTAGCGCTCGGATCTCAAAGAAAATATGTGTGGTTGTTAATTACCATGAGAAAAATTCTAGAGTTATTGATCTTTTTCATTTGGTATGCATATTCAATGCCGCAAGGAATCGTCGGTCTTGATTGGATTGTTCGTTCTATATATTTAATTATTCATTGTTTATTTGAAAATGCGGATTATGGGTCCATCTGTCTGAGTACATCAGTCATAGATTGGTTATAGGTATATATGCCCACACTAGGATATGCTACACCGGGGAGGTGTGCATCGGACGACGGTCCATCCCTTGTTAACCATAGACTTATATTAAATCTTTCTTTTGAGGACTTGTGACAAGTTGTGGCGATTTCGAGTGATGGCTGACATGCCGGATAACTTCTGATAAGATACATTAGATATGCAAATACATTAGAACTAGAACTGAGTATAAATCAAAACACATGCTCATATAGTATGTGATCATACGACTCACGTTTTAGTTCTCCAATTATATTATTCCTACAACACGCGCATCACCCGAATGTGTCTATACCTTTTCCGGACATAGGTCTTCAGTTCATATCTATTATTTTATACCCACGCAACTATTTAAAATTTGTTATTTAAAGAGATAATCCATCTTTAATTTTGATTTTATTTCGAATATTAAAACGGGCCCGTTTATGTTACTATTTTTAGAACCGACCATTCGGATGAGACCGTATTGCGATATAGAGCACTGGGATGTTCCTACGGCTACGCAACGAATGTCAAATGTCACAGATTGGTTGTTTGTATTGTTTTGTTCCACAGATATAAGCGATAATGGGTATAATTAACGTTTATTTGTGACAAAATTGCACAATATAATTTCTGGTCTCTGTTAACAGTAACCACTATTGTTCGTTAGCTGAACACACACACCTTTTTAGACCAGAAAATATTCGAAATAAAATTAATATTAATCGATAGAAGCATTTCCGGACAGGAGTCTTCGATTCAAATATAATATTTTATACCCCGGTAACTTTAAAGGTGGATTATCTCTTTGTAAACATGTATTATCTAGTTACCGTGGTATAAATATATTAGATTTGAATCGAAGACTCCTGTCCGGAAATGCTTCTATCGATTAATATTAATTTTATTTCGAATAATCTGGTGATATAAAGATACGGGCGACGTTGGCGGTCGATATGCTGTTAAAAATTCACCTCTGTCAAAAACAGAAGGAATAGTAAAATATAGACAGTCAGAAATATGGCATAAACAGTATGTTATCGTCAAGTGTTTTCCTTGGCTGCCATAGTAGAAACAGCCAATCACCGCTCAGTATTAGAATCGAAGTCAGGTCATAATGAATATTAAAATGAGGAGCTTGACCGGTGATTGACTGTTCATAATGAATACTAAAATTATCAACTGTTGACTTTAAAGTTGGAATTATCGATAGATTTCGCCTCTATAGAAGTTGTTTACTGACGATGTGTTGATTTGTGTGAGTAAATAAATTATTAGCCGACAAGAAATCACTGAGCTCCAAACATTTAATTGATCGTTTGACCGATTTTTAATTATAGTAAGTCGTGTGGATGTGAATTTAGAGGAAGATTTCCGACATTGTTGTTTGAGACGGATCAACCTGAAAATTTTATCAAATGCAACGTGTATAAATGTTTATGATGGGAGTTTGTGGTATTTATTAAAAGATGAATTCTTTGCCGCTCCATCCGTGCATATATTGTTAGCATTACTGGGGTGAATGGGCTAAATTTGTGCGACTCCCGAGCGATAGTGAAACGTTAAATTTCTACAGTGTCCCTTGTCTATATAATGTTACCATTAACGTGAAGAAGGCGCGTATATAGAGGCGGCGTGTGTGGGCCGGGCAAAAGGGGGAGGACAGCGGAGCGTGTTACATGCCCCTGCATGTGCTTTAACAGAGAATTTTGGGTCACACCCCAGTTCTGCTTGATATTGATTCTCTTATGCATACCAAGCTGCTCGATTGACTAAATGATTTCCCGCATATATCACAATGGCAAGGCTTATCTTCGGTGTGCATTTTCTTAATGGTGACCAAGTTGCTCGATTGAATAAATTATTTCCGGCATAAATCTCATTGATACGGGAGATGGATTATATTATGTTTCACCAAATCACTTGAATCACTAAATGATTTTCCGCATATAACACAATGGTAAGGTTATCTCCGGTGTGGACTCTGTTATGCACCATCAAGATGCTCGATTGATTAAATGATTTCCCGCATATATAACAACAGTAAGGCTTATCTCTGGTGTGGATTCTCTTAAAGGTGGATTATCTCTTTGTAAACATGTATTATATAGTTACCGGGGTATAAAATATTAGATTTGAATCGAAGACACCTGTCCGGAAATGCTTCTATCGATGAATATTAATTTTATTTCGAATATTTTCTGGTCTAAAAAGGTGTGTTTGTTCAGCTAACGAACAATAGTGGTTACTGTTAACAGAGACCAGAAATTATATTGTGCAATTTTGTCACAAATAAACGTTAATTATACTCATTATCGCTTATATCTGTGTAACAAAACAACACAAACAACCAATCTGTGACATTTGACATTCGTTGCGTAGCCGTAGGAACAGCCCAGTGCTCTATATCGCAATACTGTCTCATCCGAATGGTCGGTTCTAAAAATAGTAACATAAACGGGCCCGATTTAACATTCGAAATAAAATCAATATTAATTGATAGAAGCTTTTCCGGACATAGGTCTTCAGTTCATATCTATTATTTTATACCCACGCAACTATTTAAAAAAATTTATTTAAAGAGATAATCCATCTTTAAGTCTCGTCAGGTCACTCTTATTTTTAAATGATTTCCCGCACAAATCACATTGATACGGGAGATCTCCGGTGTGAATTTTCTTATGCACCACCAAGTTGCTCGATCGACTAAATGATTTCCCGCATATATCACAATGGTAAGGCTTATCTCCGGTGTGGATTCTCGTATGAGCCACCAAGTTGTTTGATTGATTAAATGATTTCCCGCATATATCACATTGATAAGGGAGATATCATGTGTGGAATCTCATATGCTTCACCAAGACGCTTGAATCACTAAATGATTTTCCGCATATATATATCACACCGGTAAGGCTTATCTCCGGTGTGGATTCTCTTATGCACCACCAAAACGCTTGAATCACTAAATGATTTTCCGCATATATCACACCGGTATGGCTTATCTCCGGTGTTGATTCTCTTATGTATTGCCAAGCTGCTCGATTGAATAAATTATTTCCAACATATATGAGGGTGACGACCCCCTCCCCCTGGAATCCGGCATCCGGCTTAAAACTGACCTCAGCATCCGGAATACTCCAAAGAGACGGCATCCGGAGTACTCTTTTCACTAAATTTATTGAAAATAGAGTGAGTAATGAAGCAAATGTTGACATGATGCATTGGAATTAGTCTGCATATTGGCTATAGTAGGCTAGTTTGTTGGTTTAGCAGCTTGACTGAAAGATTCAATTTTTTTCTGAAGTTATAATCTCATAACACATACATAAATACACGGGTATATATAGTTATGTTGAAACATGCATTGGAGTACAATTGCAAACCGGTTTGAATATTTTTGTGTAGAAACAAACCATTGAAAGTTCGATCACATGACATCAGTTACTTATTCGTTATTGAAAATATTCTGTTTCGATTTTCTCCGAATAAAGGGCACTCTATATGTATATAGTGTGCCGTTGACCAATAATTAAGATACCTCCCAGAAAAAATGACCACCAACCCACTGGGTTTCCATATACCCTGCGACCCAAAATGGAAAAATGCCCGAAATCATCTTTCTGGTCCGATTTTCGGGGAATAAACATTGTAGGGTGGAACTAAGGTTCCACGCAAAATATTTACCACAAAACCGACTGGCACTGGGTTTCCATACGTACCCTGTGACCGAAAATGGCAAAATGCTCAAAATCACCTTTCTGCATGGTGCTATTTTCACGGATTAATCGGCAGGGTGCATGGCCGTTGGCGAGTAATTAAAGGTGGATTATCTCTTTGTAAACATGTATTATATAGTTACCGGGCTATAAAATATTAGATTTGAATCGAAGACTCCTGTCCGGAAATGCTTCTATCGATTAATATTAATTTTATTTCGAATATTTTCTGGTCTAAAAAGGTGTTTGTTCAGCTAACGAACAATAGTGATTACTGTTAACAGAGACCAGAAATTATATTGTGCAATTTTGCCACAAATAAACGTTAATTATACTCATTATCGCTTATATCTGTGGAACAAAACAATACAAACAACCAATTTTGTGACATTTGACATTCGTTGCGTAGCCGTAGGAACAGCCCAGTGCTCTATATCGCAATACGGTCTCATCCGAATGGTCGGTTCTAAAAATAGTAACATAAATGGGCCCGATTTAATATTCGAAATAAATTCAATATTAATTGATAGAAGCTTTTCCGGACATCTATTATTTTATACCCACGCAACTATTTAAAATTTGTTATTTAAAGAGATAATCCATCTTTAAAATTCAACCAAAAGAAAAATATCACCCAACCGACTGGGTTCTATGCCCAGCAACTCATGTAATAATGTCGTTATTACAATTTGCATATTGTTGGGGAGACTATCAAATGTATACCACGGTTCAGGAAATTAGCTGCAGGATATCGCAGGAAGAGCAAATACCAACTGAATTATAACTCTTACATTCAGGGAGGGTATTGGTTGTCCGAATACCCAACGGCCTCGATTTGGATTTATTCAACATAACTCAGAATCTTCAGAAACAAAATTTACATTTGTATGTAGTTATTAACCCTCTGAGTTTTGTAAGATATTTGTCACATTTATGATCATGCAGACTTGAAATTATTCTACCAATTCTAACAAATTCCATTCAATCAACGTAACTATTCCACTATATTCTAGGATGGAGCACTCAGCATTACAAACTAATTTAGATTATCAACGTTCTGACCTGTCAGGCAGATGTCACATGGGAGACAACTCTATCGGGGAATATACCGTAGCAAACCACAGGTCATCGTTACGATCTATTTGAACACTATTATTATAAATTATCACTATAGCCCATATGTATGATAACGAGAGGAATATACGAAGATAAATTGTGGAGAATATTATGTTCGAGCAAAGATATATAAATTGGCGGATGGAACTTGGTTGTTTTTCGGCGTTTAGCGTCAAGATGAATGCCAATGGAAGCATCCGGCATCCGAAATATGCGCCCGACGGCATCTGGCGTACTGCCGAACGCTGGTCTGGTATCCTAAATACGCCATAACAGATCCAGAATCCGGCGTCCGAAAAGGGGGGTCGTCACCCTCATATATCGCAAGAGGTAAGTAGATCTCCGGTATGCATTTTCTTATTGGTGACCAAGTTGCTCGATTGAATAAATGATTTCCGGCATAAATCTCATTGATACATGATACCTCCGGTGTGGATTCTATTATCTTTCACCAAGTCACTTGATTGATTAAATGATTTTCCACATATATCACAATGGTAAGGCTTATTTCCAGTGTGGATTCTCTTATGTCTCGTCAGGTTACTCTTATTTTTAAATGATTTCCCGCACAAATCACATTGATACGGGAGATTCCCGATGTGGATTCTCTTATGCACTACCAAGCTGCTCGATTGACTAAATGATTTCTCGCATATATCATGTGTGCAGTGGTAAGGCTTATCTCCGGTGTGGATTCTCTTATGCACTACCAAACTGCTCGATCGACTAAATGATTTCCCGCATATATCACACCGGTATGGCTTATCTCCGGTGTGGATTCTCTTATGTACCACCAAGACGCTTGAATCACTAAATGATTTTCCGCATATATCACACTGGTATGGCTTATCTCCGGTGTGGATTATCTTATGTCTGATCAATTTGGTTGAATCACTGAATGATTTCCCACATATACTGAACTGAACTGAAGTGATTTTTATTTGATAAATTAAATTATGCATATTATACACAATAACAACGGGGCTCTGTAGAAGGCATGGCTTATGGGCCAGAGCCCTATAATAGCATGATAAATACAATAATGAATATAAACTGAGTGCAGGTAGGTGCAAGGATTGGGGAGAGTTGGGGCTGGTGGGGGGGGGGCGCAAGATTACATGGTGTGCATAATATGTTGGGCGATGCTCATAAAGTATATATATTAAGTCAACTCCAAGAACAAATTAAAATGTTTTATGTGAATATCAAGGATGTGGCTGTACAATCAGTGGACCTCATTTAGGTTTGAGATATGTGGTAGTTTAGTTTATACTTTCAGATTTAAGTTTAGAATTGGCCATTGATACGGCTGAATTATTGTACTCGTTTTCTTATAAAGTAATCTTTTAAATATTTAATGTATCCTGGGCTACTAATTTTAATGCGTAGTGTGCAGTCTGCAGGGAGGCTATTCCATAATTCTCGCGCTTTGTTTGAGATTGCACTTTTTGAGTTTTTAGTCCTTTTGAATTCATGATAAAGATTACCTTTTGTTTTTGCGCGGGTATTATAGCTATGGATATCTTCAATATGTGTGAGTAATTTTGATAACGAATCCGGTAGTGCATGCATATGATAATCATGTAGTATTCTAATGAGCTGCATGTTACCAATATCATCAAATATTAGTAGTTTGTTTAGTTTACAATAAGTCATAATATCACTTGTATCATTTGAGATAATTTTAAGGGCATTCTTCTGTAGTTTTCTGATTTTGGTTAGGTTCTTTTTGGTAGTCGAGCTCCATATTGCGTTACAATAGGTCAAGTAGGGGATAATTAGTGATAAGTATAAGGTTTTCAAAGTTTTTGCAGGAACAAATTCACTGACTTTCCTCAGGATTCCAACATTACTGGCAAGTTTAGAGCATAATGAATTTATGTGTTTGTCCCAGGATAAGTTGTCTTCAATAGTGATGCCTAAAAATTTGGTATTTGCCACTCTATTAACATTTTTATTGTTTATAGTTAGGACTGGTAATACCTCAGGTAGTGAACAATTAGTGAAAAGCATGTAATTTGTTTTATCAATGTTCAATGACAGTTTATTAGCAGCAAACCACTGATTCATATAATCCAGTTCAGTGTTAACTCTGTTAAATAATTTGTGGATATCTCTATCAGAACAAAATGCATTTGTGTCATCTGCAAAAAGTATCAATTTAGCATCCTTGCATATACTTGGTAAGTCATTCATATAGATTAAAAATAAGAGAGGCCCTAAGATTGAGCCTTGTGGGACCCCACAGGTAATTTCATTGAGTTCTGATATATGGCCATCATATTGAACGCATTGTTTTCTATGAGTAAGATAATCCTTGAACCAGTTCAGTGCAACCCCTCGACATCCATAGTGCTCTAGTTTTTGAAGCATTATTCTATGATTTATTGTATCAAATGCCTTAGATAGGTCGAGGAACACTCCAATTGTGTGTTCATGATTGTCTAAGACACCAGTTATTTTCTCTATAAGGTCAGTCAGAGCTAGAATTGTGGAATGATTCTTCCTAAAGCCATACTGGCTGCTGTATAAAATCTTGTGTTTTTCTAAGTATTTATTTAATCTATTATACATGAGTTTTTCAAGTACTTTTGAAAAGATAGGTAGCACAGATACAGGTCTGTAGTTACTGACTATACTTGCATCTTTAGCTTTGAAGATTGGGGATACTTTAGCAAATTTCATTCGTTCTGGGAATACACCTGTGGAAAGAGATAGGTTACAGATATGTGTCAATGGTAAGATAAAGGAATCTGCACAATGGTAAGGCTTATCTCCGGTGTGGATTCTCTTATGTCTCACCATGTTGCTCGATTGATTAAATGATTTATCGCATATATCACACCGGTATGGCTTATCTTCGGTATGGATTTTCTTATGTCTTGCCGAACTGCCTGACTGGGTGAACATTTTCTCAAACACGTCACAATTATGACGTACTAGTATATTCCCTATGTGGTCGGTCTCATGAACACTCATGTTAGAATCTCCCATTGTGTGGATTGTCCTAGATATATCGGTGTTTATCTCATAGAACGACAGTCACGAATCATTTGAATGATTTGATCGATTTTCACGTCGAACAAAGGATGATAGAAATCCCGAATTATGTTGTTGAATCGTGTAGTGATAAGTGGTTTCGTTCAGTGGAGCCATTTGCAAAACGATAGAAACTCATATTCAAATTCATAGTTTTATTGTAATAACATCCAAAATAATAACACAGAACAAAACGAATGCAATGTTGCAATTACAAACACAGTGTCGGTACGACATGCACTATGGAACCTGGCAATATATGTTATAAATAATGAATATATCCTGCACCTGTAACCTGATTTGATTGGTTCATCCTAAAGTTACTGCAATAATTACGTCAGTACGTATGAGGACAATTTCGACAACCTCCATCTGTAAACCGATAAATGTATGTTTCACATGAGTGCTTACACATAAGAATGGAGTAAAAAAAAATTATCAACATCTTTGTCATATTCGTGAAATTTATAGGTTATAAGTTCGGAGGAAATTGACGGCAAAAATGTTTACTTGGGTGACACCCCACAACACCACATTGCATACCAGACAATACTCAATACCAACCTAATTTGGTTACATAATTATATGGGACAATTTCAAATCAAATTAAAAAATAAATGTAAGTGAAACATTTGTCATCTCTGGTTTAAACCTGGTCTAGCCAGACCCATGGTTTAGCAGAAGTGTCTATACACATCATCCAGATGATTACTCGCACTTGAAAACATACACGAATCGCCTCGTTAATGAGTCGTTATATGATACTCTATCCGCAGTTAAATCGAAAATTACGACAACCAGCATATTGATTGAAAATTTATAAGCGAGAAGCACTCACTCGTGTACCTGTAAATTGTATGTGTGTGGGGTAAGTTCTTTTTTAGTCAATTTCGATCATTCCTTATGATTTATAACCTTAAACTGACATCTAAACCATATAATCGACGGTTCAGCAAAACCCGGTTTAAGGAGATTAAACCCGGAATGACGAATCCGTCTTTTCTTGGACCACAGTTTACATGGGTGGAGCTATACATACTACTGATTGACGGCGTGTTTATAATGTGATAGTGTCAACTTGGTATCTTTATGTCACAATTGATTCGTTATCGCACGAGCGTACGCTTGTTCGCGTTACATATGGGCTATCTCTTTGTAAATACCCTATGTGTTATATAGTTATCGGAGTATAAATTATTATAATCGAAGACCCTTGTCCGGAAATGTTTCTATCGATTAATATTAATAATATTTCGAATATTTCGATTTCGATTGATCATTTTACCAGCCTGTTTTTGTCCGCCTGGTAGCTGAATAGATTGAATGCATGTCCATCTCATCGAATGAGCTAGCCAACGATAACGACCGCCACAAGAGACCCGCTTAGAATGGACCGTCAATGTAGCTTTAAACGAGAGGTTTAAACTGAGAGGTTAAAACTTGAAATGTGGATTCTGGAATATAACTTTGAATAAAAAAGCAGGGAGTATATTTCTTGTTCTTCAATAATCTATTTTGCAGTAGGGATCAGTAGGGGTGATCACTCTTCTTTGCAGTAGGGGCCGGTAGGGGTGGTCGCAGATCGAGATTACATGATTTTTGTTAATTTTGTGAGCTGATATTGAAAATAAACATTTAAGTAATTGCCCGGAAAAAAATCCATGATAGTAGTCCTACACTGTCAGAAAAAATAACGTCGATTCAACAGTCTGAGACCGCGCAACATCGCTGCCAACATTTGACAGTTAAACATCCGGTCAGACCGTAGCATGTTTCAGGGTATTAAACCGTTTAAGTAATAGGCAGACTGTAACCAATAACTATCAGACCGTTGTAGTTTTTATGGTTTAGCACAGTTTAATTAATATCAAGACCGTAACTAATAAAGGTCAGACTAATTGTATTTTTCATGAGTCAACACCAATTTTTTGCTCTTAATTTTCTAATTTACCATAAAATTAGCCAGGTTCCCATGGTGACAATATGATTTCCCGGTAGGCATTACGATTCATATGTTTTTGAATGGTCGAAACTAGTATTATTCGCAACTCGAAAATACATCTTATTTCTTATGTTACGATCATAGTTTTGATGAAATGTAAATTCTCAATGCATAAAGTGAAAGACAATATTTATGAAACTTTGCAGTTTGCAGAGGATTAAGCTTGTTATCTGCCTCGTATAATTTAATCCGAAAAGGCTGCACACACGTAATTTGTTCGCATTTCACAAACAACTGTATAACTATGGTTGTAAATTAAAAACGTCCCTTTGATATTTTCTGGGAGATCATTGGTGTAAATAACAAAAAAGGATAGGGCCCAGCAAATTTCCTTGAGGAACGCCACTTGTCATGTTGATCCACGATGAAAGGTGGTCATTGACTCGCACACGTTGTTGTCTGCTAATGAGAAAGTCCCTAGTCCAGTTATTGATGTTGTTGCTTATACCATACAATCGCATTTTCACCAGTAATCTCTCTTGTGGGACACTATCATAGGCCTTTTTAAAATCCAAGTAAACGGCATCAATTGATTCGCTGTTATCCAGGTTGAAGGTTACGTTACCTAGGTATTCAATTAATTGTGTCTTGCATTAGCGGCCTTTTCTGAATCCATGTTGACATGATACCATGAGACCATTCTCTTCCATGTGTGTAACAATGGCGTCTCGGACGAAAGATTCTAATATTTTGCACATTGTACACGTAAGGCTTACTGGGTGGTAATTGCTACCAATGATGACTATATTAATCCCACATGCCATGTTTAATCGATAAATTCACGTAGACGAAAATTATTTCACGCTGGCAGAACTGGAAGACAAATATAATTGATAATGTCAAAAGTTCTTGATTATTTTACATGCTTCGGGCCCCAAACCTATTCTAACAGGTCGGGAAATTGCCTAGATCTGTGGCTGTGCCTGATATATGAATCTGGTTAACAGAGGGTGATATAAAATACTGGAAATTTTCAACTTCCCCCTTTATCATTCCATTAACTTCTGGAAGAATTATCACACTGTCCAACCGGCTCGCGGAATACCAGTGTGAATGTCAGAAACCAGTGATGTACAGGAGAATATCAGTGTTTTAAGCGATATGATGATAACATAATTAGAACTGGACAGATCAATTACAGGACAAAAGACTATGGAAACGTATATACGATCAATTTTGCATTTACCCAGTGGATATTCAGTTCGACTCTGGGTATCTGGCCTTGTTTAAAGCAGAAAAATATAGTGTGGAGTATAAATAGTAGTGGACGTCTGTGACGTCGGTCACTATAGGGAAAGATGTGGTCGTTGTGGTAACAAGAAGAGTAACAAGTAACATATAAAAAGGCGGCGACTGATTAAAGCCCTTCCTGTTAATGCCCCATGATTGGATGGTGCGAAGTGAAGATCCACTTAATTTCTCTGTCTGAGACACGCTGGGTGTGATGAGGTTGCTGTCACCGGAGGTGACACTTTGGAGTTTTAATTATGTTTCTATATGAAGAGTGGTCGATCATATTTCTAATCTAGGACGAAGGGTCGACATAATTAGAGTCAACATCATCCATTAGATCGTGAACTCGGATGCTTCTTATTGCATGGGTAACTCTCCCGCCTACGTTTGTTCCCTTTTTGGAGCAAATATCGAAATCAATTTCCCGCGGATGTCGTGCACAGGTGTTCGTTTGACAAATAATAAGCAATTTTATCAGGAGCGCGCTGACCTCGATCATGTTGTAACAAATTGGAAATATAACTTGTCAAAAATGAGTTCATTGGGTGGTGACATATATATGCGATTTCCTATTTATGATATTGAGAATACTCCACTGTGGTGACCAAGAGAGCTTATATAGCCTAATAAATATTTAACGCCAGTTTAACGCAGTTCAGACGTATCTCATAAAAATAAAGATTCCCATTATTCTATCGAAATATTCCACTTGTACGGGCAACGAATTGCTCGGGATTCCGAATGCGTTATTCGGCAGCATGATATTCCCCAATATAAAACGTTAAGTACATAAACCCTCCAATGAAAATCATACTGAAAATCAACAAAAGTATAAAAAGGGGAAATCTGTGAAAACATAGAGAAATCATGTTCGCGATGATTCTGTCCAAAAATCCAGCCCAGAATATAAGATATGTTAACCCTTTACCCAACAAAATGGCCAAAAACGCCCAAATAAAGCTTCAACAGCCTAAAATATCTTCGGTCTGTCTCAATAACACCATACCAATATGGATATCATTGGAACCGGTTCATTGACCACATTGTGATGGTTACAGTTATGCCCTGTGCCAATGCATTCTTTTATATATGCGAGTCGACCATAGGTCGCCTCGCATATATAAGAGAATGCATTGGCCTAACAAAATTCTTTTTTAACACTTTTTACCATTCTTTAACAATTTTATAATTTGTTCTTATATTTAAAAAAAAAGTTATAATATTTTTCTACATTCTTTGACAATTTTATCATTTTTAATATATGTTTAGCCAATGCATTCTCTTATATATGCGAGGCGACCTATGGTCGACTCGCATATATAAGGGAATGCATTGGCATAGAGTATTACTATTTTTCCAACTTTCATAAACAAAATAAAAATTAACCCACATGGAGCCTCTCACAGATGGAAGCATGCACCACAGAGTGTCGTCTGCTGCAGTTAATGTGGGGTTCTCTATGGGATAATTAATTTGTTAAAGGGTTAATTCGTCAGACATTATCAACAGTGCTCTGTCTGAGCGAAAAATATTTTGAGATTTTTTGGCCAAATTAAACAAAAAACTTTGGCCAAATTAAATCGTCATTTTCTGGTCTCGCAATTAAAGATACGGGTGGCGTACCACATCAGGAATAGACTTCAACGGAACGCACTTTTCTGTTCCATTGGGTGCAAATGGTTGTTTTGTGTTTGGGACCCAAACACCGTATTCACAGGTTTATTTTTCATTACTTCAATGCATCTTTTTTGGGTTACATACTCTTCATAGAAAGCTAATGTAGATATTGATCGCCCTACTTCGATACTGAGAATACTTCTAAAGCGAATAATATTATGTGTATTATGGAGCGCAAACCGCCATGTGGCTTTAATAAATAGTTATGTTTTATATAACATTATATTCTATATAAGTATATCCAGGCATTCAAATACAGTGTCTACTCCTCTTTTATCCCTCCATTTTTACTTGATAACATACCACCATCCAACCTTATGACAAATTAAAAGGAATAATTAGTGTTAATCATCATCACTGTGTTAGTGTTAATGCATTTTATGGCCCATTAGCCTACTGCCATGATTTCACTGTGTTACACATTAGGCTGTATCACATAATCAATAAGAAGATGGACATACTATAAAATTTGATTTTCGTGTCTCTCCTGTTACGAAATCAATTAGGATTTCCGAGTTAGATTTCCGATTTTGAGGGGGAAAACTTAGGCCAATGAATTTTGTTTTTGAAAACAATATAGATTTTTCAATATAACATGACCATTAATGCGCACACATAATATGTACCAGTAAAACGTCGGCAACTTGTCCTCCTTCTGTTGTTCCGTTTTGGATCAAATATCGGAATCAATTTCGCGTTATTCTCGTACACAGGTGTTCGTTTGTCCATATAATAATTAATTACCAGGAGCGCTGACCTCGGTCATAGGCTATCGGTAACAAATTAAAAAATATAACATGTCGATAATGAGATCATTCTGTGGTCATATATATATTAGATTTATGACATTGTTGCGAGCATCTCCTCACAGATGTGATCTCATTTGGTAGTGTCCACACCAGCTTACGACTGTTGATGTTTCGTTCGTTTTTCTTTTGACGCGAATTCAACTGCGACACGTAGCTCTTAGATAAGGTAGGTAAACTAAGTATGTTGGCGTTGTCTTTGAAAGCCTACACGTTTTCGCCCACACACTATGTGATCCACCATAGAGAGGAGTACATTCACAACAAGAAGAAAACATGGGAATATAGTTATTCAAAATTTCCATCTTAGTTTCTTTGTGTATTTGAATGGATCTACTAAATGATCGAACAGGCAAATACACTTCTTATGATTAACCTATATATATTTGTTGAAGCAGATATATCCAGTCAGAATACTCTCACGAATATGTTTATATATCAGATATAAGTTCACCAACTAATCAATTCAATTTATTTGATACTTTATCCTTCATATATTAAGTGAAATATCGAAAAAGCTTAAAACGAGGTTAATATGCGCTTTCATTGATTTTGAAAAGGCATTTGATAGAGTGTTGCGTCCTGGGCTATGGCTCAAAATGATACGGAGCGGAATAAATGGGAAAGTTTTTTTAAGTTGTTACAAACATGTATAGAAACATAAAATCTTGTGTCCAAGGCCATGGTAATAAATCTTATTATTTTCCATGCTTTCAAGAAGTTAGGCAAGGTGAAACTTATCCCCTCTATTATTTTCCATTTTTATAAATGATCTCCAAACATTCATGGATAATACAAACGTTAAAAGTCTGAACAAAATTGGATGAGAATTGAAAAGCAAACTTGATAATTTCATGAACCCCTTTCTAATTATATACGCAGACGATACTGTGCTGTTAGCAGACGACCCCAGGAAATTCCAACCACATTTGAACCGATTCAAAGAGTACTGCGAAAAATGGAAATTAAACGTTAACGTTGAAAAGACAAAAATATTAATGTTATCTGAACGAAGTGTGCCAAAAAAACGTATTTTCAAATTTGGCTACCACGAAATTGAGAAAGTACAAAACTATAATTAGTTGGGTATACATTTTAAACGTTCGGGCTCTTTTTCAACTGCAAAATCAACACTAATCGAAAAGGCAACAAAAGCCATGTACGCGTTAATTGGAAAAGACTGAAAAAATTGCCTCTCGATCAGGAATATGTCTTATTTATTCGATACCCTTGTTTCGCCTATTGCTTTATATGGGTGTAACGTATGGGGATACGCAAACAACGACATTGTTGAAAACTTACATCGAAAATTCATTAAGCACATCCTCAGATAAAAACCTAGCACTTCTAATTGCACGATGTATGGCGAAAGCGGTCGACGTCCACTTACTATACTGATCAATGTACGAATGATTAAGTTTTGGTGTAAAATTATAAACAATGACGATTGCATATATACTAAATCACTTTATAAACTATCCAACATATCAAACGAAAACGAGTCGTGTTTCCCCTGGATGGGTAAGGTGCGTGCTGTATTAGAAGAATGCATGTGGCCAATCGTACTTATGGGGAGCTGAAAGTATACAAAATGTAGACCAATTAATTGATTACATAAGATGTTGCTCGATAGATAATTTTTTTCGTCTTGGTCGACCGATATTGATGAGTCTAGTAGAGGCACCGTTTATCGAATATACAAACACAATTTCCAGTTTGAAAAATATTTAGACTGTACGAATGAAAATTACAGAACAACAGTATGCAAATTTCGAACATGCAACCATACACTCCCAGTCGAAGTGGGTAGATGGCATGACATTGAAATTGAAGAACGAAGTTGCACGTTATGTACTTCTGAAGACGTTGGCGTTCCATTATCTATTCTTATGCGATAAATCAACGAAAATCACACCTAGCCCTACGGAGTGACAATAAAAAAAGTCAAAATGGAGCACTGGCTGACGGACCTTACGGCCATTCCGTTTGTCAACATAAGTAGATTGAAAGAATTAATGGCGTTCAACCTATCCGTCATATAATTTCCCAACATAATGAAGGTGGTGCACAAATGTATGGATGTCAAAAGAAAGGGGGGTTGTCTGCTGTAGGCATATTAAAGAAGATATTCGAGACTAAATGTGATGATGACCAAGGTCCCAATTTCTCGCAGACAAATTGCTCCTCGTTCTGATGACATGAATTTTGAGGTGGAAGCTGGACCCTGGAGCGGTTTATTACAATTTTGAAAACAGTTTTAGAAAGTACCCCACAAAACAAGATTCATTTAATGCCACATGGCGGTCTGCGCTCCAAAATACACAAAATATTATTCGATTTTGAACTTTTCCCGGTATCAAAATAGGAAGATAAATGCCCAAACTACCTTTCTACGACAAATATATGTCCCAAAAAGACGCATTGAAATCATGAAAATTACATAAAAAAGGCAAAGTTCGGGACCCGAACATTTTCTTTCAACCAGCCATTTTGGATGACGCAATAAACCAATGACAACAGCCGAGAATTTCCGGGTGTATTCGTAAATAAGCTTCCCCAGCGTCTGATAATTTTCCGGTACGCGATAAAGGGGTTTCAATTTTAGCGTATGCGTACCTGTGAGAAAAATGTTCTCTGTTGACAAGAATTTAATGATATGACGGTCATCCTGAATTTATCCGAGACGTGGCGATGGTGCAATTGGGGGGGGATTCAGAAAGGAACAAAATAGTACTTATACATATATAATAAGTAATTATGTTGAGATGCATTTGTATTTAAATTTCAATCCAACATCATTATCGTAGTAAATTGCATGATTTGCAGTATATTCTGAATATATTTTTTATAGAATATAGGAATGGGTCGCCATATATTAGATCATGTTATGAATTTATACTCTGGCTACCGTAGAGATCATATTCAACCAGTGAAAAATATGGGAACGTTTTAATGTTTTCCCGGAGAACTTTATAGCATTGAAAAAACAACTCAGTGACTATATATATTTATTTAATACTTGTTCCTTCATAATATATTTCACAATAGGGGGTGTTACACTCCAGATTGCATGATTTGTCTGTGACTTTTGTGAGTCGACATAGATTCAACAAAGTGACATATTTCATGCAACATCATCGAGTTGGGATCTTCTTGGACTACGTATGCACAGTGGAATACACCATTTACTGAGGAACGATATTAACTAAGATTATATTAGCTGCACTGGTTTTCTTTTAAATATTTATAAACTTCCCTATCTGAACATAATAAATTTCACATTACTTCAACTGGTGTGGAATTATCTCTACGGGCGTGCACACGGAAAAAAATAGATATCATATGAAAGTAGAAGATGTGATCTTTGTGTTCCGTACTGATGTATATAATTTGAAATTTGTGTCGTGGGAACGGCGTGTAAACAATGTACACACGTTTTGAGGAAAAATTACTAAAAACAAATTTAATCCTATTCTACTACCGAAACCGATGGTGAAGACGCTGTTTTGTGTAATTTTCATGTCTATTTTCTAACTATACCAATATCAAATGGGGTAACAGGCGTGATATAACAATGAAGGGACAGATATTCTATATAATTATGGTTTACGACTAAGCATTGTTTGTGTATATTTCATTTTATTACTAACTTGGAAATAGTTGGTGCACCTAAATAGAACATTTTGCTCTTAGTGGATTTATCGGATTTTGGATGTGTAATAAGAGGATATGATTGTGGATGTGTAATAAGAGGATATGATTTTGGATGTGTAATAAGAGGATATGATTGTGGATGTGTAATAAGAGGATATGATTGTGGATGTGTAATAAGAGGATATGATTTTGGATGTGTAATAAGAGGATATGATTGTGGATGTGTAATAAGAGGATATGATTATTACTCCTCTTAGTGGATTTATCGGATTTTGGATGTGTAATAAGAGGATATGATTATTACTCCTCTTAGTGGATTTATCGGATTTTGGATGTGTAATAAGAGGATATGATTTTTGATGTGTAATAAGAGGATATGATTATTACTCCTCTTCAAAATGGAATAAAAACCAACTTAGTCCAAATATTTTCTAGGTCAAAACTGTTATCGACGAGACTATACTTTGTCTTTTCAGCATTTACCCCTGACCTCAAGGTCTTACAGCTTTGACCTTTTCACATATTTCGTCTTGTCACTCAAAGTCAAAGGCAGGTGGTTTTAATTAAACTGATGGTGAAATATAATAAACGATTTTGAGTGCTTCAAGTAACCTATATATACTGGTTGTGTCCACTCTTATGACTAATGTGTAGGTTTTCTACACAAAATGTGTAGCCCTGCTACACAATCATTATTCAATTTTGATCTTAAACATATTTGTGTAGTATATGTGTAGTTTCATATTCGTACACAAATTGTTTAACAATTTTTGCACATAAATGGGTAATTGTTTATACATTTATACACAACTGTGTGTATAAAATCAACACATATCCCTTACACATTTTGTGTAGGTTCTTACACACACAGTTTGTAGACAAGAAATGCAAGTTCAGTAGTCCGACCTGTGGGTATAGTATTAAAGATATATGCAGATTTATATGTTAAAACTTTCATGGCGCACAGTGGTATGTAGTATTTTGTTCTGTACTGTGAGTTTTTGCTTTGAATGAACAAACCAGAGTCGAGGCGTGATTGCATAATATTAGTATTATTACAACAATCATAACAAGAGTCTAAGGGCAGTAATCGCCATGAAAGTTTTAACAAATAAATCCTCATATACTATTAATACTAAACCCACAAATTGGAATTCTGAACTTACGTCCTTGTCTACGATCGCTGTAGATTGTATTCCAAAAAATATACTCAAACAATATGGCCGTCACGTAGCAGACTATGAAACTGAAGGCACCGCAATGCGCATGTCTACGTTCTTACACGATTATGTGTAACAAAATATACACATTATGTGTAGAACGGCACTTGTCAATGTATTTGTATGTAAAACTACACATTGTTATGTGTATTAACCGGCTTTACACATTTGATGTGTAATCGTTTCTACACATTAGTTATAAGAGTGTCTATATATAGACTCTAAACTCCACACGGACGCCAGTATGTCACCAAGGAAGTGACAGTTTTCAATATCGTTCCTTTTTATTAGAGGTAGAAACATATTTTCCCAATTTTCATTTCGATCCTAAATTAGTTTTTCTCTGGCTTCGGGTTACCAAAATATTAGACTTGAGTCGCGGACCACACCCACCAAAGCTCAGAGATATCAGATATTTTTATACCATTTATTTTTCAACACCTGGTAGGTACTCAATCCGATCAGACGCTCCTAAATTACTATTTCTTTGGTTTCTGGGGTAAAAACTATTTGACTCGAGCTCAGAGTGATCAGATATCGATTGTTGAAGTTTGTTATTTCTCGAGATGTGTAACAATATGCGGTCCAGAAACACGTGGGCAAACGTAGTGTCTCGGACAAAATTGCGGATGAAGATGGATAACTCTAAAGCCTACTTTATAGTGATAATACGGCCATATTTTGTTGAACAAAATGTTGATAAACAAACAATTTTGGGAAATTTGATACTATAGTTGACAGTGATTCGAATTAAGTTCTGGTAACTAAAGCGTATTTTGAAGAAATGTTGTTGCGGTTGTATCTTGATGGTATGGTGACCGTCTGATCGATTTAAAACGAACTACGGAATTACGTAACTGCAGTTCATCTACACACTCAACTGAAAATCATTGCGAAAATTATATTCAAAATTGCGATTAGAGTATATATAATATTTGAGAAAAATCAATGTGTTCG
Source organism: Siphonodentalium dalli (assembly GCA_032622095.1). NCBI lineage: Eukaryota > Metazoa > Mollusca > Scaphopoda > Gadilida > Siphonodentaliidae > Siphonodentalium > Siphonodentalium dalli. Next base: position 53,260,699 of record CP136063.1, read on the forward strand.
AAGGATCAATGTAAATGACTAAAATTCATATTGACATTGTGTATCAATCTGGAAAATCGTTCTATCGTTACATCCTTATCAACAGAGAGGTTATTATTCTCGCATAGACAAATAACATCCGACGGAAACACATTATCGCGCACCGAAAACGATAGAGACGCTGGGGAAACTTGGAAAATATTACGTCACAAACATGGCGGCATCGAGAATGCACTTACTTCCGAAAACACACGAGCGCTGTCGTCATCACTCGGAAGATCGGCTGATTAGAAAAATTTAAACGGAACAGCGAAACGATATCAAATTTACGTAAAAATAAAATAAACAAAACGCGTTTTTTTAGCGCTATATCGACGAATTAGCTCGGGAATAGTTTGCATATGCATGTTTTGAAACCCCTTTTCTCGAATTACATAAATTTTAGGGTTCGAATGAGTCATGTCCGTTTAATGCCAAAGGTAGAATTTCTAGGTTTTTGAAAATTACTCCCAATGAGTTAAAAAGATGCCGAAATGTTGCGATAAGACCATCATCAGTTGCAGATTGCTGACTATATGCCATGTTAAGCGCATGTCATATCACTTTTCGACTCGTTACCTGCAAAGGTCACAAATTGCTGAGTTGAAAAACGGTATCCACTACCGCGTCATTGTGTTTTCTTGCGCTTCCAACTTTTCCCGATATATACACGCCTTAAACACAAACGTAACTGAAGACTGCGCGAGTTTGGATTAAAGGCCCACTTAATTTTCGAATGCCCAGATAACGTTATTCCATATTATATATCATTTGGAAGAGCAGCCAAAAAGATAAATATTCCAGCAGAACACGAAGCAACTGTGGCATAGGACTAGTTATTTATTTGAGACAATACTGGATTCAATCGACTAACTATTGCAAACTTCCCCGGGGTGGGGAACGACCGGTGAAATGTACATGTATATATGTTCAACTTGCTATTGGTAATCATGTTGCAATGTCATTATTTTTCAGTGTAATAACAAACGGGAGAGGAGGTACCCATACGTGAGTCAGCACTTGTCCTCCAATCCCATTGTCTGTATAAAGGTATATGTGTTATTTCCTCTGTATTATACAATTTTGACAAATAAATATGTTTAAACTAAACTAGTTGTAGAGATTAATTCCAAGACTTCCCCCTCTTAAACCCAGAATGCTTCAGAATTCAAACTAAGATATAGAGTTAATCCCCTTCCATTGAGTATGATATAGTTTATAGTACAGTCCGGGTCAAAATTAAATACAGGACACACCTTGGTACCTCGACAAAAACAACATGTCCCCAGTTTATTCAACCGTATCAGTTAACAACGCAATGTTTTGGAGCTTCCTCTTTCAAATGGTATATAACATGGAATATATTGTATATAATGTGATCTGGGCATTCGAAAATTAAGCGGGCCTTTAAAGTGATGTGAAAAACTCCGGTAGGGTGATCAGATAGAAATGGAGAATAATCATGTTCAAAGTAGTAATTTTTACAAATATTTTATCCAAATTGTCAACACACATCGTCATTCTTATATATTAATTAAATGCAGTGACTCTTGGTTGGCGAAATTGTTTTCGTCACTTTATCGCCGACAGTTGCGTCTCGAATCGCAAATGAGCGTAGTTCAGATTATGTGGAGTTCCGTGGTCCGGTGGTCCGCGTGTCGCTGTAAACACGTCGATATGGGTTCGCAGCGCGTCGCCGGTCATTGAGTCTCCACATGGCAGTGGCTTGGTCGCTTTGTGCTGTTTCAAAAACCGCGCCAGGTTGTGACCCTTGAGCAAGGTCGCTCGTACTCACGCGTTATAAGAGTACCAGTCAGCTTGTCAAACTGATGAATATCAGAGCATGTTCTGATCAAACGAGAGCAGCGCATGCATTGGTTGGCTTGTACAAATGACTGGGGTAATATTGTACCAAAGCGTGTTAGAACAAGTAATTGGTTAATCGCTATATAAAACTGGTCATTATTATTATTTATTCTATGAAGTGGTACGTAGATTTACTTCATAGTTTCGGCGAAGATAGTAGAATGTTATATTCCTCCAGAGGACATAGCGTTTGAATATTAACATATTAATTCCACGCACTCGAAAAAGTACATAATAAGTATTTCATGTGTTTCGAATATGAGCATAAACTAGCCAGGGTAACTTTGTATGTTATAGGTTCGAGTCATTTCCACGAGGCCAGGTGGCAGATATGGACATTGCACATTATTTTATTCCAGGATCGAGATGTCCACATTCAAATTAAACGTTTGATAACTGTTTTTATTTTTATCTTAAAATACCAACAAAAAACAAAAAAATACTAATGCAAATACTCTTTGTTTATAATATTCTATCTTTTATACTGTTTGGATCACTAATTAAGCACCTTAGTCTCATCAATATTTTTTCGTTTCAATTTTACTCGTTTCCCGATCTTTCCCCATTTTACCCCCTTTTCGTGTTATTTTTGCTTGTTACCACAAATATACTAGTAACTTTTTAATATTGTTTTCTGTTTGTAATTTTATGCGCTTTTGTATTTCTTGTAACGTCTCAATTATAGTTCTACATTTGTGTTGATGTCCATAATTATGTCTTATTTTTTGCAATTGTATTTTATGTTTAACATGTCAAGCGTTTTAGGGCACTTCGGCGGATTTTACGCTATACAAAACTGTTATCTATTTATTATTATTATGAACAGTATGCCACACATAGAGCATGCGCGGAGTATTAACAGAATGGAGTTTAGCTGTATTTCTAATAATTAATTATCTGGCCCTGGTGACCGTGGTTGCAATTTAGCGAGTTAAATTATGTCGTATTTAACTCTTTCAGTGCCAGGGGCCGACAATCTCATCGACCCTAATTTACGGTTTGTAGAGTGCGAGGAGCCGATAAACCCTAACATTTAAATAAATAAAAAACAATTATTATTTTTGTTTTTTTTGGTTGAATTGTTTTCGGGTTTGCTTAAGCATGCTATAGCGAATTTAAAAACAACAAACTGGATAAAACCAGGGAAAAAGGGGAATGTTATATAACTCAAAACTATCACCAAGTATTCATAGTAATAATGTTGATGCCCATGAAAAACGTAACATTCCCTAGCACTAAACCTACAAAATAAGTCTGGCACTGAAATAGTTATGGGTTTATACACAAGTATATGGGTTGATACACAAATTTAAAAAGAATTTAAGAAATAATTATTAAAATTGTAAAAAAAAATGTAAAAAATAATAACAAATGATGAAAAATTGTTAGGCCAATGCATTCTCTTATACATTGTATATGCGATGCGACCCATGGTCGACTCGCATATATATAAGACAATGAATTGGCATAGGGTATATGGGTTGATACACAAATCGGACTTGGCACTGAAAGGGTTAACAAAAATGAGCATGATAGCACATCAGATGGTTCATTATCACGGGAGCCGTAAAATAACCAGAAAAATGTATGATTACCATAAAAGGTATGTACTTGGAAGTTGAATTAAAATAAAACAAAGCCATTTGATGGACTCTGTTGTCAATACATATGATCGTAAGCTGATTGGGTAAATTGAATAGGGTTGAGAAAGTCGATTAGTATCTCATATTCGCATACGTATACCCTAGGTCGCTTCGCTTTGCAGCGGGAAAGTGGGCGCTATAATAATATGCTGTTCTTTTACCAATCATAAATATCGCGTGCATTGCATGTTATTGTCACGTGTAAACAAGCATAAAAACATTTCGGAACCGCTTGTTTACAGACAAACACTTAACACTACCGCATTGTTCAATGAAAATGTTCCGTTTGACGACGTTTCTCTCGGCCACAAATAATTGCACATCTCGAGAAATAAGAAACTTCAAAAATCGATATCTGATCACTCTGATTGTTGATGGATAGGTTCCTCAACTCGAATCAAATATTTTTTACCCCCGAAGTCAAAGAAATAGTAATTTAGGATAATTCGGATAGGTTAATTCGGGTAATGCATTAACTTATCGCCTCTCCGCCTATGCAGCGTCCAATGGTATACCGAACAGAGAAAACCGCATCACGAACTGAAGATTTATAGCATGACGTCATCTAAATAATATACGACTTTTTTAAAACTAATAAGTCTACCAATGAAAAAACGACATATTTTCACATATAAAAAGACACTTCCTGATTGGATAACTTGATGTCGAAGAAATGTTTTGATGTAATCAGACCCGTATAATCCGATTTCGTCAAAACGTTTTTCGCGCCAGAACCGGTATACCACATTTTCGCGCCAGAACCGGTGTGCTACGACATCTCCCCCCCCCCCCCTCTGCGCATCTCCCCCCCCCCCCCCCCGGGGGGAGATAAACTTGTTTTACCTAGTTTATCTTACCCCCCGGGGGGAGATAACCTAGGTTATCTCCCCCCCCCCGCCCTGATCATCTCCCCCCCCCCCCCCGCCTGAATTTTTCATACCTTAACATCTATTGGCGAGATAGTCTCATTTTATCATTCACTATCACTATGTGACTTAGAAAAGCTATCATCGGTGGCAAGGAAGCATGTCTTTTCTTCGGCAGAGACATTATTGTTCAGATTTTTTTTTATTGAAAATCACCCAGTTTATCTCCCCCCCCCCCCGCCTGATAGAACGATAAAATGAGACTAACTCGCCATTAGATGTTGAGGTAAAAAAAATTCAGGCGGGGGGAGATAAACTGGGTGATTTTCAATAAAACAAATCTGAACAATAATGTCTCTGCCGAAGAAAAGACATGCTTCCTTGCCACCAATGATAGTTTTTCTAAGTCACATAGTCATAGTGAATGATAAAATGAGACTATCTCGCCAATAGATGTTAAGGTATGGAAAATCCAGACGGGGGGGGGGGGGAGATAAACTAGTTAAATTCTAATGAAAATTCTCCGAACTATAATTATTGTCTCTTTTACAGAAAAATCATGCTTCCTTGTTACCTATGATAGTTTTTCTTAGTCACATAGTGATAGTGAACGATAAAATGAGACTAACTCGCCAACAGATGTTAAGGTATGGAAAATTCAGGCGGGGGAGGAGATAAACTGGGTGATTTTCAATAAAAAATATCTGAACAATAATGTCTCTGCCGAAGAAAAGACATGCTTCCTTGCCACCAATGATAGTTTTTCTAAGTCACATAGTCATAGTGAATGATAAAATGAGAATATCTCGCAAATAGATGTTAATGTATGAAACATCCAGGCAGGGGGGGAGATAAACTAGGTAAATTTCAATGAAAATTCTCCGAACTATAATTATTGTCTCTTTTACAGAAAAATCATGCTTCCTTGTCACCTATGATAGTTTTTCTTAGTCACATAGTGATAGTGAACGATAAAATGAGACTAACTCGCCATTAGATGTTGAGGTAAACAAATTAATTCAGGCGGGGGGGAGATAAACTGGGTGATTTTCAATAAAAAAAAATCTGAACAATGTCTCTGCCGAAGAATAGACATGCTTCCTTGCCACCAATGATAGTTTTTCTCAGCAATATAGTGATACTGAAAAATAATATGCCAATAATTTGTCAATAAATTCAAAGATAAAAAAAAATCAGGTGGGGGGGAAGTTGATCAGGGCGGGGGGAAGTTAACCTAGGGAAGTTGATCGGGGGGGGAGATAAACTGTTACACCGGTATACCACATTTTCGAACCAAAAAACAGACGATAATTGAATGTGAGACAACATCTTTTTGACTTTTTTCATCAACATATCGTGATTTCATTAATCACCACTAAAATGTGAATATGATTGTTATTGATAATGGAAATAAGAACAAATTCCTTCTATTTTTTCATGTAATTCTTTAAAGATACGGGCGGCATTGGCGGTGTGTATGCTGTTAAAATATTCACCTCCGTCAAAAACCGCCATAAACAGAAGGAATAGTAAGATATAGACATAATTTGTCCGTATGACAATACGAAATATGGCATAAACAGTATGTTATTGTCAATGTTTTCCCCTTTGTGTAAAAAACTCACTTTTCATGGCTTTTGTTTAGATCCGGATATGGTAAACATTAAGAGCGTTATGTCTTACTGTTTTCCTGATATGGAAATAATAAAGAGCATTTATATCATTGTGTGTGATTAACCAATAGAATTGCGCTGTGTTACGTAAACAGAAGCACAACTTCTGTAAAACGAGCAGGCTCTTGTTTACGTACACCATCGTCCGTCTTGGTGACAGTATACTATTTACGCGCTGATTATGTTTGGCATATGAGCGGAACTGTATATATTTGGGTGTTCCTTCTGTTGATGGCGATTTGAACAAATATAGATATTTCTGCAACGAACGCCGCCCGTACCTTTGACTTACTGATTAATTTTCCAGCTTTACCGACAGCGAATATCTTCCGTATCTTTAGTGTACCTTCAGACGACCACGATACAATCGTAAGTGGAGGAATCGGGCCCGACCAGATCGTGGATGGTTTGTTCAGACGATTGCGATGTTACGTGCATTATGATATCGTAGGTTGTTCTAAAGCATGTGATTGACTACCCTACGGTCATTTCCAGCTACGATTTTTACGTACACACGACTGCGATAACGTCGCAAGTGGAGGTAACCAAGGATACGCCACGATTTCGCATCTAAAATCAAACAGCGCTTGATATTAATTTATGACCTACGATTTTGACGTGGGCATGCGCAGTCCATGTTTCGGTTACTTCCTACGGCGGAAATCTTTCCACTATCGATTGTATCGTGGTCGTCTGAAAGTACACTTAAACATAAAGCATTTTCGTTTCAGGTTAGAGTAATCCTCGCTGTTCCATCGTAGGATAGAGTGTCCTTCAAATATCAGCAACTCTTCAGGGAATGGACATGCTTTCTTTTGTCACTTTATTCGTCACGCTGTGTCATCTTTGTTGCGACTATTCCCACAACACATGGGTAACAGCGGAACATTTGGTGTATCCTAGAAATAAGTCAGGTACGGGTATATACGGGCATATTCCCATCTGCGGGCACTTGCGCGAAATATAACCCTTTCTGTACCAATGGATTTTCCCGTTCAGTTAACAAGTATACATGGGAATAGTCTATCAGTCATTGGGAGGGGTGTCCATACAAATTAGGAAAATACGGACATACGGAAACATAATACAAGAGCTGAATGATTCATTTCCATTTGTGGGAAATGTTCAGACAATAAGTTCAGCAAATGACCTTGTTGAACTTATTATCTGAACATGTCCAAAGGGAACTACTCGCCAATGAGTATTTAGTATATATCCGCGTGTAGCCATGGTACACTACTAACTGTTGCTAACATACATGTATATAATAGTCAATGGCAACAATTTTGCATCACAAAACGATTACCAAGAAGGGGTGATTATGAATGACATGTATCGTGGGTTGAGCCGTGACTATATGCCTATGATTTGTTTTTATTCATAACCCATCCATAGATTATATAGAGGATACCTGCGGTTCTCGAGTGAATACCAGAATTACATCATGAGTGGCTACATTGGAATATAACTATTCCCACAAGCGGCATTGGCTCACTCGAGAACCGCAGGTATTCTGTTTATTATATGCTAAACAATTTCGTTGCGCTTAATCACTGGAGCAAATTAAAAATATAATGTTATTGTTTTGATCGATATATATAATGACTTGTTTTGATCGATCAGCTGTTCTGTGACCGGTTAACTACGATATTCTGTAAAATAAGCGTGCATACAAAAAAAATGGTCCCCGGTGACCAGAATGAAGAGAAACCATTCGAGCTATTCATCAGTAGTAATGGGGGGCACTATGGCCCCAGTGGGGGGCACTATGGCCCAGTATCGAATACTGGACGATCTATGGTCCAGTATTCGATACTGGGCCATAGTGCCCCCCACTGGGGGGTACTGGGCCATAGTGCCCCCCACTGGGGGATACTGGGCCATAGTGCCCCCACTGGGGGGTACTGGGCCATAGTGCCCCCCACTGATGGGTACTGGGCCATAGTTCCCCCTGAGGATAGATATTCCTGTCATTGATGTGATATTTCTGATCGGAAAAAATGAAAATGGACTTAGACATTTTTTCATTACTAATTTTAAAGTTTGTATAATTCTGACCAGAGATGACACATCGACACGAACAGAATCAATTGGTGGGGATCCTACAGTGAAAACGATTTTGTTGAAATTTATCATTTATTTTTCAAAAACAAGAACAAGAACAATGAACAATAATATATTATTATACATCAATAATATTAACAAAGAACAATAATTTATGTACAAAACAAGGTCTCAGATTTGAAGAAACTTAATTGAACATCCTACAACATCCTACAACATCCTACGCTGAATCAATAACAAAAGAGTCTATTTTGTGGAATTGTTGACACATTCGTTGTTATCTGGTCGTCGTCTTCTTTGCGTTGTATGTATATCAGCCGTCGATGTCCTGGTGAAGTTTAATTCAACAGCAAATTTGCTTTTCTGTATAATCGACCATAGTGCTTTCCAAACCATCGAACTATTGTTCTGTCATTCTTGAAGAAATCCCGAGAATTGAATAATATTTTCATCCTCTTTCCTTTCATCATGTGGTGGAGTTCGAATATACAATATAATCCACACACATTTGTCGCACGATGTTGATATCGTGTTGTATTCATAGTCCATGCTGATGAGTTCCTTTTTATGAATGGTAACATATATCGTCTCGGTGGTGGTAGTCCAAATGAGTCGAAGTATACAGCTGATCTTCCCTTGAATAACATCAATGTCCAGTGTTCTCCTGGCTGATCCGATGAGTGCGTGTTCACAATATATGCTTGAATATGCTGTGGTTTCTTCTCTGGTAACAGATCTCTAGCACAAACATGTGTGTTAAGTTTACACAACCAGGAATTGTCCAGAATATATTGAAGTTCAGCTGTCTGCATCGTTTTAATTCTCTTTGACTCGCTGTGACCACATCAGAGTCCACTCTGCGTCTAATTTTTTGCGGTTGAGCTCCAAATTGTTTCTCAGATGATCATACATGATGAATGCTTCGAACTTCTCCTTGATGTGTGGGTTTAACCACATCAGCTTCGGGAACCATCTTTCCATAACATTGTATATGTCAATTTTAATCAGCGCTAAGTCGATAAACTGGTTTGTCCAATCATCAGTTGTAGAGAACAAACACAGAACATGTTCACGTTGACTAGGATGTTCTATTTTACATCCTTCACAGTTTGCTGACACTTCCTTGCGAATAAGTTCTTGTAGTTCTTCAATCATAGAGTTGTTGAGTGTGTCCAAGATCAGGCTCCATCTCGGAGCAAAGTTTTGTGAACGTTGGTATTCTTCATAGTAGTTCCATAGCTGTGTTGTGAGCTCCATCCTAATAGTCAGTAAGCACTTCTCTCAAAGCTGTGATCTCTATTTCACTGTCGAATTCAGCATACACCAAAACGTTGACGGCTGTAGTGAGAGCTGTCAAGAACTGAAGCTCCAAACGCAGGTTCCCTGTCTTTATAGGATGTAGATGTCCCTCGTCACTTCCTTGGTCCGGTGTCAAGTCGAAACCCCACAAACAATATCCATTCATATATTCTTTTAAATTAATGCCAATTGATTTGTTAACACCAAACATTCCTAAAGATTGATACAAAGATAAATATGATCTGAGACATTGTTTTGTTGCGAAGTTTGGTTCAAATGGACGGTTATGTATTGTATGACCGTCTTGACTAACTTCCAATTTATTCAAACTGAAATGTTTGAAGTGGAATGGATTGGTACCCAAATCTCCATTCATATCTTTATTTTCGACCAACGCAATAAAAAGTCTCTTTGGTAATTGTCCTTGAAATAAGTGGTCTTCAATTTTTGATCTAAGTCCAGTACTAATTGTGAAAGTTTTTATTTCTACTCGTCTGATAGGTAGTTTCATTTTTGACTGGGCAATTTCTTGATTTAATTTATTTGAGACCGCTGGAAAGAGACTAACTGTTCTGACATGGAACACTGCTGATTCGAAAACAATTTGTCCATCCTCGGAGCCAATGAGGCAAAATTTTGATGGTGATCTGTTTAATCTGATACGAATTTCAATTCCATTTGGTAAATATTTTTCTTGAAGAAACAGATCGGTGTGTAAGCGTCCGCATAGTTCAACAAATTTACTACCAGTGATCAAACTTTCTCTAGAAGTTAATCCAGCATTAGCACCACCTTTGGTGCTCTCTTCAAATTGTTCTGCTGTATCGCCATACCACATTTCTAAATTTGCTAATTGATTATCTTTATATTCTTGAGAGTATCCCAACAGATTTTCGAAATATGCTCGGTATGGGTAAGTGTCAGAATTCGAAGTTATCAATTTGTTGTTCAAGTAAACATCGATACTGCTGAACATGCTATGAAAGAAATTGTTAACAGGTGCTAATTCCGTAGCAGCTACCAAATTAGTTCCATCTTTTTTTGTAATTTTGAATTTCACATAAAGATAAGATTGATTAATATCTGTCCACTTTTCGGTTTGAGATGGTATGACAAACTCTATCGGAGCAGAATTATTCAGCGGTGCAATAGGATGATTTTCGATCCACTGCGATTCTGACATTGTAGCCACCGTTGGTGGAACATGTGTTATATCAAGTTCCGATTTATTGCATTCGCATGATCCATTTACCATTTGTGCCATGATTAATCAAAAATATCAAGAGCTCGACTGCTAGGATGATTTTTCGACTGACTTTTTCGGCGTTTGACAGCTGAATGATTCATTTTTGAAGTCGCTACTCTTTTTCTAGGTTTTTTTCTCGAGTTCAAAATTTGATTTTTAGCTTGTGTGCCAAAAGATTTTAAAGCTTTTTTACCTTCAGACATCAACGCTTCTTTCGGACTTTTACCTTGATTAATAATTTCATCTGCAACACCAAAAGTGTGTTTTTTCGCAAGTTGTAAAGCTGTCCGACCAAGCGGTTTTAGAAATGGTATAGCAGATCTCATAACTGATTTGAAAATTGAACCAATACCATTACCATATTGCCGTGGTACGCCTCTATACACGGGGAACATTGTTTTTAGAACTCCTCTCGTTTTCTGAAATGTAGCTTCACCAAAGACTTACCACCGATAAACTGAATTGATTTTCCTGTGTCGCCACTTATATTTACACTAATTTTGTCAAAGTATGACTTTGAAACTGGAACATAATGTAAATTTAAAAATTCATGTTTTACATGTAATCCGTCGATATCTCTTTTACTTCTGAAAGAAACAACTCGTAAAATTTGTACTTCAACATTTCCAACAAATGTGTAATCGGCAATATCAGAATAAACAAACATTAGATTATGACCAACATTCAAATCTACACCAAACGGAAATCTATTATTTGAATAAAAATCTTCAGAAGCGTTTTCAGTTTTGTAACCCAACTTGTGCAAAAGACATTGTGGTAATTCAATTCCTAGTTTTGTGTTACTTAAACTCTTGCGAATAATGTTCACACGTTTTGTACCTTTTGAGTACCCGATGTGAAATCCGTATTCGTTTTGCATTGCTTCTCCAAGTGTTTTATCAATTACATCTTGCATTGTATCAACTAAATCTGTCGCAGAGGTATACGAACCATTTTGTATCTGTATTTCAACTGCATGAACGCCATCAGGTCTCCTAAATATCTTTTCTTCAAAACGATTTTGAAGAACAGACAGTAATATTGCATCAGTTGTAATCAAATTGAATTTACACGAATCCCCTGTAACATTGTATGTTTCTGAAGGTGTTATCAGTTCGGCTAATGCAACTTCCCATTTTTCTTTATCAATTTGAACTGGTTTTGGTAATTGTACAGTAAAACAACATTGAGTATTGTTTGGATACATTACCATCGAACTGTCGCTCGGAATTGTAATGTAGAAAGGATTCATACTTTCAAAATTTCTGCCGACTGATTTTTCAAATATTTCAAACGCGGTGTTGGTAAAATGTACCCCAAAGAACTACTGAGTAAAATTAACCACAGTTCGTTATTTTCACTTTGTAAACTTAAATGAACAATTGCTGTAGCGATTATACCAACAATTATAATAATTTGTGTAAAATATGTTACTTGATTTTTTGCAATTTTTTCTCCACAGATTTGAAATTGTGATGGAGCATCGAGACCAACTGAACCATTTTGAGACATGTTAAAAGTTTTATACCAAATTTGTGGCAGGTATCCAACTGTCTAATTTTTTAGGATAACCAGCCCAATGAACTTTAATTTCTCTAACTGATTTACCAGCAACTTTTCTTGAACGTTTACCAACAACTGATTCAATTTCGTAAACTTTATTATCTTTTATATGTTGAATTTCTTTACCATAAAATGATCCTGCGATGTTTTCACCATCTAAATCTACTAATTTGTAAGTTAATGGTGTACTTTTACAAACTCTACTAATTTTGAAAATTTCTTTTGTCCAATTTGGAAGATATCCTTTATCAAAAGTTCTCTTTGTTTTATTTATTCTAACAAAATCTCCAACTTTCAACATCTTATCTTTTTTCGTTTTTAACTTTCCATAAAGATTTCTGGAAACTTCAATTTCATTTTCTCGAGTTACTAAAACTGGTGCCATCTTAATACTTCTATGAAAACTTTTGTTGTAAGAATTCACAAAATCGTGCAAAACATCAACGTATTTCAAAGTTTGATTATGTGTAAAATATTTCCACATCTTTGTTTTCAATGTCCGTTGAAAACGTTCAACTATACTTGCTTTTGTCTCTGGATTCTCTGTTGTGAAAAAATGAATTTTCTTAGATTTCAAAAATTGTAAAAATAATTTATTTTTGAATTCTGAACCTTTGTCAGATTGAAATGAAGCTGGTTTTCGTTTTGATGATTTTAGAATTTTCTGAAATGTTTTAACTAAAGTTTTACCTGTTTTATCTTTAATTTTTTCAACCCATGCAAATTTTGAGAACACATCAATAACACAAAGTAAATATCTGTAATTGTCATTGTGCTTTTGCAAAGTTTGCAAATCTGCCAGATCAGCTTGCCACTGAATATCAATTCCTGCAACAATAGTTTTACGTCTGCGAAATTTCCGAACAATTGGTTTGTGCAAAGTATATGTTTTTTGCCATTGTAACCATTTTTTAACATCTGAAAGTTTAATTTTGTTATTTGTTTCTTTTGCATTTTTTAAAAGTTGATTTGCTCCACTGAAACCACCAACTTCTTTTGGATTGTAGTAAATTTCAGTTAGAAGTTTGTCAAATTTTATGTAAGTGAGGACCATCCTTTCAAAATAGTTTTTCTGGTTTCTGGTGTTAAAATATCAACTGAACGTTTTCTTGACTTGCCACTGATAGGAGTTGCATGAGGTGTATGAAACTCATCACCAGTGTGACCTTTTAAATGTCTTTGCATCCACAGCCATCGATCCCTGTTACCTACATAATCTTGTGGTATATTAAGTTCCCCCAATCCACGTAGGAATGTTTCATAACCAACTGGGTTAAAACCTTTTCGGTGACGAACAACATCGTTTATCAAATCAATTATATTTGATCCAGTAACTGTTTCTGTTCCATAAATTAATTGTCCACGATCATCCCATCTAAGTTTAGGATTAGTTGACAACAATGATAAAATTTGTTGTGCTTTACCACGAAATTTAGATGGCACACTTTCCAATATATGGTCACTCATTTTCCCAAAGTTTTCAGATAACTTTTGTTCAGGTAATCTGAATTTTGAATTTAAAGATTTTTGTGAAGTTTTCAATTTGTACAAATTTTCTCCAAATAACTGTGACTTTTCTGATTCAGAAATATTTTTATCATAAACTGATTTCAATTCTTTGTAAGAATCTGAAACATTTGAAATTGCAGGATCAGGAGGTAATTGAGGTTTATTCATTTCTGACATTTCCCATTGTTTGAAATCTTCCAACATTCTGAATGGTACAATAACCATTTTCTTCATATTTATTTGAGATTTAGTTTTTACAAAATATTTTTAACAACTGCACCTAATGTTTTGCTAATCAATGGAGCAAGAAATAATAATGGTAAAAAGCCACCTTTTTGATTCAAAATTTTCTTCTTTTGTTGCAAAGGTTTGTTCTTGTCTGCAAGATATCTGATATGTTTACGCTTCGAATGTAACTTGCGGTTCTGAGCTTCATTCAGTTTTACATTACCTTTTAAAAGATTTTGACAACATTCTGAAATGCAATCCATCACTTGTTTCGGAGCATCGTTGATCATTTTCTTTTTATATGCAGATGGAACTTTACTCATTGCAACAATCAACTCACCATATTTTTTTATCAGCGGTGCTTTCCGGCTCTTAGTTTTTGAAGGCATCTTCACAGTCTAAGTAGTTGTCTCAAAATGAGCAGAAAAATTATATGTTTCATCTTTTATCTTTTCGGATTGAACCATTCTAAAGCTTCGAATGCAGATTTCGATGCATCAGACAACGGCATAAATTTTGAAAATTCAAGATCAATAACTGGTTTTTTTTGTAACGGTTGATGTTGAGGGTTCTGCTGAGAAGGTATAGGTGTAAATTTAGAATGTTGATTTTGTTGAGTTTGCATCGGTGTAAACTTTGAATGATTTAGAGAAAGCTTTGTTTTACGTTTAGATTCTTTTTGATTACCTCTTTGTTGTGTTTGCTTCCGAGTAATCTTTGAACGTTTTGGAGAAACCTTTGATTTACTTTTAGATTGTCTACCAGTTTGTTCAAATGAATTTTTCAAAAGACTTCTAATTAAAACTCCTCCAAGAAACCCACTACCACCTCGTTGTAAAATTAATTTGCGTTTTGTTTCCATATCAGTTGATCGATCAGAGATTTTTTTAAGAACATTTTTATTTCTCTGAAAAAACTTTTTTGTCTGTGATGGTAATTTCCAATCATTTTCAAGAAATAATTCAGCTGCAAAAGTGAAGAAATTTATAATTTGTGACAGTTCATCACGACTAAACATCTCGGTGGACGACATGGTTCTAAAATGAAAAAAATAACAACAACTGAATTTATACTTTTGAATATATGACAGGACCTCGGTCATTAGCTGTCAACCATTTATGGAAAATATCAGTTCTAATTCGCAAATAATTTTCTGTTCTAGGATGAAAATCTACTAAAATATATCCATGATTTATTGAAGTTGCATCTTCGTATGCTTGTTTCAAATGATTGGTTTGCATTTGATGAGCCAAAACTTTTATTTGATTTTTATCTCGAACGCTTTGAAATAAAACCATGTAGTGTGCATTCAAACTTATAGTTCTGCTACTTTTTGATTTTTGGAACATGTTTTGAGTAATGTAAATTATTGAAGCATTTCGATGATGACCTTTTCTAGTAAACCAAAGCATTATTTTGTCTTCATCTTGTTCCCCCATCATGTCATCGAAAACAACAAGATGAGGAAATGATTTATCTGATACAATTTCCTCATCATCGTCTGGAATACCATCGATAAACTTAACGTTATCAATTTCTTTTATACGATTGTATGTGTCTTGCCATTCTTTGTAACACCAAACTATTTTCTTTGGTGGTGTTTGGAATAAATCGTGTTTAAATTCAATAACTTTTTTAACAAATTCTGTTTTACCTGATCCACTAGGTCCGCTGATAAAGAAATTACACGGATGTTGGAAAAGTAAAGATTCTTCCATGTTGTCACTTTGATGTCTAATCAGAGAGTGAACTTAACAACGTGTGAATTTAGTTCTTAAAGAGAAATCTCCAAAGCTGTAAACATTTCCATACATTTCAATAATCCAATTATCATAGTCTTCTATTCTTCTGTACTTTGTTCTGTAAATAAAAAAATCATCCCCCAAAATGTTTTGAATTTTTGCATATGTTGACATTGTTTTTGTTAACAAATACCCATAGATCCTAGGATCTGATTCAAAAGTTCCCCCAGCAAGAGGAAAATGATCTTCATACTTTGTATAATGAATATAGTCATGTTCATCAAAAGTTCCTAAATCTATATCTAAATGGTGTTGATCACCACCAAATGTCCAAAAATCAGATATTTTTTCAATGAGAAAAAATGTTTTGAATTTAATAAATGATTCAATATATTTTTGAGAGAAATGAGAAGATATACTTGACTCAAGATAGGCCAATCTCTGTAAACATTCGCCGACATCACAGCATCGTAGTATTGCTTTCTTTTCTCTTTCAAACCAGACTTCTTGTAATTCCTTCTTTATCTCTGGAATAAGCGTTGACTGTGCCACCAAATATCCATAAATCTTCTCAGCAATTTCTGGAGGTACTACTCCTGCCAACATCTTGACATGAAATGACTCAACATCTCCATCCGTATGGGTATGTATGAATACCATTGACGAGTTTTAGTTTTGTGTACACCGATCTGAAAGTTTTGGTTTGACACTCACTAATCAATTGATGGTTCTTTTGTCTTTTAATTCTGGAAGGATACTCAACAACAGTTTTGAAATTTTCACGATCATTAACACATTGTACCATTGTTTCAAAATTAACTTTTTGACTTGTGCTGTAATCAAGAGTGATACCTTTTACCTTACATTTGGTGTATCTTCTCCCATCTTTGATGTATTCATATCCGTAGTTCTTTGGCCCAAGTCCAACAAATTTGACAATCTTTGCATCTGGATGTTCGTCGCTCCATTTCCCCAATCTTCCTTCGATAGTTTTGATGTTCTTCTTTGATGGATCACTGACATACATACAGCTGTCTGTATCAAAATACAGCACTCTATCTCCAAGTTTTTCTAAAACTTTATACAATTGTAATCTTGCATACGCTGTAACAAAAGAAGCAACAACAACATTTGCTGAATGATGAGGTTCAATATTATCTAAGATGTCAACATAATTTACCAGAATGAATTTGTCACCATCAAGAAGTGTAACATTTTGAACAATTATATTGTTACTAGTAAGCAATTCAAAATAACGTGATGGTTTATCCACATACTCTGTTTTTGACATAAGATTTCTTTGTGCATTCTTACCCCATATACAATTAATCATAATTTTAGATATTTGACGTTTTCCTGGATTCTTCTCGATGTTCTCCAATTTTATACCCTCAGCTGCATAATAATCCTGTACAAACTTTTGTTTCTGTTCTTCTGTCTCAACACCAAATGGATAACCACTACATTCCTGTTTGATCTTTAGATGTTTATCGATATAGGATTTGTATATTTCATCTGTCCAATCTGTCCAATGCCAAATTTGGTACACATCAAGTATTTTGTAGCCAACATCCATTGCTTTGAATAATTCTGGCGTGGTCCACACTCCGGTTATAGCTCGATCTTCTTCTGAATGGTTACATGCCTCGTTCTCATTGATGGCACAAGTGTTGCACAGAGTAAAAACCATTTTCTTGTTACAATGAATCGGTAGAACTGGAATATACAATTTCGATGGTGGTAAAATTGTACATTTAACAAGCCCCGCATAGTCTCTAATGTGTTCTTGATCGATCTGCTCTTGGCTCAAAATTTCTGGATGTCCAACAGGGTAGAATTTATATTTGTTGCAAAATGGATACAACGAACACACATCGATGAACTTGATTTCTTTTGTGGAATCTTGATCAATTTCCTCGTACAATTTGATGGCATTTGTACGTCCACCAAACAATGCTTCTCTTGGCAAAATGGGGTCTCGATGTTTGTAGAAAGATTCCATTTGTTGTTTGAATTTCACATCCGATTTCATTCTTTCGTCGATCTGATGCTCCCAAATTGATTCAACTCTGTAACCAAGACTTTCCAGTTCATCTTTCTTCTGTTGGGTTCTTGTATATAATTCTTCCATGGTGAGCATCGTATAGGGATTCTTGTATTGTCTGTTGTTGTAACATTTTGGACATTCATGAAACAGACATCCATTCATCTCAAAAACTGTTCTTGTGGCTTCCTCATATCCATCGACGTAGTGTCCACCAATCTTGATTTCTCCTCCATTCAAAGCATGCTTGATTGTTATCATACGTGACAATGATATATGTTGAAGCCAACGTATCGCTTTCATGGAATAGTTTTTAGCACATGGGTATCCACCATCTGGAATGATTCCAATTGTTTTCTCTGGCATTGAATTCTTCCTCCATGCCAAATTGCAAACTTGTGCCAATGTTATTGACTCAATGAACGGGTCAATCTGTTCTGTTTCCAATATGTATTTCCTGAATTTTCCACATCCACGGCGAAGAATATCCACGTCTGATTTGCAGTACTTCTCTATCTCTTCTTGGAAGTTGAATATCGCATAATTTTCTATTTTCTCATTGTACCATTCAAAGAATTTCTCTCGATTTTCCACGCTCATCATATCTGGTTTGTAGTAATCACAAGCCAAGTAAGGTCCAATGTAATTTTGAAACTTTGGTGAATTCGCCCAATGTGGAAAGTGTCCTTTTGCCATCTCATTCAGCTGAAAAGTTTGTGGAAATTTTGAAAGCGGCATCATCAGAAAACTCAGAGAATCAATAACTTTCACGCTGTTGCATTTTAAACTGAGAATTTTGTTTCCATTCATGATCAGTTCTGGTTTATGAATTCCACTTTGTATGAGTGCTTGAAGTAGAAACTGTGCATCGTATCCCTGAGCATTATGTGCCATTGCAACACATCCTTTGTGATCTTGATGGAATAACCAGTTTGTGAAGTCTGTTAAAACGTTGTCACCCTTGAATACAAATTCTCTGCAATCCGGTCCGCATGTTTCACATTTTTCTTCGATTGGTTTGCACATGCAATCTCCACAAGCGGTATGTGCAACACAGAAGTTTGGAATATGAACACCTGTGTCTTGTCTGCATTCAAAGTCAAAGAATACATATGGAATCTTTGCAGGTTTCTTTTCCGGTGATTCATATTTTGGAATGTAGCACCTGTGATCTGCTTCAACGATTTCTTTGCAATGTTTGCATTTCTTCAACCCCGCACATATATGTCTGTTTGATTTATTGATGAGAAATTCTTCATCACAAATGTTGCATAGTTGAACCAAATCACATATTTTTCTTTTCTGTTTTCCTTCCGTCTTCAAATGGTTGTCGAAACAAGATTTACTTCTGAATGATCGTCGACACGTTCTACACTTCACCAAATTTGTGAAATTACACTGTGTCAATGACCAGCATGCACAAACAAATCTGCATCGATGATCGCCACGACTTTTGAATCCAATGTCACAGAATTCGCAGTAGTAGCTGGTGCCTAGAAATCCTTTGATTGATGTTATGGTGTCGAAGTGATTGTTGTTGTAGTAGATGTGTACACATTTGCTCTCCGAACACATTTCTGCAGGTTCAAATAGAAATCCAGCGCCAGCAAATTCATTGTGAATTTTCACAACATATTCTGGATACAATATTTCTTGAATCTTGTGGAACTCATTGATACTGCAAACTGTATCGTGTGGAATACCAGCACGGTTGAGTAGATTTTTTGCTGCATCTGTTTGTGCTGTGTATATTGATTGTCTTATTCTTTTCCATTTCTTTGACCAGCACGCAGATCCATCACTATCTGCCTTACACATTCCGACGACAATAGATCTTGCCATACACATAACATCATCAGCATTTTCAATCCGGACAATACTTCTTTTCACTTTTGTAAGCTTGTTCTTGTCTGCAAATGGTCCATAATGTAGTGAGTGTCGTGTACCACCTTCCGGAATATCTGTAACGAAGATTTCGAAATTGAGTGCACCGTCATGAATTGTAAAGTCTGCATTTGATTGAACCACATTTTGAATATTATCCATGAGTGTCTCACCATTCAATTCACTGGCTTTTGTGAATGGAATGAAAATGTTCATATCAAGTCCTGGATGATTTATCGTAACTCTGATTCTTGTCTTCTCATTTGCTGAACATTTCTGTTTCAATTCTTCTGTCAACTTCTCAAATATCTCTGGAATGTTTTCGATTGGATCTGTAAATTTCTCGAATTTCACACCAAATTGTCGTGATGCTGATTTAAATTTTCTGGAAAATTTCTCCGAGTTCAGCTCCAATTTGAAATATTTTGTTGGATTGAACACAACACGCTCTCTAGCCAGACTTCTCTTTCTCTTCCCACCAATTTCTCTATTCTGTCTTCGACCGCGTCCAATCTGACCATCACTAGAACTTTCTTCACTTTCGCCTCCATCAGTTTCCATATCGCTCTCTTCACTTTCTGCCTCATCAGTTTCCATATCGCTCTCTTCACTTTCTGCCTCATCAGTTTCCATATCGCTCTCTTCACTTTCTGCCTCATCAGTTTCCATTTCGCTCTCTTCAATAACTGCAGGCCTTGGTCTTTTTCTAACAATATCTTCTTCGCTGGCGGAGTCGTCTGAAACAGGTCTTTTGATTCTCTTAAACATTTTTGTCTTGAGTTTTTGTCAGCAAAAAATATTGCGACTGGCTTCTTCGGAGTTGAAGTGTAAAGTGTATAATTACACAATTTTACACTTGCTTTTATAGCATTTTTCATCGTGACTGCTATAAAAGCAGGTGTTAAAATTGTGTAATTATACACTTTACACTTCAACTCCGAAGAAGCCAGTCGCAATATTTTTTGCTGACAAAAACTCAAGACAAAAATGTTTAAGAGAATCAAAAGACCTGTTTCAGACGACTCCGCCAGCGAAGAAGATATTGTTAGAAAAAGACCAAGGCCTGCAGTTATTGAAGAGAGCTATATTGAGCTGCATAAAGAAGAATCTACACTACTACAGACTAGAAAAATTCAAGATAATCTTGTCGAATTGAGACAGATCTCTACTGATTTGTTTAAATTTTGTAACAAAATGCAATGGCAAGAGAAAAAAGAGAAAAACAAAGCTGATACAAATTGGAAACCACCATATGGTTACTGTTACAAATGCGGACAAGACTCCCATTGGTCCTTCCAATGTAAAACAGATTTCGACGACAAAAAAAATGTGAAAACTATACAAAAAAGTCTACAAGCAGTAACAATACAAGAACAAAATGCAGTTATCAAAACTGAAGAGATGTCTACAACATCAGATGTTTTCAAACAACCCCGACCTGTTGATCCTACGAATGATTCACAGAACAAATCTGAAGATAAGCATCCAGATTTTGAAAATTCCCAGAAAACTTCCAAGAAAAAGAAGCTGAGACAATTCTACATTCCAAAAACAGATAAATGAATCGATACAAACATTTGAAAATTATATTGTGAATAAATTATGAATTGAACAATCGTGTTTTGTTTTGTTTTTTTCAGCTATGAAAGAGTAACCTTTTTGGGGAATGTGGGTGGCCCTGAAAAGGGCCGTTTTTCTTTTCCAGAATTCATAAAAATTCTGCCAAATCAGGATATATCCCGTTGGGATTAATTGTCACAGACCAAGTAGGGTTTGATCTGTGCGCCGCAGCAGCCTGAGCGAAGCTGTCAATTGCTGCATTGCACAGATCTTTCTTCGAGATCTGTGACAAGATCTCCACGAGATCAAGATTGCTTGGTTCTTGATCACATACTTCAGCCGATGGTCGTCGCCGAGCCAGAAAATCTGTTAACATCTGTTTCTGCACCACCTTTTGTTCAGGAGAATCCTGCCATTTCCTATAGGTTCTGATTTTCGTCTCCTCTGACGAATCTCTCTTCCTCCATAGCTTCTTGAAAAATTTCTTTAGAGACGGCATAATGAATGAAGTTCACTGAAAAAGTGAAAATATTTTTATACATTTGACACGGGCGGTAGAGAAATCACATGTCGCATTGACGTTAAAATTGACAAATGTTTCCTGGCGTTGTGTTTTTTCAGAGACGGATCAGCATTCATATTTTTCTTGATCATTATTGCATAGCGATCAAACAAATG
The DNA here is from genome assembly GCA_032622095.1 of Siphonodentalium dalli. NCBI lineage: Eukaryota > Metazoa > Mollusca > Scaphopoda > Gadilida > Siphonodentaliidae > Siphonodentalium > Siphonodentalium dalli. The sequence continues at coordinate 53,282,582 of CP136063.1, forward strand.
TTTTTTATTTCGTTAGATCATTATCTATTATTTGGTACACATGATTGATATATTTGTTACCTCGTTAGGAAAATATGGAATGTTTTTCTAGTTTTGTTTTTGGAGATGTACATATTTTATACATAAAACTGAACACAAGAAAACATACTGAACATTTTTCTTCATCATTACAATCGATAACTTTACTTGGTCATCGTTTATGAACGAAGATGAATTCATATGTTAAAACATCTTAATTAATTGCATATACTATCATGAATTTAATCTATAACATATCGAAATAGTGAAAACTACAGATAATGCACTGTAAAGAAACACAACGTCAGGAAGCATTTGTCATTTTTAACGTCAAAGTATTATGTGCTTTCTCTACCGCCCGCGCAATCGTAATATATGTTCAAACACGGCCGTGAACAATTTTTATTCTGCATTCAAAGATGTCCGAAACCCCCGAACCGTTGATGTCTATACTAAGAGGAACGATAGGGCTAACACCCCAGATAATGCGGGGCAAACACGCAAAAGAAGTAACCGCCAGTGCAAAACTGGTTATGCAAATATGCAAAAAACAACAGCGTTGGAACAAAAGCAAAAGTCTCAAAAGAAAATCGTGGCGTGAACTTTGATGCCATACAAAACGGCCCTTTTCAGGGCCAAAAACAAAAACGGTCCTTTTCAGGACCAACCAATTTTTTCAAAAAGAAAAACTTTTAGCATTGCTTAATAACTAATAATGTTCTTTGTACCCTATGTTTTGTTTTGAAAAAATCACGCCACGAATAATTTAAAACAAAATATACTTGCAAATATTTGTTGTTGAATAAAATATAAATTGAACAATCGTGTTTTTGATTTTTTCAGCAATGAAAGAGTAACCTTTTGGGAAATGTGTGTGGCCCTGAAAAGGGCCGTTTTAAAATTATCATCTGACTTTAACATCGTTTTGTGTTTTTCTTATATCTTGACATATCTTTCCCATGAGAACCAATAGCTTTTGCGAATTCATCACTTTTCTCTGTATCTTTAGATTCTTTACAAGGAAGACGAAATCTGACTTTTGTCTCAGTAGAAGGCTTCATGATACTTTTAGGTTCTTTTTCTTTCGCCGATAATATTTTTTCTTTTTTGATCTGTTTCTGTTCTTTCGATCTCTGAACATCATGAACCCTGATTGGTATATCTATCTCTTCTGCAACGAAACGAAGATTCACTTTTACTTCTTGATGCGTTACTTGTGTTTTCACGTCAATATCCCTGCGAAGACATCTCAGTTCATCTAAAATCGCTTTTAAAATGAGTGTATCTCCACCTATAGTCATTGTCGTATTAGCTTGGCCTGTTGACTGTGGTGCCGCATATGTATTCTGTACAACAGGATTACTGTATATCTCACTCTGAAGAAATTCTGTTAACGGATCCATCTTTGATAGCAATGCAATGTAACGTTGATCAAATTCGAAAATATTTTTATACATTTGACACGGGCGTCAATGAAATCACATGTCGCATTGACGTTAAAATTGACAAATGTTTCCTGGCATTGTGTTTTTTCAGAGACGGATCAGCATTCATATTTTTCTTGATCATTATTGCATAGCGATCAAACAAATGTTTTTTATTTCGTTAGATCATTATCTATTATTTGGTACACATGATTGATATATTTGTTACCTCGTTAGGAAAATATGGAATGTTTTTCTAGTTTTGTTTTTGGAGATGTACATATTTTATACATAAAACTGAACACAAGAAAACATACTGAACATTTTTCTTCATCATTACAATCGATAACTTTACTTGGTCATCGTTTATGAACGAAGATGAATTCATATGTTAAAACATCTTAATTAATTGCATATACTATCATGAATTTAATCTATAACATATCGAAATAGTGAAAACTACAGATAATGCACTGTAAAGAAACACAACGTCAGGAAGCATTTGTCATTTTTAACGTCAAAGTATTATGTGCTTTCTCTACCGCCCGCACAATCGTAATATATGTTCAAGACGGATCTTCAGACTTATTCTACATTCAAAGATGACTGCTGTAAACATAACAGATCTTGACGAGATAATGGTACAGGGGGTATACTGTAAAGCAGTGTGCGGCGGCGAAGAAATATCTCTGTTTTGGAGGGCACTCAGCGTTGCGGTTTACGGGACGACCGATGGATGGATGGTTCTGAGAGATGCGGCAGTTGACCTGTACTACGCAGAGAGTGACGAACTTGGTGCGTCGGCACAAGATTTACGGCGCACACCACTTTTGGCTGAATCAAGATTGATGGTTGAATTAGCGGCGACTGTTATACAGCGACCTATCGTCATGTTTGATGCTACCAAAGGCGGCTACAAATCAACACCAAGATTCAAGTCATCAATAACTCTAGTGTGGATCCCACACGTTTGCCACGAGCATTATTGTGAATGCGAAATATGGATGAGGCGAGGAGACAAATCAATTGAAGTTTTGGCGAACAAAGAAGTTCAATGTGGCGGATTCTAAACTATAACAAAAATAAAACGGCCCTTTTCAGGGCCACCAAATATTCGAAAAGAAAAACTCTTGATTGCTAATTGATATTTTCCAAAGTGAGATTTTCCTTTTGAAAAAAAATAATTCTAAGTCCATTTTCATTTTTTCCGATCAGAAATATCACATCAATGACAGGAATATCTATCCTCAGGGGGGAACTATGGCCCAGTACCCATCAGTGGGGGGCACTATGGCCCAGTACCCCCCAGTGGGGCACTATGGCCCAGTACCCCCCAGCATAATGAACAATTAACAACACTAAAGGTTCGTTCCATTTGGAAATACCAAAATCCCAATTACTGATAATACTTCCGCTCCGCAGTTTGGAATGTAAACATCAACACTGTTTTATTCAATTTCACTCGCTGTCACTGTCAACTATTCTCCTAATTCGCCGGTATTTAACCCCAGGACTAGACTCAGTGTCTTCTGTGGCGTGGGGCTTCTGTGAGCAGCCGTGAAAGTGCATGTACACCGGTCCACTGAAAGTTGAGGTTGAGGAAACGTATTTAAAACTTTGCATCGCACTTGATGAACTCACAACTCCAGGTGAACCAATAAGGTCACTATTCGATACAGCAACTGTCGATTTGGAAACAGTTACATTTGTCAGTGATGATGTTCAGACAAAAAGTAGTCATAAACTAGAGACTCCGGACGGGTGTCACAAACAGCGTTCGCCAGAAAAATACAAAATAATATGTGCTGTCTTCAGGAAGAATTAATTTTAGATAGAATTGCAGTTTTCTACGAAATATCTGGCAAGCGAAACCACGCACGCAAGTTTTTTTTCCCACAGATTTAGACGAGTGCATAACCGATTTCCATAGAATGACAGAAGGCGATCAATTTCATTTTATAATGAAGAATAATTACATTGACACGATACATATCACTTACAACATGATCCACTTCTTCTGTTTATCACGAAGAGATGATTGAAGTTTAACTGGTAATTTGTTTTAACCCTTTCAGTGCCAGGGGCCAATCTGATCGGCCCTAATTTACGGTCTGTAAAATCGGCCCTAAAAAAATGAAAAAAAAAAAAAAAAAATTTATTGTTTTCTGGTTGAAATTTTTTGGGGTATGCTTAAAGGGGTACTGTACGCAATTTTCATTAAATTTCCGGTGACAACAACGATCTAATATCGATAATATATAGAAACATAAGTAATTTGAGTCGAAGATGTATTCTGTAAACGCTCAGGTTAATAGGCTATCTTAAAATTTAATAATTTAAAAGTTAATAATTTTATATAAATTGAATTTATGACTGGAGCCATAAAATGGCGTCAATTAAATTACGAATTACCGTAATCAAAAACAGTAATTGAGGGATACTGGATTTTAAACCGATCGCACACACGATCGCTTAAAATATTATGATGATACGGGGAGAACACTCAAGCCACTCACTGACTAGCGATGATACAATAACTGAAATGATTATATGGGACTAGTATGCATATAATAAAACTTTTATTTGATTCATTTGGTTGAAAACTTTACAAAAATTACTCGACAACGACAATTTGTATTTTTGCATTCCGGTAAATTTGTCATCCGTAACATGACTTCGTACTCAACATACTTTCAAATAATGGAAAAATTGTTACCTTATTCTCCGACTCGGAGACTATAGAAACCAACAACAACATTTGGCGTACAGTACCCCTTTAAGCATGCTATAGCAAATTTAAAAAACAAACTGGTTAAAACGTTAGGGGCATGTTATAACTCAAAACTATCACCAAGTATTCATAGTAATAATTTTGATGCCCATGAAAAACGTGAGATTCCCTGGCACTAAACCTACAAAATAAGTCTGTTAAAGAATATAAGAAAAAATTATTAAAATTGTAAAAAAAAAATTGTAAAAAATATTAACAAATGATGAAAAATTGTTAGGTCAATGCATTCTCTTATAGGCGACCTATGGTCGACTCGCATATATAAAAGAATGCATTGGCACAGGGTATATGGGTTGATACAAAAATCGGACCTGGCACTGAAAGGGTTAAAATATGGCTATGATATCACTCATTTGTTCACCGAGTCCAGTTTATAGGATAATGGATTGTTATTGTCGCAAATTTTGTTTACAATGATCCATTATTTTAATAACAGACGTTCAATATCCAAATTAAGTAACAGTAGTATATGTCATAGGCTTTTCGCAGCTCCATTATAAATTTGCATATCATTAGCATCTAATTAGCATCTAATTTACATAGAATATACCCACTTAACATCTAATTTAAATATAATAACATATGATTTACATATATATCAATATATTAACTACCTGTAAATCCAGTATAAATTAATATATCCCACTTAACATCTAATTTAAATATAATAACATATGATTTACATACTACCTTTAAATCCAGTATAAATTAATAGCTTATTTGTATCTCATTTGTATAAGTTTAAATCCAACTGTATTCAATTAGAATTTCAAATATGGAATAATGAATAATATGTATAAGTATTTTTCTATTTTTCTCGTGCAGAATCTATTTAAATATTTGAAAGGACTTCTCTGGTTTTGTTGTAGTGCAGAATTTAAATATTTATAACTACGTTTCTGTTTGTTGTTAAGGGATTACGTACGTTATATCTTCTCCCGTTCTACTACACTATATATTTTTTATCCTGGAAAAAATGCTGATTGTATAACACTCTTGGATTCATTCAGTAACAAGACTTAGTGTTCCTGTTCTGCTGCACTGCAACTCTATTTTCTCTGTAGCAGGGGAGTGAACTCTATTGTTAAATTGTCTTTCTCGAAGTACTGTTTTCAGAGCAAGCGTTTCAAGGGGTGATACCAGTCTAATAAAAGTCTCTAACCCGAACAGTCTCGTTATAGATCACAATTTCAATATAATACAATATCAGATGATTACTTTAAAGTGTATATTATGTAATTTAATCGTAACTAATCGTTTATTATGTAAACAATAAAGCCACACAACCAACAAGTAAAAGCTTATTTTTACGATCGTAAGTATTAATACAGTGAAATAGTATGAAAGTACTAGGGGGATAGGAACCAGTCGCTCTTAAAACAGTACATCGGAAGATCTTCCTATTCCCTCCCATGTATATATATAAAAAACAAACACAAATTAGTTTATCCCAATTTTTTTAATATTTCCCAATATTATATAATATTATATATAATTAATTTGTCTACATAATTCCAAGTAATACATCGTGTCTTCATTCCTGAAAAATAAAACAGAATTATAGAATTAATAAATTCCTATCGACGGGAGTAATACAATTTGTTGGAAGGGAGGCTTTTCCCCCGCCCAACAAGTCACGTGTCCTCTTGCAAACAAAGGAAAATCGAAGAGTTAAAGAATCAAAGATGGAAACAATTTGTATTATCTTCACTATTGTATGTGTTTTTACATACACTTGTGTCAATGGGTGCGATGTTAATGTACCGGAGGACTGTACAGAAGATAATCGAGGGGTGGATTTATTCTGCTATGCAGGATCCAACACAGCGTGTGTCAATGAAGGTGTTTTGTCATTCGGCACAGTCAAAATCGAAAATGTCAATAAACTCGAAATCAAGTACGTATTCTCTCAGGAAACTGCCGGTAACAGTCTACAGATGCTTATCATCCAAAAGTCGCTCAATTCGACTATAAATTGCAACTTGTTATCTATTCAAAATTTTGTGTTGAACAATATAATTATATATCTGGACAAGGAAGAATGTTTGCCTCACGTATCACACTCTCAGTCTCACTCTGATCAGGTAAGTTTTATCTTTTTAAAAACAGTTATCCAAATGCAATGTTTTGTTTACAACTCTTAGTCAATGGTCAACTATAGTTCTAGAGATGTAATGATTCATATGAATCATCAATTTATAACGATATGAATATCGTGTATCGCGATACAGTATCGATACAGTGATTATTGACACTGTATCGTTATATCGCGATACAGGGAATTGTCAATGTCATGTATCGTATTTTCGCTATACATGTATGTATCAGTATATATAACAAATGATATATTTACCTTTTGATCAGTCCACTTCTACAGTTTCACCTTGACTTTCGTATTGAATCTCCGTCTCAATGACATCAAAATCCAGATCTATTTCATGGATTGGCTCCACCCGTACACTATTGGAGTCTATCATTCTCATGGCTCTCGCCATATGTTCAGCAGTATTATCATTGTTGTCCACCATTTGTTCGGCTGGTTTGCTGTTATTTATTGTTGAATCAATCGACGGTATTGGTATTAATCGTTTTGATGTCGATGCAGTTGCTGCTTCTTCTGCTTCAGACTTCTCTTTATCAGCAGACTGTAAATAAAATGGAATTATCATTTAGCACTTTATATCCATATTTAGTTCAAAACAAAAATTGTTATTATTAAAATATACCTTGTTGCCATTTATCGGAAAGCTCTACTAGAGCTTTTCCAATGAAAGGCAACAAACCATATTATCCTATAATTATGCTGTGGTTAAGTGGTTAATAACTTTGGGCATTAGTGTATAAAAAATATATCAATCTGAGATATCATATGTATTAATGTATAAATACATATGTACTCAAAATAATTATATAATAAAATGAGATATGACTTCAGTTTATTCATTAAAAATTACTATATTTATATTTTGAGCTAATTGAAATCAGAGCAATAGTATAATATATGTACAAACCTTTGTTTTAGTACTGCTTGCAGTCAATACCACTCTCCTAGCAACTTTTGCTGGTGGTTCAATGGATGTTGATCCAAATGATGTCACAGACCTCTTTGAAGTCATAAACTCCTGTCAATAATTTTTTTTTTTAATTGTAGAAATCAACAACAACAACAACAATATCAGAAAGATCGAAATCCAGCAAGGTTAGCAGTTCCACTATCAATTCACCAAGATTTTCGTCAACCAAATGGATCGTGGAATTAAGTGAGTCGATAGTGGAAACTACTTCATCTATAATAGAAAGTAAGTATTCAAACTTAACTACTCTCAGTTGTCTAATAGTCATAATTATTTAATACTAATAATGGGAAAATGGGGATTTAGATCAAAATTATTAATGGAAATATAACTTGTTCCTATTTATCACAAAGCTAGCTTTCCAGATGACAGCAAGGTATATTTCCCTAAATCATGCAATATTACCCTATAATTCTGTTGTCGTTAAGCGACCAATTACTTTGGAGCCATTACTGTAGTGTATTATGATTATTAGTCAACTGAGAGTATATTTATGTAAATTCAATTGAAGAAAAATTAACAAAATGTTATCAGTTTATTTGTTAAATTTACTAGTTGTAAACTATAATTAAGTCTTCAAAACTTGTTTATATTTCTCACAAGATGATAAAAAACACTCCTTATTTATCCATTTATATATTGTAATTGCTTAGTATATCTATGTGAGAATACAATCTGGTATATTTCAATCTTTGGTTATCTGTCAAGTTCTATTCTTGAGCTATCTTTATTGTATCACTCAAAATATATATATTATTAATCTAAGATTTTGGTAACTGATTGCTTTTAGCATAGCTATATGTATGGTTTATACTAATCATTTTATTTATAGACCCTGACACTACTAGTAAAGATATGACAAATTGGAAGTGGATTGTAGGATTTATTGCAATAGGACTTGTCGTCATTGTCATTGCTGTTGCCGCCACGGCAATCATCTACAAAAGATGCCGTGCTCTATCTGCCAGCAAAACTCTCGACGAGGAAGTTATTGAATTTGAATCACCCATCACCGTAAGGAGAGTTAGACCGTTCGTCAAGCAAGATTAATTATTAACTTTTTAATTTGACATTAATTGAGATCTGTAATATTCTTTTTTAGGTATACTGATTTGTATAGCTTTGGCTATCGCAGCCTACTTCAGACGATTACTTCTTATTGTACAGATAGCATTGTCAACTTGTATCAAGAATTGCATCACATATGTAACACGTAAGATGAAATCCTATGGCAGCCAAACTAATCAGCCAAGACGTTCCACCAGAGTAAGACGAAAACCTGATCGACTCAGCTATTAAATTTTCAGAATATTACAGATCTCAATACATGTCAAATGTTCTTGAGTGTCTAATTATATATACAGGCATGAGTAAATATACAGTAATACCCCAAAGTAATTGATCACTTAACCACAACAGAATTATATTTAACTGTTCAGGATTCAGTCAGAATATGGCTTGTTGCCATTCATCGGAAAGCTCACCAATAAATTCAAAAAATATAATCCATAAATAAGTCCTGAATTTATATTTCTATCCAATTTTCGGATAACTTTTATTTCATATTTATCATCGTACGGTATATTACAGCGATATTAAAAACTTCAAGATATTTATAATCGTTATTTTTAGACACTCAAGAATAGATATAACTGTTAAAAAGTGCTGACCTTTTAATTGGGTATTAATATAATACATACCTTCTTGAAATAGCTTCCAGGGTCAGGAACCATTGACTCCATCACAGAAATGTATGGTGAATCGTTTATATACTTTAACTGATCGAAAGACAGTCTAACTCCAGAAACAGTTTTTCCATTCTTTGTATGGAGTTTCTGCGATATAAGGAGAGCGAACCTCTCCATATTATCCTTTCTTAGTTTTACCATTTTCTCCCATCCAGTGAAATTTTGAGAGGTCCGCTCAGCTAAGATCATTCTGTGGAAGTCCACACAACCATTGTCAGGCATGCTGGTCATAGTCATCATCTGTAGCAATAACTCATTCCAGAGGCTTTTAAAATATTTAGCTTCTGGTAAAGTCATAAAAAATGAACTATTCATCCCATTGTCAAAAACATGCATGTATGGTTTCCCTTTCCATAGAGTGATCCGGAGGCAATGTTGGTTACCAATGAACTGTGTGTATCCTATATCTTTTTTAGATGGTGTAGATAGTATAGTGTTGTTTCCATCCATTGTAGTGCTGTTACTGCTTTCTGTCATACTTTTTTTAAGATGATGGTGTAGTGCTGTTTAATTGTTTGTATAGGTAGCGTCAGTACTTCTACTCAGATCAGATGCCTGTGATTTTGGTTTAAAATCAAGACTTCTTATAGGACAACAAATAATATTTGTTTTGAATAAAACATTTTCGTATCGTGATGCTGAATAGAATAGAATACTTCATTGCTATACAATATCTGAAATGAATACCTCAAAACGTGCTAGGGAAACAAAAGCTGTTGTATTATAAGTCCATTTGAATATATCATGGTATAAATAAGTATTTTGTTTTGAAATAGGTCATCAAAGTTCACAATCTATCTCAGACTCTAAAATGTCCAGTAAGCGTAATAACCTACCTTAACTGTTCAGCACTATATACAGATAATACTCAGAATTCTATTCCAATTGCTCAACTATGTACAGTTTTTTTTTTTTATATTGTTTTGAAATAACTAATTCTATATTTTTTATGTAAAAAACTAGTCTATTATCTAGTCTATTATCTTTTTTATTTGTTAAACTTTTATCAAGTTGAATAATAACACTATGGCTTTGTTGTCCATCATCCATATGTGCATATGTATATAAATCCTTTTCAACAATTACCTTCAGCACGGGCTACATCTTTTACCTTTGGTTGAATCATTATGCTGTTGACATTGACATGTTGATGGGTAACAAGTCAATTAGGAGAAATTATTCAAAAAAAACAACAAAACAAAACAAACGTCATTGCTCTCATCTTATTAGTTCAACTTGATAAAAAGTTCGTGTTTTTAACTATTGTAACAGGATTCATATGCATCCATCCATTCTATATTATGTTATGTATAAGGTCAACAGTCTAATTTTTATAGATCTTTTAAAAAACATTTGTATTTGTAATCACTCATCCATATCATCCGTCCATTCACCCCACTCTACCTCAGAAACCAACGTATTATACGACAGACGTCATGACTAAATGGTTTTGTTATAATAGTATACAATAACTAAACCACTATCTCAATATAAATATAGATGTATACATTGTAATCCGTTGGTGATTTTGAGACATGTTTTATAATCATATACATTTTAAACGCTTATTTGTTCTGGTATAATTTTTTCGTTCTGTCTGTCCATCTGTTCATCAATATTTTTCGTTTCATTGTTCGGTAAATAGTATATATAAGTAATGCCTTAAATAATCGTTTCCTCAACCACAGCAGAATTATGAGATAACAATAACTTGTTGCTATTCATCGAACAGCAACAAGTCATTGTAATCTCATAATTCTGTTGTGGTTAAGGAGTAGAGTATTTAGGGCATTACTGTATATGGATTTACAAGTTGTTTTTTTTTTATTTGGAATTCCATACGTCAACACAGATATTTATGAAACCACAACTAAATCAATATAAATATCCTATAATACCTTGTAATACTCTAATCATATGGCAATATGTTTTATGATCATGTACATTTTTATTTGTTAATTTTGTATTAGATTATTACCCCTTGCCAATCCAACCGTATTTTTGATTGCGAATGTAACTTTAGTAAGTTTGAACTTTAGGGGGTCAAATTATATTTCAGTTTGTCAGTTAAAATAGAACATAACTTCAAATTTTTCCTCCACACCACCCCTCCCCAACCCCTCGGAAACATATTTATTTTTTGTTGCAATTTTCACATTCAAGTTTCCTTTTCCAAATTATAACTTTATTAAGTCTGAACTTGATAGAAAAATATTTTTTTTATTCCACTTTATGATTCCCAAAATATATAAAAAGTTAAGAATTTGGATTTTATCTTTTCAATTTTCATTAGAGTTATGATTCTTTGATGAAAATTATAATAGGAGTGTATTTTATTGTGTTCTAGCAATACTCTTGTTTTAAGTTTAACGCTAACTGGGGATAACTGCTATACATATCTTTATTTCTTTTTTAGATCACTATTTTTTGTTAACTTACATCCATGTATATTTGTTGATTTTTTTTTATTGTTAACCCCTTTCATGATAGGGAGGGGAACTATACTGATATAGTATTAAAGATTTTGAGTTGATATATAGAGAATGTCTTCGGGTAAACAATATTTATATTAACCTTGTAAGCAGGGATGCCGGAATGGTGGGGATGGATACCCCCCCCCCCCCCCGCTTATGTCAATAAGCGTCCCTGCTTGTAATGTCAATACATTTTTTATATATGCGAGGTTTCAAATTCCTGGCATATATAAGAGAGTGTATTGCTATATAGTCAATGTAAAATTTCACCTAGTATCGGTCATGAAATACTTATTTCTGTTGGACTATTTTAATTAGTCATATCCATTAGTATTCCAGTTTAAACTATCTGATTAGAATTATATTTTGGTTTTTGTCAGATTGCTATTGTTGATCTAGCAAATTTTAAGGGTTGTGGGGTAAGAATATCTGCAACCTAAATATTTAAATTAGTTGTAATGATTTGAATATCTTGCATTAAGATCGATTTGATTACAGTCCAATAGATATTGATAGGGTTTTACATCTAGAATATAAGGTTGTCTTGTGACACGGTTATAAACACGTGCTGTGTATATGTTTTATCATCATAGATATTGTTTATTATTTCAGAGATCTATTTTCTTACAATCATGTATATATGTTGATTTTGTTCATTGTTTTAATAAATCTTATTCGCTCAAAACAATTCTCAACTGATTTTTGGAAATCTGATACAGCTAGAACTATACTAAAACCAGATATAATTCTTCTTTTAAAGATATATTAAGGGTTCAGATCTTAAACACACGGTTGGCCTTGGCGGTGGGTATCCTGTGAAAATATTTAAATCCGTCAAAAAACCCCCACAAACAGAAAGAACATCAAAATGTAGACAGACTTGGTCCGTATACAAATAAGAAATATCGCATAAACAGTATGTTATTGTCATCTGTTTGACCATTGTTATGTGAACAAAGGCATAAAAGGTTACTTTTCTGATGTTTGTTTATATTATGATGGTAAACATAAAGAGCGTTCTTTGTTGGTGAATACCTGATATGGAACTAATAAAGAGCGTTTATACCATTTGTGTGTGATTAGCCAGTAGCATTGTGCTGTCTTCTGTAACACAATCAGGCTCTTGCTTAGGTAAAATATAGTAGGTCTTTGTGATAACATGCTGTTTACGTGATGGTCATGGTATATATGACTGAAACTGTATGCGTTTTAATATTTTTCTGTTTACGGTGATTGGAACAAATATGAATATTTTCGACAACTAAGGCCTCACGTGCCTTTAAGTTAGAACAATATTATAATTAACTAACCTGAACCCTTAATACTTTTTTAACAGAATTGAAGTATCTCTATAATTTTAGTATTATAAGGTTATATAAAGCTATATATACTATAATATATACTGTTCATTCCAAGACCTTCCTGATAGATTTGGGAAAAACTAAGTCAAGATATATATATATATTAATATATATTTTATTTATACATATATATGTATGCAAGGCTATCTTTTAAAATTTGTCAATTAGTTCATTGATTTTGTAATGTCCATAGCTCAAAGAACTTATACAATTTGACAATAAAAAGCGTTTATCATCAAAGGCACATAATGAATGTTTCACAACATGAGCACAGAACAAGTTATGTTTATTATGTAAAATCCTGTTGGATTGTGTCATACTTTGAAGTTCATTGTTAAAAAGACACCTTTTATAATCCTCAAATTTTAGACTCTCATATGCTCCGGAAACACCTTTGGCTCTTATTTTCTCCTTATTACCATATTTATATGCATACATTTTGGGGCGCAGTCCAACGTAGTGTGATAGAGGTATACCTCCACATTCATCTTTGAAGAGTCCAAGGCAAGCCTTGCGTTCTGTACTATATAAAAAATGGGATGGTGGATAGTTACTTGTATCAAAATACACCTTGTCCATTAGCATATCTTGATAAAGATCATCTGTTTCAATCTCAAAAGTGAAAGAATCAGTATCTGTGAAAAGCAAGGTAACTTTGTCTTGATACTTAGGCTTTATATACTTATAATAAAAATTATACATAATGTACTTGGATAAATCTAGAATAACAAAACCTAAATAAATAGGTTTGTTCAAAAAGAGTTTTACTTTAGAACATTCAACTCCTACCAAATCCTCATTGAATATTTCAAATCTTTTGAACGATGGTTTTGCAACATACCTTTTGAATTTCGACTCATCCTGTATTAAATAAATATTCTTTCTTTTTCGAACATTTTCGATACATTTTCCATAGGTGGCATTATTAATTAATTTAAACGTGTTGCGCTCGAAGTTATTTTTAGCTTTTTTGCGCTTTTCTGTGTTGAAATCCACAAATTCTTTGAGCCAGCATTTTTGTTTGAATTGTAAAACTTTATGAATATTTGTTATTTTCAAGCCTAATTCAAGACATTGTTTCAGGTTCATACAGTGTATTACATAGTTCTTTTTATTATATAGCGTAAGCATTAATTTTAATTCTTCTTTATACTCTGATGAATAATAATTTTTCCAGAGCTCTTTACAGTATGGTGATAGTTCACTGAAATCACATTTTCGTCGCTCCGGTGCCAATGGAAAATCATTATGATAATCATATAATTCTTTGGGATATGTTATATCAACTTCAAATATATAACCATATTGATCCTCAAATTTCATATCAAGTATATTGAGTTCAACTATCTCATCAGTAGTTAGAAAACGAAATGAAGAATACGGCATTGGCAATGCCATTGCAGCCGCGTAAAGATTATTAGCATCAAGATTTGCTAGAAATATATTCTTCTGACTTGGATCATATGATTCAGGGATATATTGATTATTAGCTTCTGAAAATCTTTTGAAAATACTACAAATACCTCCACGTATACCTCTTTCAATGAAAAGATAATGATCTGGATCTGTAAGAAGTTCAAATTCAATTTTAGTCTTTTTTAGCATAGCACTCCAACTAAAACCTGGTAGTGAATAAAAATGGAGAATATCCAAGTTATAGAAATCCAGACAAAGGGTTCTAAAATGTTCAAAAACACATGCTAACAAACAAACATCGGTTTTCAAATATATATCATGATAATCACCTAATGTTTTCATTTTAAATGCATTCCATACTACATTGGCATGTCTATACTCTTCATCAGTGATATGGGATTTTGTGAGATTATTATAGAAATATTTTTTATTTGGCAACTGTGTTTCGAAAAATGACTTTTCTGAAGTTATATAATCATAGCAATAAGTACCTTTCTTTTTCAGAAGATTACATTGTTCTAATGTAAATTCTTCATCCAATATATATGGAAAGATACACAATTGACACAAGTTTTGAACCAACTGCTCCAATGAAGAACTCATAAACTGATAACTATCAATAAAACGCAAGTTACCTATACTAAAAGATAGATATTTTTCCATATTGTATGGGATACACGTTATTTTTTCACCCTTGAGCTTTCCAATAGCCTGACAAATTAAATGGCCATCAAATCCACTCATATTATGTGCTACAACTGGAATAAAGGAGGGTGGTTTTTGGAGGAGATTACAACAATCGCAACAAGCACCCCTATAGGACCCCGATAAATGACAATGGTCTCGACATTTTGTCCTTTCTTCTGTGAATATTCTTTCACACACATAACATTTATTTGCAGATTGAAATTGAAGTTCCATCTCCGATGTCATTGTTATAGCTACTTCATCTCCAAGTAACTCATTAATTTCTTCCTCCTGTTCAAACAATTTTTCTAAGAAAAACTCAACAACATTGGAATCGGATCTATATATAAAAGTAGGAGTTGTATAATCTTCATTAACCCTGCAAACACGTTTTATACCAAAGCTACATGGTGTTAGATTACTGTATACTGTAGAACTTGCTTTTGTTGGATCAGGATCACATTTGGATATTTTCTCAGAATAACATTCAAAATCAACAAATTATACAAATGGAATCACAAATTGCTTGTGGTAATCAGTAAATGATAACTTGCTATCTTTCTCTGATGGATAAATAGTTTTTTGACATCCATGAGACTGACAATCTTTCATATGATCATTACGATCTTCTTGCTTTCCAAAAGCGAAAAGACAATATCGACAAAAGAAATGGTTTCGATGTGATGAAAGTCTTTTCACGCTATTGAGAAACCTATCTAAGTTGGTGATACAAGTATAGTGAGAATTTTCCTCTTGCTTCAAAAGTAAGAGGTCAACATGAGAATTTTGACTTTCAAAATCAGTTTTTGTAATTCTGATTGGAAAAATTTCATTATCTTCATATCCAAATATATTAACAGATATTTTATTAAGTTCAAATTTAGAAATCTGTTCGATTGTCAGTGGAAAGATTAAACCATTTAGATCAAGACTATTAAAATAGGATTTATATGTTGTAACTCGATTATAATTGATATGTGTCCTGTATAAACTCGCAAGCACTGACCATACAAAACAATATTCATCATTGTTTTTCACATTTATCAAGGATATTGAAGCTTTGAGTTTTTCCGGGGTTTCTATAAAACCATTTGCAGAGATTGGATTGTACTTTGCAATATGCAATTCCAAAAATAGTATTGTCTTTATCCTCCATCCACTGCCTCTGTTTACAAACTGACAGAAAGATTCGTACATTTTTTGAATTGCTTCATCAATCTCGTTTTCTTCGATATCCTCCTCTGTCATATAACGAAATATATTACTTCGAAAATGAGTCCTTATCTCATTTGGCAATTCTTCATTTTCACTAGGTTTATACATAACAACTGATGTATTGAGATACCATTTGACACCTTGTCGAGGGTTCCTGTTCTGTTTTACAAGGGATTTAATTCTGTCATAATTATTGGAGAAGAATACCAACATATCTTCTTTTTCAGATCTGAACTTTGGTGTCAATTTGAAACTCTTGGCATTTTCATTAAAATCAGATTCACTTCCCTCCAATATTTCTTTATCAGAATTAGAATTATCAGTTGTTGAACTATTATGCTGATATCTTGCGTCTTCATTATTCCTCTCTGATATATTTGCATCTCCCGGATTAATATTATATTCATCTTTATCGTTTTGAGATTTGTCTTCATTTCTCGAATAACTTATTTCCATATTATCAGTCACGTCCTTTGAAGTACTTGGTAGGTTATCACCCTTGTTCTTTTTGGTGATATCCTTATTATTGAATATTTTTTCTCGTTTTCCCATCTTATGAACGTCCTTCCGATGTTGTTGAAGCGTAAACTTTGTTTTGAGAATTTTCTTGCAAATATCACAATTATATACTTCCCCACTATGACTTGATAAATGTTTCTGCAAGCCACATTGATTGACATACTGTTTGTTGCATATCCCACATGTAAAGCGAGTATTGAGTAATATATCCTCAAAGGTCTTAGAAGTATTCATAGCCTCCTCTAATGTCTTTGCTGCAGGCATATAGGAATTAGGGATGTAGCATCGTGTTAAGAGGCAGTAGCTATTTGACCTAGCTTTATAGTGATGACAAACTGATTATTGATTTGTTTAGGAATGTGGGATAGATAAGGCTGTTTACATATTCATACAGTAATGCCCAAAGTAATTGACCACTTAACCACAGCAGAATCATATCTAAATTTTTCAGGATTTAGTAGGGAAATGTGGTTTGTCTTCATTCATCGGAAAGCTTTCCGATGAATGGCGACAAGCCATATTTCCCGACTAATTCCTGAAAATATTAGATATGATTCTGCTGTGGTTAAGTGGTCAATTACTTTGGGATCATTACTATATATTTTTTGTATTGGGATGATATTGGAAAAAAATAAAGATAATTGGAAAGCAAGAAACTTTATTATAATGAAATCATTTTACAATTTAATCCAGTTTTTACAAATAATTTCCCTTTTTTCCTATAATAATTTTTACAGATCCTGTGACTCCGTCATTTATCTGTACTCCTGTTGGTTGAGTTTCCTGACATATTGATAAATAAATACGTTTTATCATTTGAGTTAACAGTTGGTGGTATATATATTTCTTTTTCTCTAGTTGTTTTCTGTTCTTCATACTTATTGTATCTGCCATCATCAGTTTGTTTCTGCATTTCCTCAAGCTTTTCTCTTGGTATCAGAATCAATTCTTTGGACATTTTGCTAAATATCTAAGTACAATTGTGAGAATATATGGTAGACTTGTGCTGATACGAATAAGGATAGCCTGTTGTACCGCAGAAGATAATCCACCTTTAATAAGTTTTCGATATAACGCTTTATATTTGAACAGTTTTGCTGTAGCAATTTTAGTGATAGGTATAGTTCCTTGTAATAAATTGAGAATACATTCTGTTATGAATTTTATATCATTTTTTTTTTTAATTTTTCAATAATTCCTCTCTGTCAGCAGGCTTGGACTTTGACAACAATGTTATTACACATAAACGTTCTTCTTTAATTTTCATTTTCAATAGCGTATACCACAGTATTCTCACCTGGTAAAATTTTTGTCCTTAACTGAAATCGCTTATCTGATTTTGGATGAAAATCAAGTAAGATATATCCGTAGGGAATACTCGTTGCCTTGTGATATGATTCAATAAACACTTTGATATTTAATGGGAATACTTGTCTAGCTAAGGAATGCATTTGTTGGACATATCTTCTATTTTCAAATATAATAAAATAATGTGTGTTAAGTGAAATACTTCTCATACATTTCCCTTGAGCAAATAGATTCTGTGATATAAATATATTGCTAACATTGGAATGATGACTTCTGACGGTAAACAAATTAAGTATTTCAGAGTTGCTACAAACAGTAGACATTAAATCATCCAAAATAAGTAGTTTGTGTTTCTTGGAATTGCCAAACCATTCATCCATCATATCACTTGTTGGCAAACCACAGTTGAATTTGATATTCTTGCTAAATGATTCGTACATGGGTTGCCAAGCATTATAGCAAAAATAAACTTTATGAACTGGTTGATCAAACATTCCATTTGCATTTTCTATAATCTTTTTAACAAAATAAGTTTTCCCACTAGAGGTGCAACCAACAACCATTAAATTTGTAGGTGAATAGAATTTGATTAAACTCTCAGTTTCCCACCATTTCGTATTCATTTTTAGAAAACTTATTCGTAAATAATATCACGATTCTGAGTAATCTCAAAATAACCTGGGAATTCTGAATAAATCACACAAGAAACAGTTTCAGGAAGACTTTTTCTGAACTGAATATCAAGTCTAATATTTCCAGTTTTTAAAAGGGGCATGAAATTCTCATTGATATATGGTTCTAATTTATATACATATAATGCATAGCCTTTTGGAAAATCTGCTAGTTCAATCAAATTGCCGGAACCTTTAAGGCAATTTCCACTGGATGATAACATATTCATATAAGCACTAGTGTAGTTTACATTATTACTAGTAGTAGTAGACTTCTTATAATCAACTTTTAGTGGACTTGAATCAATTGGTTGACCATCTACATATAATGATATTTGACTTACAGAGTAATTTTTGAAATTATAGGGGTTAAGAAGATAACTTCCAGTAACTGCTTCACTGGACACAAGACCTACAACAACTTTTAATGGTCTTTCGGTTTGATATAAATTATTCCAAGTAAAGCTACTTAATCCTTTTGAAATTTAATTAATTTTAACATCTGTCCTTGTAAATAGATACTTCGCATTCATAGTTTTCAAAAGCTCACTGTGAGCAAAAATTAGACCATAATTAACCTTTATCTTTGCAGCGCGAATAATTATATCATCAATTTCTATTTGATATGCCGCATCAACTTCCTTAGACATAAGGCAAAAGTTTGCCTTGTTTCTAAATAATCGCAATTGTATATTAACACCATTCAACAGGTAACGTTTCATTTGAAATAGATCATGATATAATGGACCTGATAATTGTACAGTTTGACTGCCTGTTACCATATTGGTTCTATCCAGTAGTCCTAAATTTCTACCACTTGGAACAGTTTCATCCATATAATCAGGAGTGTCCTTATAGAAGAGTTGAGTCTGCAGTTCAGAATCCTGAGATGCAGTTGTTGCGTATAATAATGTTTGTATAATTGCTTTGTATGCATAATGAGCGTTTGGTCTAGATATATTACGTCCCTGCAATGTTACATCTATCTGCGACCACAACGATTGTAGGAATAAGTTTATAGGTCCTACTTTTTCAGTTGAAAGAATTTTATCACCAGTTTGTTTAAGCAGACGTAATTTTATAAACAATCGTGTATTTCTAAGATCGATATAGTCTAATCCATTTTGTGAAGATAAGCAGAAATCAATAGAGGAGTCTTTTGTGATCTGGGAAACTGGTCTGAAATCTTCATAGTAAACTTGCTCTATTGCGGTCTGCGTGGGAGGTGTTTCAAACAAGCTGAGTTCTCTGGGCAATCCATCTCGGAAGGTTGTCTTGTCCAACATAGTCATATTTATTCTATTTTTGAAAATATATCTCGCTTATAATGTTTGCCTTTTACCTTACGTTGATATCTTTTGTGCTTGGTTTTTTTTTTGACGATACTCTTTTTATACTTCCTCTTGATTTTTTTATTTTTTATTTTTCCTTTGAGACTTTTTTTCTCAGTTTTTCTAACTAGTTCATCTTTTATCCTGTCAACTACCTGTTGATTTTGTGATACAATTCTGATTGGTGGCCTGTCACCTGTAGCTTTGTGCTCTGTCTGATAAGAATTTTTTAATAAATTAATCCACTTTTGCGGATTTGGAATATAAACATTTTTTTCCATTATTTGAAAGATTTCAAATGAAGTGTTATTGAGAGCGCTTCTGTTAAGAATGTAGCCGGTTTATATTTTTCATCGGTTATTAAGATTTCAATTTCAGAAATTTCTGTTGTTCTGAGTGATATATAGGGCGTGATTTTTGAACCTGTTATCCAATAGGATTTTGTATTTGGAGTTAACCTTGACAACAAAGGTCGTTCCATTCCATTGAAATAACTATTTTCTATTATATTTGTATGAATTAATAGTTCATTACCACTGAAGTTTTCAGGTTGTGTTGAGTAATAGAATTCAACCAATGCAACCTTCCATTTATCATTTAAATTCAAAGTCTTGTTGAGATGAATACGAAAGTGATAAGGTTTGTTTTTAGGAAAGTAATCATCAAAGCCATCACTGCGACAAAATAAAAATTTATCCATTATATTTTATTGATTTCACTAAATCACTTGGTATCCAACTGTTATATTTGTTATCCCAACCTTCAAACTTAACAAAATATTCGGTTTTACCATTCCTTTTACGCTCTTTCAAATTTTTTTCAATATCCCACAATGAATCCGCATTCTTATTCACTTTTGACAACTCATCTTGATACCACCAACCTGTTATGTTTTCACCAGCAAAATCTACGAGTTTATATAGCGGAATTGCTTGACGGCTAAATCTAAATTTAATTTTTAAAATTTCAAGTGTCCATTGTTGTT
Source organism: Siphonodentalium dalli (assembly GCA_032622095.1). Classification (NCBI taxonomy): domain Eukaryota; kingdom Metazoa; phylum Mollusca; class Scaphopoda; order Gadilida; family Siphonodentaliidae; genus Siphonodentalium; species Siphonodentalium dalli. The sequence goes on from CP136063.1 coordinate 53,303,604, forward strand.
GGTAGGATCTTTGAAAAGGATGCTTGTGAAATGACAATCTGACTAAATCACCTATTTTAAATTTGAATTTAATTTATTTTTTGTAAGACTTTTTTGGTTTCAAGTATTGAAATACCCATATATTTGCCTCATTTTTTTTATCTATTTCATTGGGTGTCAGATAGTTTAATGATCTATGAGAAGTATTGTTGTAGGTGATTACAATCTTTTTCAAAATATTAATATATTTATATGTTTTGAATTTTTGGAAATATTGAAACAAAATTCTTTTTAAAGTTTTATTTACTCGTTCAACAACCGCCGCATGTATTTGGTTTGATGTTAGATAAAATCTAATTTTCTCCTGTGATAAAAAAGATTTAACCAACTTATTACTGAATTCAAGTCCAGCATCGCATCTAATTTTGTTAGGCTTCTGTTTAGAGGATTTGATAATAAATTTAAGTGCATTTAAAACATCTCTTGCTGATTTACGCTTAATTGGTTGTACATATAAATACTTTGAGAATACATCAATTGCAATTAGTAAATATTGAATATGATTATTATACTTTGAAAGATTTTGTACAGATAAAAGGTCAATTTCCCATAAATCATTGATACCGCATGTGACAATCTGGAGTTTTCTAAATTTTCTACGAACTTGTTTGTGGAGTGAATATGAATCCTCCTTCTCAAGCCACTGTGTTAAATAATATCTGCTATAGGAAAACTTTGACTTAATTTTTTTTAATGATTGATAAAGTTTTTCAACTCCGAAGAAAGATGCTGGATTTCCCAGTTTATAGAAATAATTACTCAGATAATCCTCTTTTTGTGTTTGTCCTTTCATAATTAAATTTTTCAAATTGGATTTTCTCATTCATAAATAAAGAGAAAGTCGAATTTTACAACGTAAATATCTGAGAGTTTCGGATTTCCATTCATCAGTCATTGTTTCGGTCTGCCACTTTTCATCAAGAAGTGAATCCATCATTACAGCCGCTGAACTATCTGGTAATTCCGAAAAGAAAGCCGTGTTTATAAACGATAGGATGATACTGTATAAAGTGCGACTGCTATACACAGAAACACATAAATCCTTAACCATACATTTTGGAAGATTCTTGATATCTGTGAGTCCTTCGTTTTCTGGGTTGATATTTAGGTATTCAATTGCCTTTGAAACAAAATCATTGAAGAGAATATTAACATGATGTTTTTTCAACAAAGATAATGTGTCTCGATATAAGGTATTCTGTTCAACTTGATCCATATCTGTCAGAACATGTTGACTACACCACTTATTTGTTACATATAGTGTAAGTTCTATTTTCTCGAATTTAAATATGATTGTAAAAATATCACTGAGGGATGTGTTTCACATATTTTAGTCCAGACTGTAGGTTTGAGTCTAAGCATCTGAGTTCCCTTTTGTAGATATATATATGCTTTATCCTTCATAAGACGAATACTAGTATCTTGATCCAATTGTAACACTATTTTCGATCCATCAAAAGTCATATTAAAATCTTGATTTAATCCTTGATTCGTCATATCCAACTGAGCTTGTGCCATTATAGAACAATAATAGAGAACTGTTTTTGTTTTGTTTGATATTTAAAGTGTTTTATATAGAGCATAGGTTATTGATTAATTTAAAGCAAGCGGCATTGCTGCAAAATATTATAATCAGATATGATAAATCTATGAATATTTTACTGTTAACGTTTTTGTGGTGAAGTTGAAATATATATTGCTTAAATATATCACAGTTAAAAGAGAGAATATAGAGCTAATACAATAGAATACTTCACTTCAAACATAAATTATATCACTTTCAATAAATGATAGATATATTGTATGGTAACTAACATTCTACCTCTCAACAAAACTAGAAGAAAAAAAAAACCTTACAAACATTTAAATATATCCCAACCCCCCCCCCCCCCCCCTGCCCCTTACAACAAAACTAGAGAAGTCCTTACAAATATTTAAATGGATTCTCCCCAGAGAAAACTAGAAACATGCTTGTACATATTCAGATTCTCCCCTCACAACAAAACTAGAGAAGTGCTTATACATAGATTATACACCGATTATACACCACAAATAACCTGAGTAGTGCTTATAAATATTATTCATTATTCCATATTTGAAATTCTAATTGAATACAGTTGGATTTAAACTTATACAAATAAGATACAAATAAGCTATTAATTTATACTGGATTTAAAGGTAGTATGTAAATCATATGTTATTATATTTAAATTAGATGTTAAGTGGGATATATTAATTTATACTGGATTTACAGGTAGTTAATATATTGATATATATGTAAATCAGATGCTATTATATTTAAATTAAATGTTAAGTGGATATATTCTATGCAAATTAGATGCTAATTAGATGCTAATGATATGCAAATTTATAATGGAGCTGCGAAAAACCTATGACATATACTACTAGTAACAGTTATTTAACTGTGGACGATTTAGTTTTATACGACTTGCATGTTGCCATTTATCGAAAAGCTCTCACTGAGAGCTCTCCGATGAATGGCAACAAGCCATATTTTCGACTAAATCCTGAAAAATTACCCATAATTCTGCTCTTGTTAAGGAGTTGATTATTTAGGTAATTACTGTATTCTACATGTAATTCCGACTGAATGTACTTTAACCAGGTGTATTTGACAGTTATCTCATATGTGACCCGCCATATCAAATCCAGTCGTAAGTCGGGATTTTTTACCCTGTGCCAATGCATTCTCTTATATATGCGAGTCGACCATAGGTCGCCTCGCATACATAAGAGAATCCATTGGCCTAACAATTTTTTTAAATAAATGTTTCTTACAATTTTTAGGACATAAAATAAAAAAACATCCATTGCCCTGCAGGGAGCCCCACACATATATAGAAGCATATAGAAGAGTGTCGTCTGCTCATGTTTGTCTGGGGCTCTGTATGGGTGAAATTATAAAATTATTAAAGAATACAAGAAAAAATTATTAAAATTGTAAAAAATTGTTAGGCCAATGCATGGTCGCCTCGCATATATATGAGAATGCATTGGCACAGGGTAAACAAATCCCGTCTTACGACTGGATTTGATATGGCGGGTCACATATGCTTACAGATATAGAAATCACAACCAACACAAATTACGCAACAATGGCAGAGAATGTTCTGGATGTCCTAAGAAGAGAAGAACCTTGCTTCCAAGATGGCTGCCCCCGGCCTGGCCCATGTTCCTGCAGTCCTGTTTGTAGCGTCTACCATAATTGTTGCCCTGGATACTACACGGATCAAACTATTGAGCCAGCTGATCTGAAGATCGCAAGGGAAAGGAAGAGGTTAGAAAGGTGTTATCGAATTTCTGAACATTTCTCCGTCATGACAGTTGGTGATTGTCCGGATGATTGGAACGATACAGAAACAAGATATATGTGCATTAACGCGACCAGAACAGTCCCCCTGTCACTGATACCGGTCTATGATGAGCGGGATCAGATCACATATGCCAACTTGTTTTGTGCAACGTGTAACCGAGTCGAAATTATTATCCCCTGGAACGCGTACATATGGAAGTGTCGTGCTCTCGAGGATCTCCCTATCTGGAACACTTTTGATGACACGACTCGGAAAATTTATGACGATGTAAACTGCCCGATTGTGATAACACCACCACCGACAGTCAACGTGTATCCCTGCGTGGAGAGAAACAACGGGAATCTCTACCTTTGTTCCGATGTTACAATGAACGAGACCGCAATTACAGCCAACGAGGGACTAGCATTCATGGGAAAATGGAGTTCAGAGCTTGCTGAAGTGGGTGCTGCTGACAACGCTATGCCTCCAGAAGAACTTATGCGCGAACTATGTGAATTATATTACAGTCCGCTCTCACTTATGGGAGGCTGGGATCGACATACAGCTAATGTTTTCTGTTCTTGGTGCCTGTATATGGATACACGGGTATCACTATATTGTTATTGGCGAATCCAAGACACAAGTAAGAGGCTCTCTCTAAGCGCATTGCTTGACTTCAACTACATACTAGGTGAATATATGGGCCAAAAGAACGAAGGACTCTGTCCAGTGGGCGAAATTTACAGTTCCGTTTTGGTAAGTACAATATTTAGACGTTTCGATCGGTGTGCCCTTTCGTAGGCCTCGACAATTGTTACTCGTTTCCAAACTGCGCTGTAGAGTTATAGCAACCGTCGTTTAATTGTTTCTATATTTTGTATAGCGATGAGCCAAATTCCGTTGGCATGTACGATTGTTTTTGAAAATGACACGTGACTTCCCGTTCGCAACTGTCTTAGCTGGAGATTGTAAAATTGCGGAATCGGAAGTGGTCCAACGAGATGGAACAAAAATTGTCAACTTCACAACTTCCGAAGAATTCCCATGTGATTTAGGCATATTAGTTTAATCTAGATCAATTTCGTTAGTAACCTTAATGAAACCAGAGAAGACGCCATGGCACGGTTCAATACGTCAATTATGCCATGTCGTATCCATGCACCGGGGCCATTGCATACTGTTACATAGCTTATTCTTAGCGTCATGTCACCGATGAAACACAAATTCGGGGCACAGCTTGCGTAGTTGCTCCTCTATATGTGACATACGATTCATATTATTACCTCGCTACGCTGGTCTGACCATTTCCATAACATGCTAGTGTGTTTTTTTCTGCAATAGGAATATCCATAAAATGGCTGTCACCACATGTCACATATGTATCGTTTCTAATCATGTATTATTGTCTAACTTATGACATATATTGTTGCTTCGAGCCTACTCAACATAACCAAGCAAAAGAGAACTTCTCCTTCAGGGGATGCTTAACCCTTTACCCAGGGATGTGGCTAGAGGGTCTCCGCTGAGGGGTGTCCACCTTGGGAATTTCCAACTGCACCACCCCCCCCCCCCTTGAGTCGCAATCACACCAACACAACTTTTTGCATAATTCCATTTGCACCCCCCCCCCCTTGAGTCGGAATCGTACCAACACAACTTTTTGCATATTTCCATTTGCACCCCCCCCCCTTGTACCTCATGCTCAGGCCTAATTTCCTATATATTCATAAGCCATGCTTCTATTTTCCTAGTATGAGAACATTAAGATATTTTACCTGAAAATTGCTCCCAAAAAAAACAACTAGTGATCTAATTCCTGACAAATGCACACAGCTACCGACAACAGACCAGGAAACACCGGGCCGACCATGGTTGTTCGGCCCGGTGTGAGAAAATTTTGAAAACTATACAAGAAAATCGCAAATCCTAGCATCAAGACTGGCCTCAACTGAAGCTTTCCTAGTGTTGGAAATTTCAAACCTCATACTCCCCCTTAGGTTGGAAAATTCTTCAACTGATGACCATTTATGTCTACAAATTTGACCAAATGTAGTAAAATATTGTTTTGCTAAACTAATTAGCAGTTTTGTATTGGCCATGTGAATTGGGCAATGACACACCGGGCCGACCATGGTTCGGCCCGGTGTGCGAAAATTTTGAAATCTGAACAAGAAAATCGCAAAATCCTAACATCTAGACTAGCCTCAAGCCTTCCTACTGTTCGAAATTTCAAACCCTACACCCCCACTTAGGTTGGAAATTTTCCAACTGATGACAATTCCAATGACAATGTTGACCAATTGTATGACAATATTGTTTTCTTAAATTAACTAGAAGTTTTTGACTGGCCACGGGGGAGAGACCAGGACACAAGCTTTCCAAGTGTTGGAAATTTCCAACCTGTCACCCCCCTAAGGTTGGAAAATTTCCAACTGATGACCATTTCTGTCAAAAATTTTGACCAAAAATAGGAACATATGCAAATATTGGTCGATAAACAATAAATTCCCCTAATAAATTGTTTTATAATCAAACTACAAGAACATTTTCAACCTATTGTTGGTGTGAAATTTCGTTGTGGCAGGTATGAAATTTCCAACTATTGAAAATATAGTTCTCTGCTGGGGGTGACACACCCCCCCCCCCCCCTCTAGCCACATCCCTGCCTTTACCCAACAAAGCTGCCAAAAACGCCCAAATAAAGCTTCAACAGCCTAAATATCTTCGGTCTGTCTCAATAACACCATACAAATATGGATATCATTGGAACCGGTTCATTGACCACATTGTGATGGTTACAGTTATGGCCTGTGCCAATGCATTCTCTTATATATGCGAGTCGACCATAGGTCGCCTCGCATATATAAGAGAATGCATTTTTTCATGCATTCTTTAACAATTTTATAATTTTTTCTTACATTTTTTATAATATTTTTCTACATTCTTTGACAATTTTATCATTTTTAATATGTGTTAAGCCAATGCATTCTCTTATATATGCGAGGCGACCTATGGTCGACTCGCATATATAAGAGAATGCATTGGCACAGGGCCGTTCTGTTGGGTAAAGGGTTAAGGGGTTTAATGTTTAATTACTTCTGGACAAATTTTGTTTGATTTTTTGTGTATTTAAAGGGGTACTGTACGCCAAATGTTGTTGTTGGTTTCTATAGTCTCCGAGTCGGAGAATAAGGTAACATTTTTTTCATTATTTGAAAGTCTGTTGAGTACGAAGTAGTGTTACGGATGACACATTTACCGGAATGCAAAAATACAAATTGTCGTTGTCGAGTATTTTTTGTACAGTTTTCAACCAAATGAATAAAATAAAAGTTATATTATAGGCATACTAGTCCCATATAATCATTTAAGTTATTGTATCGTCGCTAGTCAGTGAGTGGCTTGAGTGTTCTCCCCGTATCATCATAATATTTTAAGCGATCGTGTGTGCGATCGGTTTAACAATCCAGTATCCCTCAATTACTGTGTTTGATTACGGAAATTCGTAATTTAATTGACGCCATTTTATGGCTTCAGTCATAAATTCAATTTATATCAAATTATTAACTTTTAAATTATTAAATTTTAAGATAGCCTATTAACCTGAGCGTTTACAGAATACATCTTCGACTCAAATTACTTATGTTTCTATATATTATCGATATTAGATCGTTGTTGTCACCGGAAATTTAATGAAAATGGCGTACAGTACCCCTTTAACAAGAGCAGTATATTGCTCTGTTCGCTTAGTATATATCTTAATTTCGCGGAAGTCCACCAAATGTTGGTGAAATGTAGCGCCATATGTATTCTAATGCTCGTTGTGTTTACACTGTTTTAAACTTTGAGAGGGTTGTAATTCCCGTAATTTATTTAATGTATTACATTTATATCTTCAATGTTTACTTAATCTATTTATTTTTTATTTATTGACACACATAATTACGATTACAATGGAGAATCCATCGTAATTTGCGTGGTTAGTCGAACATCTACGGAATATTTACAACGGAAAATGCCGAACACAGTTCGCGAGGTCAACTGAGTTCGCATACTTTAAAACATTTGTAAACAGTGCGGTAATTGTCTCTTTTCACATTAAATTACCGCTTTCAATTCACAACTGATGTGGGTTTCAGATCAAATAGCATGTCTTCTGCGGAAAATATCCGTTTATTGTCGCAATTGTGATATTTTATTTCATATAATTGTGGTTTTATTTGAGCGGGTCATTAACGCTTAACTCGTGTCATAAGAGACCATACGGGACGATCTCGGACTAAAATCCAGCATCTAGCCAACCCAATATCTTAGCTGGTTTTAGTACGAGAAGTCTTGGACTAGCAAATAGCGTGTCTGTCATTTGCAGAATGAGGTCCCCAGAGGGTGAATTTAGTGACACAATCCCGCATATCGGACTAGCATCACCAAATTCACCCTCTGTGGACCCCATTCTGCTTAGGCCTCATATTCTGGGCAGTATATATAGTATCAAATTAACATTGTTTTAGTTACGTTTAATCATCTGGGAAGTTTCTATATCCCCTAATTTGCAGAAGATAAAATCCATAATCGAGGCGCCCAATGGGTGAACATCACTACAACTACAACTGGGGAACTTCAATTTGATCCTAGGTCTGCCACAGCAGGTGAGGGCCTAAGCAGAATGAGGTCCACATAGGGTTAATTTAGTGATGGTAGTCCGCTATGCGGGGTAGCGTCACTAAATTCACCCTCTGGGGACCCCATTCTGAAAACGACAGACACGCTATTTGCAGGCTTGTCCGAAATAGAATGGGTAGTCGTGTTTACTCTCTAGTATTATAAACTCTACAAACTTGCATCCAGTCGATATATATTGGGCGTGGCAAAATACATGTACATGTACGCCCGTGGTAATTTCAAAAATTGACCATAGCTCAGGTGAAAATTGGCGGGCGGAACTAAATTTTGAACTTGACCTGTGGTTTGGGCTGCTAGTAAAATGGCATACGAAATTACATTCCATTCAATCCAGACTTACTGAAGTTGTCATTCGGAATAGGAAATTAAGTGCGAATTCAATCAAAAAGGGCAGTAAATCCGGTGAATATTAGCGAGCGGAACCCAAATTCGATCTGTACCTGCATTGTCATAATTCGAACATGACTTCTATTTTGTGCTAGTAAACCCACTAACCAAATTTCAGTCCATTCAGTAGAGACTTACTAAAGTTATCACCCGGAAACGAAAAAGCGAAAGGACGGACAGACGGACGCACAGCCATTTGATCTTCCCATGATATTTTTTTTGTTAGTTTTGACCACCTGTAGACTATCACTTAATTTCAAATTGTACGAACTAACTGGCATTGGGTGGTAGTTTGACATCAGGTGGTCCATCGTGTCAAACTTTCTTTTGTCTCAGGCTCATACCCTGACCACTAAGGCTCGAATGTATAAAGACTAAACGCACAGCTGGACACAAAAACGGGCGTATACAAATCAATTACAAATCAGATCACAATCACATTAGTCTGAGCCCGTTTACGGAACATCCCGGAGGAAGAGAATTTTGAAAAATGAATAATAGTCTTCGCAGGGACAAGGAGTTCACAGACGCTGTCAACATTATGAAAGATACTACCCAACAATATTCAACGAATGAAATACGGACTAAATCTAAAATTGAAGCCAAACTCTTTTGTGAAGTTATATGATAACAGGGAAACTATCACAACAGCATTGCTTCTAAACAGAAACAGACCCACAAATAACAGAGAAACAGAAAGTGACAAAACTCAATAATTTGCAGGTTAACACTTTCATGACTAGAGCTTCCTGAATTTTTGCGAAAACCCTGTGCCAATGCATTCTCCTATATGGAGATATGGGAGACTCGCATATATAAGAGAATATATTGGCCTTACAATGTTTACATTGACCTTGTAAGCCAGTGCATTCTCCCGTATATAATATAAAATGCACTGGCACAGGATCTTCAATGCTGAAGCAGCGCAGCTCCCGCCATAAAAGGATCAATCGAGACAGTGGAGACAGTGTTAATAATTCTGAATTAGTAAAGTTGCAACTAAAGCTACAAAATATTAGAAACAAAACAGCAAATTGCACGATAGTCAGAACAATGGCTCGCTGAAAAGTAGCAGGAGAAAAAAATTACAAAATATTTATCCAATCTTGAAAATCATACGACTGGACGCGGTTAATCTCCGAAAATCCCGAAGAAATCGACCATACCACTCCTTAGATATCATCGTCTGAACTACGCTTAATTGTAAATATTTACTTCACGATTCGTGACGCCACAATCGGCGATGCACTAACGCAAATTATTTCGCCTTCGAGAGTCATTGAATTTAATTAATATATGAGAATGGCGGTGTGTGTACTGTAAATTTGGATTAATATTCATAAAAAATAATTAATCTGCGTACTGCCTGAACATGTCCCGAATCCCGAGCAACAAAAAGAGAAGTGGTGATTGATACTCTCATAAACTACTAAATCTAACCATTGTGTACTTTCAGGATAGCTGTCTGCAAATGAATTGCCAGGCAGGCCGCATACCAAGGAACGAACAGTGTGTTGAACCATATACCACAACAACTGGCCTTCCAGTCAGCGGAACACTCCTCCTACCGTGCGATTCGTTTCGCGACTATCCAAAATATAAAGTTGGGTCGGGAGTTGAGCAAATGGTGCGTTCATTATTTAGAAGTATTTCATTTGTTTCAACAAGTTACGAGATCAATTATTTGATTAGCCGGGTGTCGGTAGATGGCAGTGCTTTATGTGTCGCTTGCTATGGTATGCGATTCAGATATATATCCACAAACATGTTGGCAAATATATCCCTTTGGTTGGAATCAATTGCATTTAAATTTGATTCAAATGGAAGCGTGGCTATTGTATCCAACGAAAATTGGGCAATCAATGAAAGCTGCATAAGACCTGATGTTAAGCAGTTACCGCCCATGGATTGTTTGACAGTAACCATCAACGACGAACAGAAGGGTGTGTTTGATGCCTTTGGAGTAATGGATCTTAAACTGAATATTAGTTCAGAAGGACGCAACGCTATGATGTCTCTACACATTTGCCTTGACGATTTCAAAAACCTAGAGCGCCTGGTAAGAAATCGCCAACTAACAGCGGTTTTCGACTATCCACTTGGTAATCCGCTCCTACAATTTGGGCTATCGTGTGTGTCCGCTTTATGTCTTGGTTTGATGGCTGTGGTGTACGTTCTTAATCCCAACTTCCGCAACCTCCAGGGCCGCCTAGTTCTGAACACAGTCGTCTGTCTACTGGCATCGCACACCCTCATGGCTCTAGCCAATATATTCGGGGAGAGTCGACTGTTCTGTATTATTACAGCGATCGCTTCACACTATTCATGGCTGTCAGCATTCGCTTGGATGACATCTATTGGAGTTCAGTTGGTGCGGGACTTCTTCAACCTACAACTTCCGGAAAGGACGAGCGCCATTGCCTCTGTCTCGAAGACACTCCTGATATACTCAGTTATTTGCTATGGACTACCTTTACTGATTGTCGGTGTTTCAATGTGGTTACAGTTTTCCAACACTGTCAATGTGCAATACGGAACAGACCAATGCTTCATGAACAATAAAATGGCCATTGCGTTTGCGTTTGCGCTGCCCGTCGGATGCGGACTGTTATTTAATTTTGTATCTATCACATTTGTCCTCGCGAAGTTGTGCATCTCTGCTCGTAGTGCCCGGTCAAATCAGTCCCCCTGTTCGACGTTGCTAATAGTCACCGCAAAGCTCTCGGTCATCCTCGGCCTAACTTGGTTGCTTGGTTTCGCTGCATCTTGGTTTGACAACACATTCCTACATTATTTTCACGCCATACTCAATGGATTACAAGGAGCCAGTGTCTTCATTGTGATGATTGTCGGAAGCGCCAAGGCGAGGGCGTGGATCATGACACATATAAAATAAAGAAACCCGGAGTTCCAACAATAGCGACGACCGCATCAGAACAATTTACACGAGAGGAGCACAATATTGATACCACCTCATTTTAAATAAACTATACATATTCATGTACAGTGCTATGGTATCCGGAGACGTCGACCCCCCCCCCCCCCATACGGCGAAGGCTCTACGCGAAGCCGTCACCACGAATGACAGAGTTTAAACTCATTTTATGAATACAAAACAAAAAAGACGACAAACAAGTCGGCAAAACTAATATTCAACATGTGAGCAACCAAATGGTTAAAACCTCTGCAGATATGGAACAGTTAAAGAAAGCAGTTGATAATCAAAATGTGACAATAACAGCACAAAATAATCAGATTGATATTCTTGAATCATAATTGTAGAAATCCATACAAAAGAATGAACTGCTTGTTGAAGCACTCGAGCAGCATGGGAGAAAGAGCTGTTTGAGATTTCACAATGTTCCGCTGCCACCTGGAACCACTGGCACAAATGTTGATAGTAAAAAGTTACTTGTGGACATTGTTGACATAATGAGTCCTCGGCTAAATATTACCAGGAAGGATATTTCTAAAGCCCACGATTTGGGTCATGTGATGATAACAACCAAACAAAATGCTGATGGTTCATCGAACACCCTGAGATCAGTCCAACTTATTGCTCGAATCGTGACTGACGAACCAAGGATTAACTTTCTAAAATCTAGGGATGAAGTAAAGTCAACAACAGGTATTTTCATCAGTGAGGATCTCACCAAGCATCGTTATGGACTACTGAACACTCTAGATGCAGCTAAAAAGAGAAGAACATTTTTTCATATTGGTCACGTGAAGGGAATTTATTTTATAAATTATCTGAGTTTGCTGAAAAGATTTTGGTTAAAACTGACTGTGAACGTAAGGCACATTTTGGGCTACCATAATCTCAAATTGCACTTGAGATCAGTAAATTAGCTGCATGCAAATATGCGCGGTCGTATGCGTAGGTATGACGTAGGTATGACCTTGTGTATGTTTCCAAAGATACACACTGTTATGTTTGTGCATGTAATTGTGTATGCATTTATGTGGCTAGTGACATTTAATCCTGACAAAACAAAAGCAATGTTGTTTTCTTACAAACCGAACAGAGCAGAAGCTATTTTATCTGAAAATGGATGCTATGGTCTCGAATGTCTTACGCTCGAGCTACATGAAGTTGAGAGCCTTGAGCCGAGTGAAGTGTCATTTAAGCCAAAGTGCGGTGAAACATGCCGTTCTTTCTCTGGTTGTTTCTAAAGTTTACACTTTTAATCCATTATTAACACATCTTACAAAGGGAAGTGTCCGAAGGATTGACATTTTATTGAAAAGCTGCGCTCGTCTCGTTTCTAATGTACCAAGATACAGCAGAATAACACATGTCATGACAGAACTACATTTGTTGAAGTTTGAGTACCGTGTCAGATACAGATGTGCCTTAATTGTTTTCAAGTCTCTGCACGGAGATACACCATCTTACATTTCTGAAATGTTTACCAAACAGTTACTCAGTTACTCGAAATGGCCGAATTGGAGTACAACTATCTCATATACCCGATAAACTAAATGTGAACTATGGAAAGTGCTCATTCCAAAATGTCTCAGTCTCTATTTGGAACAGCCTACCCGTTGATATGAGGAAGATTGACTCAGTATCATCTTTTAAAACAGCTCTTAAAACTCACCTGTTCAAAATGTTTTATTCGTTATAAGTGCACCATCTGTTATTTTTACTATTTTATATTTTTAGGCTTATCCGTTATAGTTGGAAATTGATATTAACTTAAAGATGGATTGTCTCTTTAAATAACAAATTTGAAATAGTTGCGTGGGTATAAAATAATAGATATGAACTGAAGACCCCTGCCCGTAAAGGCTTCTATCAATTAATATTGATTTTATTTCGAATATTAAATCGGGACCGTTTATGTTACTATTTTTAGAACAGACCATTCGGATGATACCATATTGCGATATAGAACACTGGGCTGCTCCTATGGCCACGCACCGAAAGTCAAATGTTCCAGGTTGATTGTTTGTATTGTTTTGTTCCACAGATATAAGCGATAATGAGTATAATTAACGTTTATTTGTGACAAAATTGTACAATAAAATTTCTGGTCTCTGTTAACAGTAACCACTATTGTTCGTTAGCTGAACAAACACACCTTTTTAGACCAGAAAATATTCGAAATAAAATGAATATTAATCGATAGAAGCATTTCCGGACAGGAGTCTTCGATTCAAATCTAATATTTTGTACCCCGGTAACTATATATAATACATGTTTACAAAGAGATAATCCACCTTTAATATTTTAATCAGGTCTTTTAATCTACTGGATATTTTATTGTTAATGTAGTGCCAATTTGAGTCACCTTCCGATTTATCTGCCATATAACGATGAAGCATGTGTTGCTTTTTATGTGTAAATATGCGCGATGTTATCTTGTTTGTGTATATTTGTGTATGTAAATCCGCATTGAAACTAATTGCTGTAGAATGCGTTTCTTAAAGGGGTACTGTACGCCAAATGTTGTTGTTGGTTTTTATAGTCTCCGAGTCGGAGAATAAGGTAACAATTTTTTCATTATTTGAAAGTATGTTGAGTACGAAGTAGTGTTACGGATGACAAATTTACCGGAATGCAAAAATACAAATTGTCGTTGTCGAGTAATTTGTGTACAGTTTTCAACCAAATGAATCAAATAAAAGTTATATTATATGCATACTAGTCCCATATAATCATTTAAGTTATTGTATCGTCGCTAGTCAGTGAGTGGCTTGAGTGTTCTCCCCGTATCATCATAATATTTTAAGCGATCGTGTGTGCGATCGGTTTAACAAACCAGTATCCCTCAATTACTTATCTGATTACGTAAATTCGTAATTTAATTGACGCCATTTTATGGCTCCAGTCATAAATTCAATTTATATCAAATTATTAACTTTTAAATTATAAAATTTTAAGATAGCCTATTAACCTGAGCGTTTACAGAATACATCTTCGACTCAAATTACTTATGTTTCTATATATTATCGATATTAGATCGTTGTTGTCACCGGAAATTTAATGAAAATGGCGTACAGTACCCCTTTAAATGAATATATAATAATAATAATAATAATAATAATAATATGGGCTCAGTTATCTGTGCACGGTGCAGTTCCAAATGGTGTTACAAATATAACCCGTCAAAACGCAAGTTATCGTATTTAGCAAATCCACCAGTCATTCACGGAAGCGCACAAAAGAATGGAAGCTCGGATCACATATTTCAGAAACCGATAGTATTACACATTTGGGTATTTCCCTCAGTAAACTCAATTTCTGTGCATCTTTCGTTGATAAAATATGTTCTAAACTGAGGAGTACTTATTTTGCTCTGTCAAATATTGGAATTTAAGCGAGCTCTCTAAAATATTATAATTCGGTCATTATACTTAAAGCTCTACATGGTAGCGAAGTGCTATGTTGCTTAAATGAGACAGATTGTGAACACCTTGAATGTGCACATCGCTTATAGCTCAAGCACATTCAAGGTCTTTACGTTAGAACACGAACTGATATGGTTCTTGGTTTGTGGGCACTCTATCATTGGTGCATTACACATGTCGCCGTAAACTGACTGTTATGTTCATTATGTAACCTCTCGCTTGAGAAAACTACTAAGAAAATTTTCATTGCCAGGTTGACAAGTTCGTTCACAACGAACCTTTTCCACGCATAACTACATGTACCTTTTCATGGATTTGAAGCAGATTCTACAACAGTTCGGTTTGGATCGATATCTGCTTGAGTATGCGACAACCGCCACATTCCCTTCAAAATCTAGTTGGAAGCTCATAGTTAAAGTTAGAAAGGGTTTATAACGATTTGTCGTTTCAGAGATTTCGACTAGTACATACTAGCCCAGATATGTCATACTTATGGAATGTTTGTAGGAAATACCATGATGACAAAGAGGAGTTCCATTTGGCTGTGTGGTTGTTGTATACTAATGCATCTACCAATCCAAACAAATGTTGTGCATGTAACTCTATGTATACTGATGTCGCTCGACACTTTTTAATATATTGTCCTGCTCTCGCAGAATCACGAAAAATAAATTCTGGTATTTATTCATTGGCCGGTGTCCAGTGGTTGCTTATTATTGACAATATTTCCATAGAGAAGCAAATGGCCTTGTTTCTTGGTCACATGACAATACAACGTATTCAGATACGAAGTATTCACGTGTTGCGTTTTTTCATTAAAGCAACAAAATGTCTTTGGTACGGGTGGAATTCCTATCTGGAATCTCCACCAAAGTTTTTTTTTATCATGGATAAGATCACCACCAACTAGTCAGTCAACTACTCGGACCCATTGGTTTAACAAACTAATTCTGAAATGTTCGTGGGTCATATCTGAGGTCGTCTTGATGTGTACATTGTTACACATTCTAATAATAGCACCGATATGTTTTCACTATTGGTAAACAAATATAACATTGATATTCATCTGACTACTATGCTTTTATTAGATACCAACCAATGTGAACATGCGTGTATGTAGGTTTTAGTCGGTTTATATATGCTCACACGCGTTGTTTTTTTACAAACACTGTCTAAAAGCTACAAGTAGGCTATAGAATTATGTATATCCGTATGCCTGTCGATTTGGCGAGTACAATACACATGCGACGTGCTGCACTTACCATGTGTTCAGAAGTATGTATATAGGTGTATGCGTGTTTGGCTGTAAGTATATGTTTGAAAGGGTGTTGGTGTGAATGCTTGTTTGCGGTTGTGTTAATCGGATTATGCATGCTTTGTGTGACGATTGGTTGTCCGTATGCGCACATGTATGCATGTATGTGAGTGCTGCGTGTTCAGGTATTGTCGCTAGTTTCATCTCTTCGATTGTAACTGTATTCTTATTATCATATTATATGTTTCATTCCCTTTGTTTTCTCACTTAATTTTCTGTGGTGATGGGTTTTTTTTGTTCAATGTATTCGTATTATATTGTATAGCTCTTCAATATTGAAGGAAATAAAGATACATATATTAACTATTATGATTGGCAGTGTATAGTGCATTCGTGAACAGCTTGCTGTTCGGCTCTAAATTGTTTGTGAATGATATCATTTCTGCCTAGAAGTCTGTCACAGCAGATCCCGAATTGCTATACCACTCTCTTCCCAACTGCCGGCAAAACTATGGTGTTCTTGCAAGAAGATCAATTCAATGTGTGACATCTTTGAAACTAGTCTGCCATTAGATCATGCCATTTAACCACAATTCTTGTCTAACGTCCGTAGAGATCATACTCCACCAGCACAAAACATGGGAACGTTTTGAAGGTTTCACAGGGATTGTTATCTTTTCCTTAATACTGTACTACTGTACTTCACTGTAGATGAATGTCCTACTCAAAATTGCATGCTTTTCTCTAACATTTGTGAGCCGATATCACAATAAACATCAAATTAATTACTCAGAAAAATGCCACAATTGTATGCGACGCGAAGCAAAATCGCTCACAAATTTAATTAAACCATGAAATTTCGAGTTAGGACCATCACTACAGTGAAGTACATAATTAAATGAAACAGATAATAACTAAGAAATATAACCCGCGTTATTTTTTCGACTTTATAAGTTTCCCTGTCAAAACCTCAAAAACTTCCAACATTTTGTACTGATGGAATATGATCTTCTCGTGCGTTAGCCAGAGTAGAGATTCGTGGCATGATCTAGCCTATTGTGTGGTAAAAGACTGACCGCCTATTACTGACGATTTTTCACATAAGCGTGACACTAGCTCAGCGGGAAGTATATTATAATTAGCGCGGCTAACTGTAACAGAGACATGGGTTTTGTAACACGCGCGGTTGTCACCTAGCGGCCAACAATTATTACAAATTACAGTATTGCCATATGTAGACATTTACATGTCATTTTGGTGGATTCAAACACGAATGGAATTTGCATCGTAGGCATTACGATTCATGTTTTAGAATGGTCGAAATTAGTATTACTCATAACTGAATAGTGATGGGTTGGCTCATCAGCTATTGCTAGTATCGTTTTATATTTACAGCCATATTTATACAGTAGTTAGTGAAAGGCGAACACATTACGCGTGCGCAGCCTTTTCCGGATTAAATTCTATGAGGCAGATAACAAGCTTGATCCTCTGCAAACTGCAAAGTTTCCTAAGTATCGACTATCACTTTGTGCATTGATGATTTACATTTCATCTAAACTATGATCATAACATAAGAACGAAGATGTATTTTTCAGTTACGAATAATACTAGTTTCGGCCATTCAGAAACATATGAATCGTAATGCCTACCGGGAAATCATATTGTCACCATGGGCACCTGACTAATTATATGGTAAATTAGCAAATAAAGAGCAAAACATTGGTGTTGACCCACGAAAAATACCATTGGTCTGACCTTTATTAGTTACCGTTTTGATATTAATTCAAGATTGCTGAATCGTGAAAAATACAACGGTCTGACAGTTACTGGTTGCGGTTTGCCAGTTACTTTTAACAGTTTTATACCGCATAACAAGCTACGGCCTGACCGTATGTTTAACGGTCAAATATTGGCAGCGATGTTGCGCGGTCTCAGACCGTTAAGGCGACGGTGTTATACCGTGGAACATGCTTACGGTCTGACCATATGTTTAACTGTCAAAAGTTGGCAGCGATGTTGCGCGGTCTCAGACCGTTGAAACGACAGCATTTGTTTTAAGTGTATGCCTCATACCAATTGGGCTTCAGTCAATCCAAACTTTGATGGACCATGTGTGGAGCTTTTCAGACAAAGGATACAAAATGAATGACTTGTCTTGTTCAACTGATAATATATGATGCATATGTGAGTTTCCGTTATTCTAGTGGATTCAATATTTCAACTTCCCCACGAAGAGACGTTCACCGCATGGCGAAATCACGGACATATAATGGTTATTAAGTTATTTGGTTTAAAATGCGAAGACCGATAGTATTAATATTTCCATAGCTTTGGCTAGATCGTATGTCAATATTTTTTGTTCATACAGATTCAGCACAATATACGAAATGTTTTTAAAGGAATGATGAACAAATATAGGACATCTAATGAGTCGCAGTTCTATACGAAATTTATTAACCCTTTACCCAACAGAAGGGCCCTGTGCCAATGCATTCTCTTATATATGCGAGTCGACCATAGGTCGCCTCGCATATATAAGAGAATGCATTGGCTTAACACATTAAAAATGATAAAATTGTTAAAGAATGTAAGAAAAAATCGTAAAAAGTGTTAAAAAAAGATTGTTTTTAGACCAATGCATTCTCTTATATATGCGAGGCGACCTATG
The DNA here is from genome assembly GCA_032622095.1 of Siphonodentalium dalli. Lineage (NCBI taxonomy): Eukaryota > Metazoa > Mollusca > Scaphopoda > Gadilida > Siphonodentaliidae > Siphonodentalium > Siphonodentalium dalli. The sequence goes on from CP136063.1 coordinate 53,322,310, forward strand.
GTCGACTCGCATATATAAGAGAATGCATTGGCACAGGGCATAACTGTAACTATCACAATGTGATCAAGGAGCCGATTCCAATGATATCCATATTTGTATTGTTCTATTGAGACAGACCGAAGATATTTTAGGCTGTTGAAGCTTTATTTGGCCGGTTTTGGCCGGTTTGTTGGGTAAAGGGTTAACCGATTGAGCTAAATTTGATTCGAGCCGAACTTTAGCGAGGCTCGAATCGAATTCAGTGGACGCGATTTTAGCAAGGAAAAATATTGTTCCATTGAATGAATATAATAATAAAGTCCCGGCATTGGCATCGACATCATTACGCTAAACTCTTATGTAACTGTGCGTGCCGATAAGACACGCGTGTCTTACTAAAAATATGAGGCCAAGTTTATGAACTAATTATATGATAAATATTCTTTCCCAATTTTGATTAATTTGTGCGTATATTGTGCTTCATGCCGTTAGAATGAATACCAATTCACGGTGCATGACTTGTGTATGTTTTGTAAATTAAATATTCTGTAAACATGCATCTAATTAATAGAACTAATTCACGTAATTTGAATCAGCTTTCCGGCATGTTATTAGTTGAGTAAATTTGATAATCATCCCAGGTCAATTACTAAGCCAAACACACACACTTCCAAACCAGCGTAATCAGTTACAATGCCCATACAATAATGGAGCTTTCCACATAGGCTACACCCACAGCGGTTGTCCCGCCCACTTAGTTACCGGGGTATAAAATATTAGATTTGAATCGAAGACTCCTGTCCGGAAATGCTTCTATCGATTAATATTAATTTTATTTCGAATATTTTCTGGTCTAAAAAGGTTTGTTCAGCTAACGAACAATAGTGGTTACTGTTAACAGAGACCAGAAATTATATTGTGCAATTTTGTCACAAATAAACGTTAATTATACTCATTATCGCTTATATCTGTGGAATAAAACAATACAAACAACCAATTTGTGACATTTGACATTCGTTGCGTAGCCGTAGGAACAGCCCATTGCTCTATATCGCAATACGGTCTCATCCGAATGGTCGGTTCTAAAATAGTAACATAAACGGGCCCGATTTAATATTCGAAATAAAATCAATATTAATTGATAGAAGCTTTTCCGGACACAGGTCTTCAGTTCATATCTATTATTTTAAAATTTGTTATTTAAAGAGATAATCCATCTTTAACGTTTATTTGTGACAAAATTGTTACTTAAAATTTCTGGTATCTGTTAACGGTAACCACTATTGTTCGTTAGCTGAACAAACACACATTTTTAGACCAGAAAATATTCGAAATAAAATTAATATTAATCGATAGAAGCCTTTCCGGACAGGGGTCTTCGATTCAAATCTAATATTTTATACCCCGGTAACTATATAATACATGTTTACAAAGAGATAATCCACCTTTAATACAATCTGAAAGTAATATTGACAAATCAGTTGAATCCTGGTAAACAATGTTTAATGTCATAGTTAAAGATGGATTATCTCTTTAAATAACAAATTTTAAATAGTTGCGTGGGTATAAAATAATAGATATGAACTGAAGACCTATGTCCGGAAAAGCTTCTATCAATTAATATTGATTTTATTTCGAATATTAAATCGGGCCCATTTATGTTACTATTTTTAGAACCGACCATTCGGATGAGACCGTATTGCGATATAGAGCACTGGGCTGTTCCTACGGCTACGCATCGAATGTCAAATGTCACAGATTGGTTGTTTGTATTGTTTTGTTCCACAGATATAAGCGATAATGAGTATAATTAACGTTTATTTGTGACAAAATTGCACAATATAATTTCTGGTCTCTGTTAACAGTAACCACTATTGTTCGTTAGCTGAACAAACACACCTTTTTAGACCAGAAAATATTCGAAATAAAATGAATATTAATCGATAGAAGCATTTCCGGACAGGAGTCTTCGATTCAAATCTAATATTTTATACCCCGGTAACTATATAATACATGTTTACAAAGAGATAATCCACCTTTAAAGATAGATTATCTCTTTGTAAACATGTTTTATATAGTTACCGGGTATCAAATATTAGATCTGAATCGAAGACTCCTGTCCATAAATGCTTCTATCGATTAATATTGTTCGTTAGCTAAACAATCACACCTTTTTAGAGTAGAAAATATTCGAAATAAAATTAATATTAATCGATAGAAGCATTTCCGGACAGGAATCTTCGATTCAGATCTAATATGTTATACCGGGAACTATATAAAACATGTTTACAAAGAGATAATCCACCTTTAAATGACCCCCCCCCCCCCCAAACACATTGATACGGAAGATATCCTGTGTCGATTCTCTTATATTTCACCAAGTCGCTTGGTGTGGATTCTCTTATGTTTCACAAATTCGCTTGATTGAATGAATGATTTCCCGCGTATATCACAGTGCCAAGGCTTATCTCCGTTGTAGATGCTCTTATAGCTCGCCAAATTGCTCGATTGAATAAATTATTTCCCACATATATCACAATGTTAAGGTTTATCTCCGGTGTGGATTCTCTTATGTTTCACCAAGTTACCCGAACAATTAAAAGATTTCCCACATATATCACAATGGTAAGGCTTATATCCGGTGTGGATTCTCTTATGCACCACCAAATCGCTCGAGAGATTAAATGATTTCCCACATAAATCACAGTGGTAAGGCTTATCTCCAGTGTGGAATCTCTTATGTTTCACCAATGTGCTCGAATGACTAAATGATTTCCCGCACAAATCACAATGGTAAGGCTTATCTCCAGTGTGGATTCTCTTATGCTTCACCAAGCTGCTCGAACAATTAAATGATTTTCCACATATACCACAATGGTAAGGCTTATCTCCAGTGTGGATTCTCTTATGCACCACCAAGTCGCTCGAATGATTAAATGATTTCCCGCATAAATCACAAAGGTATCGGTAAGGCTTATCTCCGGTGTGGATTCTCTTATGCATCACCAGGTGGTTCGATCGATTAAATAATTTCCCGCATATATCACACTGGTAAGGCTGATCTCCGGTGTGGATTCTCTTATGAACCACCAAGTTGCTCGATTGATTAAATGATTTCCCGCATATATCACAATGGTAAGGCTGATCTCCGGTGTGGATTCTCTTATGTCTCACCAAATGGCTTGGTAGATTAAATGATTTCCCACATAAATAACAACAGTGTGGCTTATCTCCGGTGTGGATTCTCTTATGTTTCACCAAGTTGCCCGATTGAATAAATGATTTCCCGCATATATCACAACGGTAAGGCTTATCGCCAGTGTGGATTCTCTTATGCGCCACCAAGTGACTCGAATGATTAAATGATTTCCCGCATATATCACAATTGTAAGGCTTGTCGCCGATGTAGATTCTCTTATGCGCCACCAAGCCACTCAAATGATTAAATGATTTCCCGCATAAATCACAAAGTTGAGGCTTATCTCTAGAGTGTATTATCTTATGTGTCACCAAGTGGCTGGATCGATTAAATGATTTCCCACATAAATCACAATGGTAAGGCTTATCTCCGGTGTGAATTCTCTTATGTATCACCAAGCTGCTCGATTGAGTGAACGATTTCCCGCATACGTCACAATTATGTCGTCTATTCCCTTTCTTTGCGGTCTCATGGAAATTCATGTTAGAATCTCTAATCGAATTCCATTAACACAATGTTACAAGTCACGAATCATTAGATATATCGGTATACCGGTATATCCCGTAAAGTATCATATACATCTTATCTATTTCGAATGGAATCCCTAAAACAATGTTACGATAAAGAGTCACGAATCATTTGAATTTGTTACAATGAAGAGTCACGAATAATTTGATCGATATTCACGTCGAACAAAGGAGGATGGAAATCCTGAATTATGTTGTTGGATCGCGTCTCGATGTGTGGTTTCGCTCAGTAGAACAATTTATAAAACGATATAAATTCATATTCAAATTCATAGTTTTATTGGTATCAAATAAAAAAAAATATGACCAACGCAGAACAGAACAAATATAATGTTGCAATCAAACACCACGTTACAATGTGTCTCACGAATAAATCTCTATCGATATATGATCATATATGGTATCACCCGAATGGTCTGTTCTAAAACTAGACCAATATAAAGTGTCCCAATAAATCATCTCATTGCATAATAAACTATTGGAAATAAAATCAATATGAATTGATAGAAGCCTTTCCTGACAGGGGTCGTCAATTCATTATTATAACAATAACATAATTTTTGAGGGCATTATGGTTTCTTAACGGCCCGATAGGAATGATTAACAGCCAGATGGCCTATATTAAGCGGCCCGAGACGAAGTCGAGGGCTGCTAATAGGCACGAGGGCTGTTAATCATTCCGGGAGGGCCGTTAAGAAACCATAAAGCCCGAAAAATATAATGTTATTACTATTATTTCCACACACTATCATTATGTAAGTGTCGTAACCCGGCAAGTTCAAATATTTCATAACATCTCTGAATTAACACAATTTAATAAAAATATAGAATAGTATTCAATATCATCAACATTTGATTACAATACTTTAATTGTTCTATGGAGTTTCAGTCAATTCCCTTCTCTACTCCATAATTGTAATTTATTGTGCACTGATGAACTGTAGCGCCAGCCATGAAATTGTGCAAATACGCATGGATCGTCTGGTTTGTGTGCAAACAATTATCACGTGATCAAAACAAAAATCATGTGACAAAATACATCGAAATTAGGAAAAATATCACCGGCATCTGAGACCAAATAACTCGCGTAATAATGCTTAAATTGAAATAATATATACCTGTGTTTACCTTAGGATACCATTTAGTTAGGTATGTGTTCTATGTAACACATGGCAATCGGGTATTTCTTCGTTAAAAAGCTTTATTAGAATAAAGAAATTCCGAAAAATTCATCGGTAGTTTGGTCACGTGACGTGTCGGACCGTCTCGCGCTAACGACAAGCATATCCCATTAGCGCTCTAGGGCCATAATAAACTTACTTATTAATTATCGGCCGTAATAAGTAAAACGCTGCCCACGTCATAAGTAACAAAAAGTCGGCCAATAAGTTGAAAACGCGGCCAATAAGTAACAAAAAGTCGGCCAATAAGTAAAAAACGTGGCCAATAAGTCAAGATAACGTAAATTACGATTGCGACGTTAACAGGTGAAACTCTCCGGTAATTGGCATTCCGTACTAGCTTTGGCGAACCTCGTATTTAGCTCGGAAATTTTTTTTCGTTCTACGGAAGATATCTTACAGTTGCTGGTGGAAGATAGTTTGATATTAGAACAATTATCGACTCAGGAAATGAACAGACTGGAAACAGTGGATATTTCAAGTGAATCGCCACGGAGATAAAAGGGAGGAAAGTTAATCACTCTACGCGGAAGACATTCGCCACCACTCTAATACAGGCAGGTGTGGCCCCGAACGCGGTTGTGCAATTAGGTGGGTTGAAATCGTTACAAACTATAAACGAATACTCAGCGCCGTCTGTGGCCCAGCAACAAGAAGCATCACGGGATATAGCAGGAGTTATTGTTCCGAGTAAATCGGACGAGTTAAGCATAAATGAGAACGATTTGACATCTGCAAGTACATGTTCTACCAGTGCCTCCAGAAGTTCACATAGATATGAGTCAACTGAATACGGACTGCAAGGACTTTTGTTGTTATCTGGGGCAACAGTACACGGAGGAACAATACATATAAATATAACGCCAAGTAGAAAGAGACAATATTGTGAAGTCGCCACCACAAGTTCCTCACAGAGTTCCCAAAGTTCACAAGAATAAAATTTGCTGAAAGTTTTTGAATAATTGTTAATTTAATAAACACGATACATTTATATTAATATTGTCTTCCTGTGGAACAATACAATACTCCATCGCTAATTAATAAAATACTTATTAATTGGTTGTTTCCATATTGGACGAGTTATGAGGCCGAGGTATGTCGTATTGGCCTGAGGCCGAGGTATGTCGTATTGGCCTCAGGCCAATACGACATACCTCGGCCTCATAACTCGTCCAATATGGAAACAACCAATTACAGGTATTACAAAAGTTTTTTATGAGGTTGACACAACTCAAGAAAAAAACATAAATTTACAAATTTTAATAAATCATGCAATTCCCAATGAAATATGGAAAAGTACAAGAAATGTGTGTGAACAGAAGCACATTAGATGATAAATTGAAATTAAAATTTGCCGTTTGATTGTTCGTCGTCAACAACTTTGTATTAACCATTTCAGTGCCAGGTCCGATTTTTGTATCAACCCATATACCCTGTGCCAATGCATTCTCTTATATATATGCGAGTCGACCATAGGTCACCTCGCATATATAAAAGAATTCATTGGCGTAACAATTTTTCATCATTGTTATTATTCTTTAAAATGTTTTACAATTTTAATATTTTTTCTTATATTCTTTAACAGACTTATTTTGTAGGTTTAGTACCAGGGAATCTTACGCTTTCCCTGGGCATCAAAATATTTACTATGAATACTTGGTGATAGTTTTGATTTATATCATGCTCCTAAGGTTTTATCCAGATTGTTTTTAAATTCGCTATAGCATGCTTAAGCATACCCAAATAAAATTCAACCAATTTTTTTATTTTTAGGGCCAATTTTACATACCGTAAATAAGGGCCGATGAGATCGGCACCTGGCACTGAAAGGGTTAAGTTATCCCCAAAAAATACATATTTCAAACTAAATTTTATTTCAAATTGCTATAAACTCGACACCCTGATGAGATGTTTTACCCCTTATCAGCAACAGTTTTGGTGATTTTCGTACACATAAAAATAGAATACAGTGTGACCCTTATGCATATAAAGGATTTTTAGCTCACCTGAGACGAAGTATCCGGTGGAGCTATAGTCATCACTCTTCGTCCGTCCGTCCATCCGTCCGCCAACAATACTTTAAATATTTTCTTCTCCCAATCCATAAGACCGATTGGGTTCATATTTGTTGTGGATGTTCCCGCGGTGAATAATATTCAGATTTGTTCAAATGAGGTCTCTGTGTCAAATAGTTGCGAAGACAAGGCCATAGCTCTTTAAAATTCCCTCCGTAGTATTTCTTAAAACTACTTCTTCTCTTGTACCATTGGGTCGAATGGGTTCATATTTGGTGCGAAGGGTCCGTGTGTGACTGGGGTTCGGATTTGTTCAAATGAAGTCACTGGATCAAATGTGGGGGGAGCCAGGGACATAACTAAAAAAACAAAACATCAGAATTAACTGCTTGCTCTATTTAACACACAATTTGTTTAATTATTAATATCATGTTATTAAATTTGAAAAACTCTTCACCATTTTAACATCATCAGAGATATGAAACTTTAATCTTTAATGAAATCACAGAAACTTTCCGTCACCCCCTCCCACACATGGCCGAGCTCCCACCTGCCCACAACCAAAGCCCCTTCACCCATATCATATCACAACTTAACTCTCATCAGAAGCAGTTATTACTAGTATACTTGCTAGTTTATAACTGCCAGAATACTCAGTCTGGTATCTTCAGAGAGACAAAGTCAGGTCATTAATTGATATCAGAATGACAGATTAGAGATTATGTTATTGGACAGGTTTGTGTAAACAACACTAGCACTGGTTATAATCAAATTAAAATTTAGTATGTCTGACATTTGCAGTATGATGTCCACAGAGGGTGAATTTAGCAGGCTAGCATACCAAATACACCACACGGGGACCTCATTCTGCTTAGGCCTCATCTTCTGGGTAGTATCTTGTGTATCAAATTGATATTTTCTTTCAGTTAATACTTTTTGACTTTTTCACTTCTGTTTAGTTTCCTAATTTGCAGAAGATTCAATGCATAATTGCGGTGCTCAACGGGTGTGCATCAGTAACTTCAACTGTATAACTTCAATCTGTTTCTAGGTTTCCCCATGGCAGTTGATGTCTAATCAGACAGACGGTGAGTTTGGTGATGCTAGCCTGCCTTGCAGAATAGTGTCATTAAATTAACATCTGGGGGGAGCTAATTCTGCAAATGTCAGACAAACTGAATTCAGACTTGGCTGTTTCATATTACTTTGTTAACCACCACTTATCCAGGTGAAGAAATATTGGGGGGATATATCAGGGTGTATTAGATTGAATTTGTATTCTGTCTGTCAGACGGTCCTTCTATCCATATCCATATCAACAATTGTTTTCTTCTCGATATTAATGACCGTTTATATATTTTGGTGTCCATGTTCCCTTGTTGACTCACAATCAGATTTGTTCAAATAAGTTCATCAGATCAAATAGGTGCAAAGCCAGGGCCATAACTCTTTCCCTCCATATTAATTCTTAAAACAATTTCTTATCAAGAACCATTGGGCCTATATCCCTATATAGCTTATATTTGGTGTGGATGGACCTTGGGTGAGCGGGGTTCAGATTTGTTCAAATATGGTTATTTATAGGAAAAGAGCCCCCCCCCCTGAGGGTGAATTCTGTGATGCTAGCCCACCTTGTGGTATAGTGTCATTAAATTCACCTTTTGTGGACCTCATTCTGCAAAGGTCAGACCCACTAAATACAGACTGGGCTGTTCCAATATTATTTTCTTAACCACCACTTATTCAGGTGATATCATACCCTGGTTTTTCAAAGAGAAATGGGGGGTGGGGTAAATTGAATATTGGGTATATTACTATTACTAGATGAATGGATATCATAGATGGGGGATTCACATTTGTTCTAATAGGGGCAGAGATAAGAGATTTAACTCTGCTCTATGCTGTCAGGTACTGGTATAATAATATTGATTTCTTGGCAGTCTGGTAGGGGCAATGTTTGAGGTAAAGGGGAGGGAGTATAGAGCGGATGGAGTTTTGATCCCCTACTTTAATAAAAATTTAAACAGTTGAAAAGTGCATGCCTGATACATTAGTTGTAGATCAGATGTTAACACCGCAAAATTGGTTTGAATTGTTATCTCAGTTCAGTTTGATTTTCCAACATGTATGTTTTTAAATCAACAGCACATATGTTACTACTTCAGGTTAAACTGTTGGACAGAATTGGTCACAATTTTTAACTTAATGGGGTGTTGGTAATTTTCAAAAATTTAAGAGCTTGAAGGACTGGTACCAGTTGTATAATTCAACATATGAGGGGCGTCAACAGATTTTTGTGAACTTAGTACTGTGATAACGGGATGGTTGTCTTCTTCAAAGATGGATCATCTCTTTAAATGACAAATTTGAAATAGTTGCGTGGGTATAAAATAATAAATATGAACAGAAGACCCCTGTCCAGAAAGCGTCTATCAATTAATGTTAATTTTATTTCGAATATTTTATAGGGACCATTTATTTGTCTATTTTTAGAACAGACCATTCGGGTGATACCATATATCGAAAGAGATCATTAGGCTGTTTCTATGGCTAGTCCCGAGCGTCAAATGTCCCAGATTGATTGGTTGTATTGTTGTATTCCATAGTTATAAGCGATAATGAATATAATTAACGTTTATTTGTGACAAAATTACGCAATAAAACTTATTGTCTCTGTTAACAGTAACTACTATTGTTCGTTGGCTAAACAACCACACCTTTTTGGACCAAAACATATTCTAAATAAAATCAATATTAATCGATAGAAGCATTTAAGGACAGGAGTTTCGACTCAAATCTAATAGTTTATACCCTGGTAACTATATAATACATGTTTACATAGAGATAATCCGCCTTTAAATGGTAAGGTGTTGGAGATTTGACAGTAGTGTACAATTAGAAAGTTTAAGGTGAAGAGCCCTTCTCATCTGAGAACCTCCAGTCTGGTGAGCTACTCACAACCATTGACTGTCTTATTTTAAAATTCTTTTTATGAGAAAATGGTTTGGTGTATGGCTGTATGTATATTTTATGCAAATATCCGAATTATGCATTTAAATGACATGTAATTAACTGAAATTGACAGTATTTCAAGGGATATGTAAATTATTTTATTATTTTTGGAATGCAAATTGATTTTAACAGCGTAATTGTTTATGCTATTATATGGTTAAAGTGATGTAAACACTCTGGTAGGGTAATCAAATAGAAAACGAAAATAATCTTGATAAAAGTAGTTATTTTAATGAATATTATTAATCCAAATTGACAACATACGCCATCATTCTTATATTTAATTAAATGAAATTACTCTCGAATCTCGATTGCAAAAATAATTTGTGCTAGTTTATCGTCGATAGTTGCGTCCCGAATCGAGATATAAATGTTTACAATTGAGCATACTAGTAATTCAGACGATGTTTCTATGGAGTGATATGGTCCATTTCTTTTAATTTTTTGGCAGTGTATAGTATAATGCTACATTCCTCATGTTGAAATATCGAATGAGTACTAACTTATAAATTTCACTCACTTGAACATTCTTTGAAGTGTGCATCTGTATGCATTTGTCTGGAATTAGACCACTATTGTTTTTGGGAAATTTCAGGTTAAAATATCTGAATGTTCTCATACCGGGAATATATAACCATGGCTTGTGAATAAATAGGAAATTAGGGCTTGAGCACTGAGGTACAAGGGGGGGTACAAATGGAATTATGCAAAACTTGTGTTTGGTCTGATTCTGATTCAATGGGGGGGTGCAGTGGGAATTAAGGTGGACACCCCCCGAGCGGAAACCCTCTAGCCACGTCTCTGCACAGAGTGTCGTCTGCTCTGCTGCAGTCAATGGGGCTCTCTATGGGATTATTAATCTGTTTTTGAAAAATGTAAGAAAAATTAATATAAAATAAAGGACAATTGATAAAAAATGATAAAAATTGTTAGGCCATTGCATTCTCTTATATATGCGAGGCGGCCTATGGTGATATGGTGACTCGCATATATAAGAGAATGCACTGGCACAGGGTATCTGGGTTGATACAAATATCGGACCTAGCACTCAATACAGGGTATTACACACGGGAGATCGCACATTTACATGTGATATCTGTGATAAGGGATTCCCTCATAATAATAGCCTTACTAGACATATGAGAACACAGCGGAGTTAAGCCACATGAATGTGATAAGGGATTCCCTCATAATAATAGCCTGACTAGACATATGAGAACACACAGTGGAGTTAAGCCACATGAATGTGATAGGGGATTCCCTCATAATAATAGCCTGACTAGACATATGAGAACACACAGCGGAGTTAAGCCACATGAATGTGATATCTGTGATAAGGGATTCCCTCATAATAATAGCCTGACTAGACATATGAGAACACAGCGGAGTTAAGCCACATGAATGTGATAGGGGATTCCCTCATAATAATAGACTGACTAGACATATGAGGACACATAGCGGAGTTAAGCCACATGAATGTGATTAGGGATTTCCTCATAATAATAGCCTGACTAGACATATAAGAACACACAGCGGAGTTAAGCCACATGAATGTGATAAGGGATTTCCTCATAATAATAGCCTGACTAGACATATACGAACACACAGCGGAGTTAAGCCACATGGATGTGATAAGGGATTCCCTCATAATAATAGCCTTACTAGACATATGAGAACACACAGCGGAGTTAAGCCACATGGATGTGATAGGGGTTCCCTCAAAATAATAGCCTGACTAGACATATGAGAACACACAGCGGAGTTAAGCCACATGAATGTGATATCTGTGATAAGGGATTCCATAATAATAGCCTGACTAGACATATGAGAACACACAGCGGAGTTAAGCCACATGAATGTGATAAGGGATTCCCTCATAATAATAGCCTGACTAGACATATGAGAACACACAGCGGAGTTAAGCCACACGAATGTGATATCTGTGATAAGGGATTCCATAATAATAGCCTGACTAGACATATGAGAACACACAGCGGAGTTAAGCCACATGAATGTGATAAGGGATTCCCTCATAATAATAGCCTGACTAGACATATGAGAACACACAGCGGAGTTAAGCCACATGAATGTGATATCTGTGATAAGGGATTCCCTCATAATAGCCTTACTAGACATATGAGAACACACAGCTGAGTTAAGCCACATGAATGTGATAGGGGATTCCCTCATAATAATAGACTGACTAGACATATGAGGACACATAGCGGAGTTAAGCCACATGAATGTGATTAGGGATTTCCTCATAATAATAGCCTGACTAGACATATAAGAACACACAGCGGAGTTAAGCCACATGGATGTGATAAGGGATTCCCTCATAATAATAGCCTGACTAGACATATGAGAACACACAGCGGAGTTAAGCCACATGGATGTGATAGGGGATTCCCTCAAAATAATAGCCTGACTAGACATATGAGAACACACAGCGGAGTTAAGCCACATGAATGTGATATCTGTGATAAGGGATTCCATAATAATAGCCTGACTAGACATATGAGAACACACAGCGGAGTTAAGCCACGTGAATGTGATAAGGGATTCCCTCATAATAATAGCCTGACTAGACATATGAGAACACACAGCGGAGTTAAGCCACATGAATGTGATATCTGTGATAAGGGATTCCATAATAATAGCCTGATTAGACATATGAGAACACACAGCGGAGTTAAGCCACATGAATGTGATAAGGGATTCCCTCATAATAATAGCCTGACTAGACATATGAGAACACACAGCGGAGTTAAGCCACGTGAATGTGATATATGTGATAAGGGATTCTCTCATAATAATAGCCTGAATAGACATATGAGAACACACATCGGAGTTAAGCCACATGAATGTGATAGGGGATTCCCTCATAATAATAGCCTGACTAGAAATATGAGAACACACAGCGGAGTTAAGCCACATGAATGTGATATCTGTGATAAGGGATTCCCTCATAATAATAGCCTTACTAGACATATGAGAACACACAGCTGAGTTAAGTCACATGGGTGTGATAATGGATTCCCTCATAATGATAGCCTGACTAGACATATGAAAACACACAGCTGAGTTAAGCCAGATAAATGTGATAAGGGATTCCCTCATAATAATAGCCTGACTAGACATATGAGAACACACAGCGGAGTTAAGCCACATGCATGTGATAAGGGATTCCCTCATAATAATAGCCGACTAGACATATGAGAACACACAGCGGAGTTAAGCCACGTGAATGTGATATCTGTGATAAGGGATTTCCTCATAATAATAGCCTGACTAGACATATTAGAACACACAGCGGAATTAAGCCACATGAATGTGATAAGAGATTTTCTCATAATAATAGCCTGACTTGACATATGAGAACACACAGCGGAGTTAAGCCACATGAATGTGATAAGGGATTCCCTCATAATAATAGCCTGTCTAGACATATAAGAACACACGGGAGAGTCAGGCCACATGAATGTGATAAGGGATTCCCTCATAATAATAGCCTTACTAGACATATTAGAACACACAGCGGAATTAAGCCACATGAATGTGATAAGAGATTTTCTCATATTAATAGCCTGACTAGACATATGAGAACACACAGCGGAGTTAAGCCACATGAATGTGATAAGGGATTCCCTCATAATAATAGCCTGACTAGACATATAAGAACACACGGGAGAGTCAGGCCACATGAATGTGATAAGGGATTCCCTCATAATAATAGCCTTACTAGACATATGAGAACACACAGCGGAGTTAAGCCACATGAATGTGATAAGGGATTCCCTCATAATAATAGACTTACTAGACATATGAGGACACACAGGGGAGTCAGGCCACATGAATGTGATAAGGGATTCCCTCATAATAATAGCCCGACTAGACATATGAGAACACACAGCGGAGTTACGCCACGTGCCTGACTAGACATATGAGAACACACAGCGGAGTTAAGCCACGTGAATGTGATATATGTGATAAGGGATTCCCTCATAATAATAGCCTGACTAGACATATGAGAACACACAGCGGAGTTAAGCCACATGAATGTGATAAGGGATTCCCTCATAATAATAGACTGACTAGACATATGAGGACACACAGCGGAGTCAGGCCACATTAATGTGATATCTGTGATAAGGGATTCCCTCAAATAGTAGCTTGATTAGACATATGAGAACACACAGGGGAGTCAGGCCACATGAATGTGATAAGGGATTCCCTCATAATAATAGCCTGACTAGACATATGAGAACACACAGCGGAGTTAAGCCACGTGAATGTGATAAGGGATTCCCTCATAATAATAGCCTTACTAGACATATGAGAATAATAGCCTGACTAGACATGTGAGAACACACAGCGGAGTTAAGCCACATGAATGTGATATCTGTGATAAGGGATTCCCTCATAATAATAGCTTGATTAGACATATGAGAACACACAGCGGAGTCAGGCCACATGGATGTGATAAGGGATTCCCTCATAATAATAGCCTGACTAGACATATGAGAACACACAGCGGAGTTAAGCCACATGAATGTGATAAGGGATTCCCTCATAATAATAGCCTGAATAGACATATGAGAACACACATCGGAGTTAAGCCACATGAATGTGATAGGGGATTCCCTCATAATAATAGCCTGACTAGAAATATGAGAACACACAGCGGAGTTAAGCCACATGAATGTGATATCTGTGATAAGGGATTCCCTCATAACAATAGCCTGACTAGACATATGAGAACACACAGCGGAGTTAAGCCACATGAATGTGATAAGGGATTCCCTCATAATAATAGCCTGACTAGACATATAAGAACACACGGGAGAGTCAGGCCACATGAATGTGATAAGGGATTCCCTCATAATAATAGCCTGACTAGACATATGAGGACACACAGCGGAGTTAAGCCACATGAATGTGAGCGATGCAGCAAGGCATTCAATAGTTCCCACATCCTTAAGGCACATGTGAGGATCCATACGGGAGATCGCCCATTTAGATGTGATATATGTGACAGGCGATTCCCTTATAAAAATAACTTGTATAAGTACACTATGGGCTTATTTCAGAATAAATTAAGTCCAATATGAACCGATGTGAAAACTCAGGTTCAATAAGAACCTATTTGCACGATAATATGTTGCCAGAGCAGTACACGCTTCGTTGATTTTAATCATGAGCAGCCGCGCGAAAGGTCGTGGAGCGAGAGCAAGCGATATCATCGGCGAAAGATACGCTTTTTGAGTATACTACATAGAAACGTCCACATCCTAGAAAATAATTCCAAGATCCCAATTATATCTTCAAAAATAATTCCACAGAAAGCTTTAGTCCGAGGACCCACAGTGGAGTCAAACCGTATCAGTGTTGGCAGTAACTTAAAGGTACACGCGAGGATCCATGATAGTAACTAAAGCTACCGGAGCAGCATATTAATTAATTTACAAATCGACCTCCAAATAAATTTATCCACGAAGACAGTAAAACCTACCTTACTCGTATTTAAATTCGCACAGTACTATTTTTCTGTTTTGAATATGCGCACTTAAAACTCACACATATAGCTGCGCGAATTCAAAACTGACAAAAATATTGAAGCTGATGAAAGTTTCAGTTCTTTGTCATTGTTGGAGATAGTGTATGTGTATATATTAAACACAATCGCAGCGGACTTACATCGTGTTGACAATAAACTAGTAACTACATACATACAGTTTTTTTGTAGAATACCAGTAGTTCTCATACAAGCATTTCTACAATGTCTATGTTACCATGATTTGTCGCTTGGCATTGTGAGCAATGGTCTTGATAGCGGTTGGTCGAATGTAAATATAGCTTAATAGCTTCTTATTTCATATGGACTGCGGTTTTGATTAAACTTGGCAGTCATACTATTTCTATATGCTCTTTTGAAAAAAAGGACGGATTTTGTTATCAGTCTGTCCGTCGAGCCGTCTGTCCGTTAACATTTTTGGTTTCCAACCGATAACTCCAGATTTGATTATTTGATTTGAACCAAAGCTGGTATGTGTATTTGCCATCGAAAACTACAGGCCATGTTCGAATATAGATTCTGTCTAATTATTTTTACATGAGTTACGGCCATTTTTGTTTCCGACTCCAAATGGCTAAAGGGCATATTTTGCCACGCCCTAGCGATGCTCTTGTTTTATCAGTTTTAAATTTGCGCATCATTGGTTGTGTGAAAAATAGTACTGCATGTATTTAAATCTGAGTAAGGTATGCGAGATATGGGGTACGATCATACTGAATAGCTCACAAAGCTGCAGTTGAAAATTTTGAAATTTGTCCTAAGCACATGCCATACATGAACTACTAGAGTAGCTCATGGTGGTTTTGTATGCACTTGTATGTCCAGAGCAAAACTCTTCATGAATCCACTAATTGAAGGTACACAAACAATATTTGGTTGGTAACACATTTCCCATTGACGGCGAAATGGGTCAAATGGCCACGCCCCTTTTTGCGCGAAGTACTACCACCCGTCGTGACTATATCTCCAGAACTGTTGGACATAGGGGGTGACCACTCAAAATGTGCGGAATGGCCACATTATGGGGGGCCAGTAATACATTTTCATATCCAAAAGTCAATGGTTTTTAAGATAATTGCCAAAATCCAAAAAAAAATCCATTTTTGAGGGCCTGAACCCCAATTTTGGGATTCAGCACTTTTATCTCAAAGTTGAGCCCCCAATTAGAATTTTATTGACCTATATCCATCGGTGCCACATACAGGTATAATTTCTGATATTTTCTGTACCATTATCGGATGGGATTGACCTTCAGGGAGCTCTTGACCCTGAAAATAAGGTTTTTGGATGGAATATATTGGTCGTAGAATGAAAAACAGACATTTTCCCAATAACAAAGATGTTGAGGAAATCTTCAATTACAGGGTATTTGATCAGTAACCTAAAACTCCTACAAAAAGGTTACCTGGTGATATAATTTGAATGTAGTTCATCTTTTATTATCTAGATTTCATGGCCTTTGATGTGAGATGGTTGCCAAAATGGTTATAAATGGAATGACATATACATGTATCACATTAGCAATATACATGTAAATGAGTTCAATGTGTTATTTTCTTTAAACTTATGGGAGAACAGGGTGTTTTTATGGTATTCTAATGTTGAATTGAATTATACTCAGCTCACAAGCAGGTTTAGTGATGCTGAGTTACTACAATTTGATCAATCAGTATGATTCGGTAGTCGAGCAGGTTGCGTCTTTATCAGTCCCACATCAATTTTGATTGGCTGTATCACCATTTTGTATAAAGGTTCTACAATTTCCCTAACACGTACATTATTTTAGAACAAATAATGGCTAGTCTGGCATGATCGCCTATATTTATATCCTGATATATGTATATGTACACGTAGATGTATATTTGCCCTAAATTGTTTCTGGTTCAAATTTGGGAGTTTGTAAGAAAATAAGTTATAAGAAAGATGCAGTTGTAGTAATATTAAAATATATTGTCCTGTTCAAAACTAACAAATACATGTCTATTGATTATTGGTGTGATATCCAGTAATAAAGACTAAAATAATCCTTCAGATTATTTTATAAGGGCTTTAGTCCAGTTATAATAAATCCACACATTAAAAATATAGGGCTTCCATACATACAGAATATTTTCCAACTTGACAATCGTTCCTTGTGTTCAACTGAGTGAGTTCATGTGAGGTTCATGGAAATTTATTTGGCAAGCTTGATTCTAAAGTGTCTAGCTTTATGGACTTGAAATTCCGAATGCAATCCTGTTGCGTTGTGAGCTCAGAGTGAGTTAGAAGAAAAATACAAGCATCAGTTGATATGCAGATATAAATACATACAAATCTACATTCTGCAGGTAGCCATGCATGCTATGCAATCCTCCCTCATGTTTCAACTTATCAAGGAAAAATTATCACATTACCAATGACTATGATAGTCAGATGTTTTTGTAGATTTTGTAGATTTGTGGATGTTGTAGATTTTGTAGATTTGTGGATGTTGTAATGCAATATAGATCTCAATTATAGTTGCACAAATTTATTTTTCATTTCGTCCCTTTAAATTGACTTTTATTTTTTATGTATGTATATGTGCCACTCCAAAAATGTCAGTAAAAGTACTGTAAACCGTTCGGTTTGATGTTATAGGCACAGGAGATATATATACTTTACATGTCAAATATTGTGAACTCTGCAGGTACGTGTATGTGTGTCACTACATGTATAATCTAGTGAAATTTATGGTCTGCACTCTGCAGTATTTCAAAAACATGCTATGGTCATGCCTACATATACATGTATATGTACACTGATTCTAACAAAGGAAAGTGGGAACTGCCTTGATCTGATACTTGACAGGACTAATCTGGCGCACATGTGAACCGAATGCTACCACGCTATTACACAGTGGCCATGTCAATCACACTTAACGAACCAATGAAATTACGTGTTTGCTATACTGCCGTATTACACAAAGAACGGTGGGCTGACCATAGCACGTGTTATATTGACCAGCGATATTAGTAGTAAGTGCAGACCACACAACTTCGGGTCTGTGATAACTTGCACATAATGTTGCTTCCGACTTATTGCTATTTCACAACGAATGACACAATAACTCACGCCTATTATAATAGGCATGTTACTATGAACAACACGCGAAGCCTTGAAGGCCATCGCTCAATTCAGCTGTCTTGAGACAGTCTGTATCTACCATGCACACATACCTATATGTGTTGATCCCTCAGTTACTTTGAGGAATCTTATTTCCGCTCTCTCCTGATGAGACCTTGCGGGTTCACCAATTTCTAAATTGGTTGACAAAATAGGTCGAAACACTAAAAGGCAGTGTAGAGTGCTACATAGAATGTCCCGTCCATAGATCGGATGGGATGTTGGTATTTATCCAATTTTATATAAAAACTCATAATAATAGCCTGACTAGACATATAAGAACACACGGGAGAGTCAGGCCACATGAATGTGATAAGGGATTCCCTCATAATAATAGCCTTACTAGACATATGAGAACACACAGCGGAGTTAAGCCACATGAATGTGATAAGGGATTCCCTCATAATAATAGACTTACTAGACATATGAGGACACACAGGGGAGTCAGGCCACATGAATGTGATAAGGGATTCCCTCATAATAATAGCCTGACTAGACATATGAGAACACACAGCGGAGTTACGCCACGTGCCTGACTAGACATATGAGAACACACAGCGGAGTTAAGCCACGTGAATGTGATATATGTGATAAGGGATTCCCTCATAATAATAGCCTGACTAGACATATGAGAACACACAGCGGAGTTAAGCCACATGAATGTGATAAGGGATTCCCTCATAATAATAGACTGACTAGACATATGAGGACACACAGCGGAGTCAGGCCACATTAATGTGATATCTGTGATAAGGGATTCCCTCAAATAGTAGCTTGATTAGACATATGAGAACACACAGGGGAGTCAGGCCACATGAATGTGATAAGGGATTCCCTCATAATAATAGCCTGACTAGACATATGAGAACACACAGCGGAGTTAAGCCACGTGAATGTGATAAGGGATTCCCTCATAATAATAGCCTTACTAGACATATGAGAATAATAGCCTGACTAGACATGTGAGAACACACAGCGGAGTTAAGCCACATGAATGTGATATCTGTGATAAGGGATTCCCTCATAATAATAGCTTGATTAGACATATGAGAACACACAGCGGAGTCAGGCCACATGGATGTGATAAGGGATTCCCTCATAATAATAGCCTGACTAGACATATGAGAACACACAGCGGAGTTAAGCCACATGAATGTGATAAGGAATTCCCTCATAAAATAGCCTGAATAGACATATGAGAACACACATCGGAGTTAAGCCACATGAATGTGATAGGGGATTCCCTCATAATAATAGCCTGACTAGAAATATGAGAACACACAGCGGAGTTAAGCCACATGAATGTGATATCGGTGATAAGGGATTCCCTCATAACAATAGCCTGACTAGACATATGAGAACACACAGCGGAGTTAAGCCACATGAATGTGATAAGGGATTCCCTCATAATAATAGCCTAACTAGACATATAAGAACACACGGGAGAGTCAGGCCACATGAATGTGATAAGGGATTCCCTCATAATAATAGCCTGACTAGACATATGAGGACACACAGCGGAGTTAAGCCACATGAATGTGAGCGATGCAGCAAGGCATTCAATAGTTCCCACATCCTTAAGGCACATGTGAGGATCCATACGGGAGATCGCCCATTTAGATGTGATATATGTGACAGGCGATTCCCTTATAAAAATAACTTGTATAAGTACACTATGGGCTTATTTCAGAATAAATTAAGTCCAATATGAACCGATGTGAAAACTCAGGTTCAATATGAACCTATTTGCACGATAATATGTTGCCAGAGCAGTACACGCTTCGTTGATTTTAATCATGAGCAGCCGCGCGAAAGGTCGTGGAGCGAGAGCAAGCGATATCATCGGCGAAAGATACGCTTTTTGAGTATACTACATAGAAACGTCCACATCCTAGAAAATAATTCCAAGATCCCAATTATATCTTCAAAAATAATTCCACAGAAAGCTTTAGTCCGAGGACCCACAGTGGAGTCAAACCGTATCAGTGTTGGCAGTAACTTAAAGGTACACGCGAGGATCCATGATAGTAACTAAAGCTACCGGAGCAGCATATTAATTAATTTACAAATCGACCTCCAAATAAATTTATCCACGAAGACAGTAAAACCTACCTTACTCGTATTTAAATTCGCACAGTACTATTTTTCTGTTTTGAATATGCGCACTTAAAACTCACACATATAGCTGCGCGAATTCAAAACTGACAAAAATATTGAAGCTGATGAAAGTTTCAGTTCTTTGTCATTGTTGGAGATAGTGCATGTGTATATATTAAACACAATCGCAGCGGACTTACATCGTGTTGACAATAAACTAGTAACTACATACATACAGTTTTTTTGTAGAATACCAGTAGTTCTCATACAAGCATTTCTACAATGTCTATGTTACCATGATTTGTCGCTTGGCATTGTGAGCAATGGTCTTGATAGCGGTTGGTCGAATGTAAATATAGCTTAATAGCTTCTTATTTCATATGGACTGCGGTTTTGATTAAACTTGGCAGTCATACTATTTCTATATGCTCTTTTGAAAAAAAGGACGGATTTTGTTATCAGTCTGTCCGTCGAGCCGTCTGTCCGTTAACATTTTTGGTTTCCAACCGATAACTCCAGATTTGATTATTTGATTTGAACCAAAGCTGGTATGTGTATTTGCCATCGAAAACTACAGGCCATGTTCGAATATAGATTCTGTCTAATTATTTTTACATGAGTTACGGCCATTTTTGTTTCCGACTCCAAATGGCTAAAGGGCATATTTTGCCACGCCCTAGCGATGCTCTTGTTTTATCAGTTTTAAATTTGCGCATCATTGGTTGTGTGAAAAATAGTACTGCATGTATTTAAATCTGAGTAAGGTATGCGAGATATGGGGTACGATCATACTGAATAGCTCACAAAGCTGCAGTTGAAAATTTTGAAATTTGTCCTAAGCACATGCCATACATGAACTACTAGAGTAGCTCATGGTGGTTTTGTATGCACTTGTATGTCCAGAGCAAAACTCTTCATGAATCCACTAATTGAAGGTACACAAACAATATTTGGTTGGTAACACATTTCCCATTGACGGCGAAATGGGTCAAATGGCCACGCCCCTTTTTGCGCGAAGTACTACCACCCGTCGTGACTATATCTCCAGAACCGTTGGACATAGGGGGTGACCACTCAAAATGTGCGGAATGGCCACATTATGGGGGGCCAGTAATACATTTTCATATCCAAAAGTCAATGGTTTTTAAGATAATTGCCAAAATCCAAAAAAAAATCCATTTTTGAGGGCCTGAACCCCAATTTTGGGATTCAGCACTTTTATCTCAAAGTTGAGCCCCCAATTAGAATTTTATTGACCTATATCCATCGGTGCCACATACAGGTATCATTTCTGATATTTTCTGTACCATTATCGGATGGGATTGACCTTCAGGGAGCTCTTGACCCTGAAAATAAGGTTTTTGGATGGAATATATTGGTCGTAGAATGAAAAACAGACATTTTCCCAATAACAAAGATGTTGAGGAAATCTTCAATTACAGGATATTTGATCAGTAACCTAAAACTCCTACAAAAAGGTTACCTGGTGATATAATTTGAATGTAGTTCATCTTTTATTATCTAGATTTCATGGCCTTTGATGTGAGATGGTTGCCAAAATGGTTATAAATGGAATGACATATACATGTATCACATTAGCAATATACATGTAAATGAGTTCAATGTGTTATTTTCTTTAAACTTATGGGAGAACAGGGTGTTTTTATGGTATTCTAATGTTGAATTGAATTATACTCAGCTCACAAGCAGGTTTAGTGATGCTGAGTTACTACAATTTGATCAATCAGTATGATTCGGTAGTCGAGCAGGTTGCGTCTTTATCAGTCCCACATCAATTTTGATTGGCTGTATCACCATTTTGTATAAAGGTTCTACAATTTCCCTAACACGTACATTATTTTAGAACAAATAATGGCTAGTCTGGCATGATCGCCTATATTTATATCCTGATATATGTATATGTACACGTAGATGTATATTTGCCCTAAATTGTTTCTGGTTCAAATTTGGGAGTTTGTAAGAAAATAAGTTATAAGAAAGATGCAGTTGTAGTAATATTAAAATATATTGTCCTGTTCAAAACTAACAAATACATGTCTATTGATTATTGGTGTGATATCCAGTAATAAAGACTAAAATAATCCTTCAGATTATTTTATAAGGGCTTTAGTCCAGTTATAATAAATCCACACATTAAAAATATAGGGCTTCCATACATACAGAATATTTTCCAACTTGACAATCGTTCCTTGTGTTCAACTGAGTGAGTTCATGTGAGGTTCATGGAAATTTATTTGGCAAGCTTGATTCTAAAGTGTCTAGCTTTATGGACTTGAAATTCCGAATGCAATCCTGTTGCGTTGTGAGCTCAGAGTGAGTTAGAAGAAAAATACAAGCATCAGTTGATATGCAGATATAAATACATACAAATCTACATTCTGCAGGTAGCCATGCATGCTATGCAATCCTCCCTCATGTTTCAACTTATCAAGGAAAAATTATCACATTACCAATGACTATGATAGTCAGATGTTTTTGTAGATTTTGTAGATTTGTGGATGTTGTAGATTTTGTAGATTTGTGGATGTTGTAATGCAATATAGATCTCAATTATAGTTGCACAAATTTATTTTTCATTTCGTCCCTTTAAATTGACTTTTATTTTTTATGTATGTATATGTGCCACTCCAAAAATGTCAGTAAAAGTACTGTAAACCGTTCAGTTTGATGTTATAGGCACAGGAGATATATATACTTTACATGTCAAATATTGTGAACTCTGCAGGTACGTGTATGTGTGTCACTACATGTATAATCTAGTGAAATTTATGGTCTGCACTCTGCAGTATTTCAAAAACATGCTATGGTCATGCCTACATATACATGTATATGTACACTGATTCTAACAAAGGAAAGTGGGAACTGCCTTGATCTGATACTTGACAGGACTAATCTGGCGCACATGTGAACCGAATGCTACCACGCTATTACACAGTGGCCATGTCAATCACACTTAACGAACCAATGAAATTACGCGTTTGCTATACTGCCGTATTACACAAAGAACGGTGGGCTGACCATAGCACGTGTTATATTGACCAGCGATATTAGTAGTAAGTGCAGACCACACAACTTCGGGTCTGTGATAACTTGCACATAATGTTGCTTCCGACTTATTGCTATTTCACAACGAATGACACAATAACTCACGCCTATTATAATAGGCATGTTACTATGAACAACACGCGAAGCCTTGAAGGCCATCGCTCAATTCAGCTGTCTTGAGACAGTCTGTATCTACCATGCACACATACCTATATGTGTTGATCCCTCAGTTACTTTGAGGAATCTTAATTCCGCTCTCTCCTGATGAGACCTTGCCGGTTCACCAATTTCTAAATTGGTTGACAAAATAGGTCGAAACACTAAAAGGCAGTGTAGAGTGCTACATAGAATGTCCCGTCCATAGATCGGATGGGATGTTGGTATTTATCCAATTTTATATAAAAACTCATAATAATAGCCTGACTAGACATATAAGAACACACGGGAGAGTCAGGCCACATGAATGTGATAAGGGATTCCCTCATAATAATAGCCTTACTAGACATATGAGAACACACAGCGGAGTTAAGCCACATGAATGTGATAAGGGATTCCCTCATAATAATAGACTTACTAGACATATGAGGACACACAGGGGAGTCAGGCCACATGAATGTGATAAGGGATTCCCTCATAATAATAGCCTGACTAGACATATGAGAACACACAGCGGAGTTACGCCACGTGCCTGACTAGACATATGAGAACACACAGCGGAGTTAAGCCACGTGAATGTGATATATGTGATAAGGGATTCCCTCATAATAATAGCCTGACTAGACATATGAGAACACACAGCGGAGTTAAGCCACATGAATGTGATAAGGGATTCCCTCATAATAATAGACTGACTAGACATATGAGGACACACAGCGGAGTCAGGCCACATTAATGTGATATCTGTGATAAGGGATTCCCTCAAATAGTAGCTTGATTAGACATATGAGAACACACAGGGGAGTCAGGCCACATGAATGTGATAAGGGATTCCCTCATAATAATAGCCTGACTAGACATATGAGAACACACAGCGGAGTTAAGCCACGTGAATGTGATAAGGGATTCCCTCATAATAATAGCCTTACTAGACATATGAGAATAATAGCCTGACTAGACATGTGAGAACACACAGCGGAGTTAAGCCACATGAATGTGATATCTGTGATAAGGGATTCCCTCATAATAATAGCTTGATTAGACATATGAGAACACACAGCGGAGTCAGGCCACATGGATGTGATAAGGGATTCCCTCATAATAATAGCCTGAATAGACATATGAGAACACACATCGGAGTTAAGCCACATGAATGTGATAGGGGATTCCCTCATAATAATAGCCTGACTAGAAATATGAGAACACACAGCGGAGTTAAGCCACATGAATGTGATATCGGTGATAAGGGATTCCCTCATAACAATAGCCTGACTAGACATATGAGAACACACAGCGGAGTTAAGCCACATGAATGTGATAAGGGATTCCCTCATAATAATAGCCTAACTAGACATATAAGAACACACGGGAGAGTCAGGCCACATGAATGTGATAAGGGATTCCCTCATAATAATAGCCTGACTAGACATATGAGGACACACAGCGGAGTTAAGCCACATGAATGTGAGCGATGCAGCAAGGCATTCAATAGTTCCCACATCCTTAAGGCACATGTGAGGATCCATACGGGAGATCGCCCATTTAGATGTGATATATGTGACAGGCGATTCCCTTATAAAAATAACTTGTATAAGTACACTATGGGCTTATTTCAGAATAAATTAAGTCCAATATGAACCGATGTGAAAACTCAGGTTCAATATGAACCTATTTGCACGATAATATGTTGCCAGAGCAGTACACGCTTCGTTGATTTTAATCATGAGCAGCCGCGCGAAAGGTCGTGGAGCAAGAGCAAGCGATATCATCGGCGAAAGATACGCTTTTTGAGTATACTACATAGAAACGTCCACATCCTAGAAAATAATTCCAAGATCCCAATTATATCTTCAAAAATAATTCCACAGAAAGCTTTAGTCCGAGGACCCACAGTGGAGTCAAACCGTATCAGTGTTGGCAGTAACTTAAAGGTACACGCGAGGATCCATGATAGTAACTAAAGCTACCGGAGCAGCATATTAATTAATTTACAAATCGACCTCCAAATAAATTTATCCACGAAGACAGTATAACCTACCTTACTCGTATTTAAATTCGCACAGTACTATTTTTCTGTTTTGAATATGCGCACTTAAAACTCACACATATAGCTGCGCGAATTCAAAACTGACAAAAATATTGAAGCTGATGAAAGTTTCAGTTCTTTGTCATTGTTGGAGATAGTGTATGTGTATATATTAAACACAATCGCAGCGGACTTACATCGTGTTGACAATAAACTAGTAACTACATACATACAGTTTTTTTGTAGAATACCAGTAGTTCTCATACAAGCATTTCTACAATGTCTATGTTACCATGATTTGTCGCTTGGCATTGTGAGCAATGGTCTTGATAGCGGTTGGTCGAATGTAAATATAGCTTAATAGCTTCTTATTTCATATGGACTGCGGTTTTGATTAAACTTGGCAGTCATACTATTTCTATATGCTCTTTTGAAAAAAAGGACGGATTTTGTTATCAGTCTGTCCGTCGAGCCGTCTGTCCGTTAACATTTTTGGTTTCCAACCGATAACTCCAGATTTGATTATTTGATTTGAACCAAAGCTGGTATGTGTATTTGCCATCGAAAACTACAGGCCATGTTCGAATATAGATTCTGTCTAATTATTTTTACATGAGTTACGGCCATTTTTGTTTCCGACTCCAAATGGCTAAAGGGCATATTTTGCCACGCCCTAGCGATGCTCTTGTTTTATCAGTTTTAAATTTGCGCATCATTGGTTGTGTGAAAAATAGTACTGCATGTATTTAAATCTGAGTAAGGTATGCGAGATATGGGGTACGATCATACTGAATAGCTCACAAAGCTGCAATTGAAAATTTTGAAATTTGTCCTAAGCACATGCCATACATGAACTACTAGAGTAGCTCATGGTGGTTTTGTATGCACTTGTATGTCCAGAGCAAAACTCTTCATGAATCCACTAATTGAAGGTACACAAACAATATTTGGTTGGTAACACATTTCCCATTGACGGCGAAATGGGTCAAATGGCCACGCCCCTTTTTGCGCGAAGTACTACCACCCGTCGTGACTATATCTCCAGAACCGTTGGACATAGGGGGTGACCACTCAAAATGTGCGGAATGGCCACATTATGGGGGGCCAGTAATACATTTTCATATCCAAAAGTCAATGGTTTTTAAGATAATTGCCAAAATCCAAAAAAAAATCCATTTTTGAGGGCCTGAACCCCAATTTTGGGATTCAGCACTTTTATCTCAAAGTTGAGCCCCCAATTAGAATTTTATTGACCTATATCCATCGGTGCCACATACAGGTATCATTTCTGATATTTTCTGTACCATTATCGGATGGGATTGACCTTCAGGGAGCTCTTGACCCTGAAAATAAGGTTTTTGGATGGAATATATTGGTCGTAGAATGAAAAACAGACATTTTCCCAATAACAAAGATGTTGAGGAAATCTTCAATTACAGGGTATTTGATCAGTAACCTAAAACTCCTACAAAAAGGTTACCTGGTGATATAATTTGAATGTAGTTCATCTTTTATTATCTAGATTTCATGGCCTTTGATGTGAGATGGTTGCCAAAATGGTTATAAATGGAATGACATATACATGTATCACATTAGCAATATACATGTAAATGAGTTCAATGTGTTATTTTCTTTAAACTTATGGGAGAACAGGGTGTTTTTATGGTATTCTAATGTTGAATTGAATTATACTCAGCTCACAAGCAGGTTTAGTGATGCTGAGTTACTACAATTTGATCAATCAGTATGATTCGGTAGTCGAGCAGGTTGCGTCTTTATCAGTCCCACATCAATTTTGATTGGCTGTATCACCATTTTGTATAAAGGTTCTACAATTTCCCTAACACGTACATTATTTTAGAACAAATAATGGCTAGTCTGGCATGATCGCCTATATTTATATCCTGATATATGTATATGTACACGTAGATGTATATTTGCCCTAAATTGTTTCTGGTTCAAATTTGGGAGTTTGTAAGAAAATAAGTTATAAGAAAGATGCAGTTGTAGTAATATTAAAATATATTGTCCTGTTCAAAACTAACAAATACATGTCTATTGATTATTGGTGTGATATCCAGTAATAAAGACTAAAATAATCCTTCAGATTATTTTATAAGGGCTTTAGTCCAGTTATAATAAATCCACACATTAAAAATATAGGGCTTCCATACATACAGAATATTTTCCAACTTGACAATCGTTCCTTGTGTTCAACTGAGTGAGTTCATGTGAGGTTCATGGAAATTTATTTGGCAAGCTTGATTCTAAAGTGTCTAGCTTTATGGACTTGAAATTCCGAATGCAATCCTGTTGCGTTGTGAGCTCAGAGTGAGTTAGAAGAAAAATACAAGCATCAGTTGATATGCAGATATAAATACATACAAATCTACATTCTGCAGGTAGCCATGCATGCTATGCAATCCTCCCTCATGTTTCAACTTATCAAGGAAAAATTATCACATTACCAATGACTATGATAGTCAGATGTTTTTGTAGATTTTGTAGATTTGTGGATGTTGTAGATTTTGTAGATTTGTGGATGTTGTAATGCAATATAGATCTCAATTATAGTTGCACAAATTTATTTTTCATTTCGTCCCTTTAAATTGACTTTTATTTTTTATGTATGTATATGTGCCACTCCAAAAATGTCAGTAAAAGTACTGTAAACCGTTCAGTTTGATGTTATAGGCACAGGAGATATATATACTTTACATGTCAAATATTGTGAACTCTGCAGGTACGTGTATGTGTGTCACTACATGTATAATCTAGTGAAATTTATGGTCTGCACTCTGCAGTATTTCAAAAACATGCTATGGTCATGCCTACATATACATGTATATGTACACTGATTCTAACAAAGGAAAGTGGGAACTGCCTTGATCTGATACTTGACAGGACTAATCTGGCGCACATGTGAACCGAATGCTACCACGCTATTACACAGTGGCCATGTCAATCACACTTAACGAACCAATGAAATTACGCGTTTGCTATACTGCCGTATTACACAAAGAACGGTGGGCTGACCATAGCACGTGTTATATTGACCAGCGATATTAGTAGTAAGTGCAGACCACACAACTTCGGGTCTGTGATAACTTGCACATAATGTTGCTTCCGACTTATTGCTATTTCACAACGAATGACACAATAACTCACGCCTATTATAATAGGCATGTTACTATGAACAACACGCGAAGCCTTGAAGGCCATCGCTCAATTCAGCTGTCTTGAGACAGTCTGTATCTACCATGCACACATACCTATATGTGTTGATCCCTCAGTTACTTTGAGGAATCTTAATTCCGCTCTCTCCTGATGAGACCTTGCCGGTTCACCAATTTCTAAATTGGTTGACAAAATAGGTCGAAACACTAAAAGGCAGTGTAGAGTGCTACATAGAATGTCCCGTCCATAGATCGGATGGGATGTTGGTATTTATCCAATTTTATATAAAAACTCATAATAATAGCCTGACTAGACATATAAGAACACACGGGAGAGTCAGGCCACATGAATGTGATAAGGGATTCCCTCATAATAATAGCCTTACTAGACATATGAGAACACACAGCGGAGTTAAGCCACATGAATGTGATAAGGGATTCCCTCATAATAATAGACTTACTAGACATATGAGGACACACAGGGGAGTCAGGCCACATGAATGTGATAAGGGATTCCCTCATAATAATAGCCTGACTAGACATATGAGAACACACAGCGGAGTTACGCCACGTGCCTGACTAGACATATGAGAACACACAGCGGAGTTAAGCCACGTGAATGTGATATATGTGATAAGGGATTCCCTCATAATAATAGCCTGACTAGACATATGAGAACACACAGCGGAGTTAAGCCACATGAATGTGATAAGGGATTCCCTCATAATAATAGACTGACTAGACATATGAGGACACACAGCGGAGTCAGGCCACATTAATGTGATATCTGTGATAAGGGATTCCCTCAAATAGTAGCTTGATTAGACATATGAGAACACACAGGGGAGTCAGGCCACATGAATGTGATAAGGGATTCCCTCATAATAATAGCCTGACTAGACATATGAGAACACACAGCGGAGTTAAGCCACGTGAATGTGATAAGGGATTCCCTCATAATAATAGCCTTACTAGACATATGAGAATAATAGCCTGACTAGACATGTGAGAACACACAGCGGAGTTACGCCACATGAATGTGATATCTGTGATAAGGGATTCCCTCATAATAATAGCTTGATTAGACATATGAGAACACACAGCGGAGTCAGGCCACATGGATGTGATAAGGGATTCCCTCATAATAATAGCCTGACTAGACATAT
Organism: Siphonodentalium dalli; assembly: GCA_032622095.1. Taxonomy (NCBI): domain Eukaryota; kingdom Metazoa; phylum Mollusca; class Scaphopoda; order Gadilida; family Siphonodentaliidae; genus Siphonodentalium; species Siphonodentalium dalli. The sequence continues at coordinate 53,352,629 of CP136063.1, forward strand.
GAGAACACACAGCGGAGTTAAGCCACATGAATGTGATAAGGGATTCCCTCATAAAATAGCCTGAATAGACATATGAGAACACACATCGGAGTTAAGCCACATGAATGTGATAGGGGATTCCCTCATAATAATAGCCTGACTAGAAATATGAGAACACACAGCGGAGTTAAGCCACATGAATGTGATATCGGTGATAAGGGATTCCCTCATAACAATAGCCTGACTAGACATATGAGAACACACAGCGGAGTTAAGCCACATGAATGTGATAAGGGATTCCCTCATAATAATAGCCTAACTAGACATATAAGAACACACGGGAGAGTCAGGCCACATGAATGTGATAAGGGATTCCCTCATAATAATAGCCTGACTAGACATATGAGGACACACAGCGGAGTTAAGCCACATGAATGTGAGCGATGCAGCAAGGCATTCAATAGTTCCCACATCCTTAAGGCACATGTGAGGATCCATACGGGAGATCGCCCATTTAGATGTGATATATGTGACAGGCGATTCCCTTATAAAAATAACTTGTATAAGTACACTATGGGCTTATTTCAGAATAAATTATGTCCAATATGAACCGATGTGAAAACTCAGGTTCAATATGAACCTATTTGCACGATAATATGTTGCCAGAGCAGTACACGCTTCGTTGATTTTAATCATGAGCAGCCGCGCGAAAGGTCGTGGAGCGAGAGCAAGCGATATCATCGGCGAAAGATACGCTTTTTGAGTATACTACATAGAAACGTCCACATCCTAGAAAATAATTCCAAGATCCCAATTATATCTTCAAAAATAATTCCACAGAAAGCTCTAGTCCGAGGACCCACAGTGGAGTCAAACCGTATCAGTGTTGGCAGTAACTTAAAGGTACACGCGAAGATCCATGATAGTAACTAAAGCTACCGGAGCAGCATATTAATTAATTTACAAATCGACCTCCAAATAAATTTATCCACGAAGACAGTAAAACCTACCTTACTCGTATTTAAATTCGCACAGTACTATTTTTCTGTTTTGAATATGCGCACTTAAAACTCACACATATAGCTGCGCGAATTCAAAACTGACAAAAATATTGAAGCTGATGAAAGTTTCAGTTCTTTGTCATTGTTGGAGATAGTGTATGTGTATATATTAAACACAATCGCAGCGGACTTACATCGTGTTGACAATAAACTAGTAACTACATACATACAGTTTTTTTGTAGAATACCAGTAGTTCTCATACAAGCATTTCTACAATGTCTATGTTACCATGATTTGTCGCTTGGCATTGTGAGCAATGGTCTTGATAGCGGTTGGTCGAATGTAAATATAGCTTAATAGCTTCTTATTTCATATGGACTGCGGTTTTGATTAAACTTGGCAGTCATACTATTTCTATATGCTCTTTTGAAAAAAAGGACGGATTTTGTTATCAGTCTGTCCGTCGAGCCGTCTGTCCGTTAACATTTTTGGTTTCCAACCGATAACTCCAGATTTGATTATTTGATTTGAACCAAAGCTGGTATGTGTATTTGCCATCGAAAACTACAGGCCATGTTCGAATATAGATTCTGTCTAATTATTTTTACATGAGTTACGGCCATTTTTGTTTCCGACTCCAAATGGCTAAAGGGCATATTTTGCCACGCCCTAGCGATGCTCTTGTTTTATCAGTTTTAAATTTGCGCATCATTGGTTGTGTGAAAAATAGTACTGCATGTATTTAAATCTGAGTAAGGTATGCGAGATATGGGGTACGATCATACTGAATAGCTCACAAAGCTGCAGTTGAAAATTTTGAAATTTGTCCTAAGCACATGCCATACATGAACTACTAGAGTAGCTCATGGTGGTTTTGTATGCACTTGTATGTCCAGAGCAAAACTCTTCATGAATCCACTAATTGAAGGTACACAAACAATATTTGGTTGGTAACACATTTCCCATTGACGGCGAAATGGGTCAAATGGCCACGCCCCTTTTTGCGCGAAGTACTACCACCCGTCGTGACTATATCTCCAGAACCGTTGGACATAGGGGGTGACCACTCAAAATGTGCGGAATGGCCACATTATGGGGGGCCAGTAATACATTTTCATATCCAAAAGTCAATGGTTTTTAAGATAATTGCCAAAATCCAAAAAAAAATCCATTTTTGAGGGCCTGAACCCCAATTTTGGGATTCAGCACTTTTATCTCAAAGTTGAGCCCCCAATTAGAATTTTATTGACCTATATCCATCGGTGCCACATACAGGTATCATTTCTGATATTTTCTGTACCATTATCGGATGGGATTGACCTTCAGGGAGCTCTTGACCCTGAAAATAAGGTTTTTGGATGGAATATATTGGTCGTAGAATGAAAAACAGACATTTTCCCAATAACAAAGATGTTGAGGAAATCTTCAATTACAGGGTATTTGATCAGTAACCTAAAACTCCTACAAAAAGGTTACCTGGTGATATAATTTGAATGTAGTTCATCTTTTATTATCTAGATTTCATGGCCTTTGATGTGAGATGGTTGCCAAAATGGTTATAAATGGAATGACATATACATGTATCACATTAGCAATATACATGTAAATGAGTTCAATGTGTTATTTTCTTTAAACTTATGGGAGAACAGGGTGTTTTTATGGTATTCTAATGTTGAATTGAATTATACTCAGCTCACAAGCAGGTTTAGTGATGCTGAGTTACTACAATTTGATCAATCAGTATGATTCGGTAGTCGAGCAGGTTGCGTCTTTATCAGTCCCACATCAATTTTGATTGGCTGTATCACCATTTTGTATAAAGGTTCTACAATTTCCCTAACACGTACATTATTTTAGAACAAATAATGGCTAGTCTGGCATGATCGCCTATATTTATATCCTGATATATGTATATGTACACGTAGATGTATATTTGCCCTAAATTGTTTCTGGTTCAAATTTGGGAGTTTGTAAGAAAATAAGTTATAAGAAAGATGCAGTTGTAGTAATATTAAAATATATTGTCCTGTTCAAAACTAACAAATACATGTCTATTGATTATTGGTGTGATATCCAGTAATAAAGACTAAAATAATCCTTCAGATTATTTTATAAGGGCTTTAGTCCAGTTATAATAATTCCACACATTAAAAATATAGGGCTTCCATACATACAGAATATTTTCCAACTTGACAATCGTTCCTTGTGTTCAACTGAGTGAGTTCATGTGAGGTTCATGGAAATTTATTTGGCAAGCTTGATTCTAAAGTGTCTAGCTTTATGGACTTGAAATTCCGAATGCAATCCTGTTGCGTTGTGAGCTCAGAGTGAGTTAGAAGAAAAATACAAGCATCAGTTGATATGCAGATATAAATACATACAAATCTACATTCTGCAGGTAGCCATGCATGCTATGCAATCCTCCCTCATGTTTCAACTTATCAAGGAAAAATTATCACATTACCAATGACTATGATAGTCAGATGTTTTTGTAGATTTTGTAGATTTGTGGATGTTGTAGATTTTGTAGATTTGTGGATGTTGTAATGCAATATAGATCTCAATTATAGTTGCACAAATTTATTTTTCATTTCGTCCCTTTAAATTGACTTTTATTTTTTATGTATGTATATGTGCCACTCCAAAAATGTCAGTAAAAGTACTGTAAACCGTTCGGTTTGATGTTATAGGCACAGGAGATATATATACTTTACATGTCAAATATTGTGAACTCTGCAGGTACGTGTATGTGTGTCACTACATGTATAATCTAGTGAAATTTATGGTCTGCACTCTGCAGTATTTCAAAAACATGCTATGGTCATGCCTACATATACATGTATATGTACACTGATTCTAACACAATGATTGTCAGGTTATAATCTATGTTTGAGGAAAGTTACTATGTATTTTTCATTTGTGTTGCATTTGTCAATATTAATGGGTCCCAGGAGCCCAGATGTTACTAGTGCAGAGCCCATTTAATTTTCATGAGACTGGTGGACTTCATGTCTATACTCCTAAATAAACATGACTCTGAGTCTTATCAGACCAAGACGGTATTGTGTAGGTTTTACTAGTATTATATTTAGAAAAGACTCAACCATTATTTTTCCATTACCCTATATATCACAATATATTCATTTGGCAGTATTCATCCCAAGTTTAGTGGTGATACTAATAAATTTGGTATGATAGTCATGTAGAGCAAAGCGATCTGAACAAATCAAGGATAAGCCACTGTGTGTAGTGTACATTAAAAAACATGTATATTGTGAAATATTTTAATAATGGGTGCTGGTTTTTACAAACTAGCCATAATTGAGATGACTATTCCTGTTGTTTACCAAACATCAGCGTACACATTAAATATTTTGAAGTATATATGTTCTTGAATGTTTCATACAGACACTGACTTTTGCACAAATTGCTCGGATTAGCCAAACAATGCAAAAAGAACAAACTTTAGGTAAAATGATGGTACTACGATAATAGCAACCCAGCAGTACCCATCAGCAAAATATAAAATTAGCAGGACCACTTAACCTGGGGTGGTATTGAAAATGAAAATATCTTTAACATGGTAAGTTATGAGGGCTATTAGCTATTATGAAGAATTATGTTAGTGAAATTATACACCCTCATCTTCCCCAACCTGAAACTATCATGGCCAATGAAAACTAATGTGGGACCGACAAAGGCTCATTCTACTGTTGATTGTATAGTGATGATTCCATCATTTCTTAACACTTTTTGTGAGATGATGTGTCCTTTTGGAAGAATTGATTACTTCTGAAATATATACTGGTATATATGGTCATCTCTCATCTGATTACAACATGTTTTTACTATGCCCAGATGCAATACCCATTTTAAGATCGCAACATGTGGCTGCTGCATGAAGCAAACAGCTGGTCATTCCATTTAGTAAAAGTGTTTAGCATTTTTCATAGCTTGGTCACTTAAATCAGATCGTCTGTTAAATGTTGATAAAAAATTTTGAAAACCTGTTTTGTTCAATCTGTAAATTTCTGTTGATTAGAGCACAATTGTTACCTGATTTTTGGTAAAGCACAACAGTTTCCAAGGCATGTTCAGTCGGGAAGAGCTCATGCTGTGTGTCGGGGTCAACACATCCTCAGCAGCAATTTCCAGCTAATCCCATTGTGTGTGGTCAATTGTGCTCTTAAGTTTATCAGAGAATGTGGATAGTTCTTTTAAAAAGTGTCCGTGTGGTATTGTATACTTGTGGTGGTGCATTACATGCTGAAATCGGTTTTTGGCAATTATCTTAAAAAACATTGACTTTTGGATATGAAAATGTATTACTGACCCCCCATAATGTGGATTTTCAGGGTCAAAAGCTCCTTGAAGGTCAATCCCATCCGATAATGGTACAGAAATTATACCTATATGTGGCACCGATGGATATAGATAAATAAAATTCTAATTGGGGGCTCAGCTTTGAGATAAAAGTGCTGAACCCCAAAATTGGGGTTCAGGCCCTCAAAAATGTTTTTTTTTTTGGTTTTTGGCAATTATCTTAAAAACCATTGACTTTTGGATATGAAAATGTATTATTGACCCCCCATAATGTGGCCATTCCGCACATTTTGAGTGGTCACACGACCTCCTATGTCCAATGGTTCTGGAGATATAGTCACGACGGGTGGTAGTACTTCGCACAAAAAGGGACGTGGCCATTTGACCCATTTCGCCGTCAATGGGAAATGTGTTACCAACCAAATATTGTTTGTGTACCTTCAATTAGTGGATTCATGAAGAGTTTTGCTCTGGACATACAAGTGCATACAAAACCACCATGAGCTACTAGAGTAAACATGATCAAACAACATTTTTATGGTGCAACGTTGCAAGAAGGGCCGTGGATCAAATTGTAACTTGCAGCATAACAAACAAGTGTGGCCATGCTCAGGCCACCCATATATGTGGGGTTCAGTGTGACTTTATAAGTTTATTCCACACCCAACCACTAATAATAATCCGGCATATCAGTCACTTTCAGTAAATTGTATATCATGGTTATGTTTGGTATTAGCATTATTCTTCAAACTGGGATGAACAGTTGTATTTCCATTTGTTTTGATAAACAATTTGATTCCAGCAATACAGTAATGCCCTAATTAAACGACTCCATAACCACAGCAGAATAATGGGTCATTTTTCAGGATTTAGTCCGAAATTAAAATTAAATTACCCATTATTCTGCTGTGGTTATGGAGTCGATTAATTAGGGCATTACTGTATATCACATAGCAAATATCAAAATATCAAATAATCTGAAATTTGTTGTACCAGTACCATGTATACTGTAGAATACTCAAATGTGATTATGTGACTAGATCATGTGACTATATATTATGAAAATGAATGTTAATAAAAACCTTGGCACTCTGCCTATATATCCCTAGATTAATGACACTTATATGATAAATTCAAATAGTATAGTTATCTCATTATGCACTGTTCTATTCAAATATCGCGCAATAAATTATGATAATGCAGGATAATCAGCTATTTGGTTGCTCAATTGATAATTTTTCTCAAATTTAAGGGGGGTGGGTGTCCAAAACTGACTGGAAAAAACTTCCTGAAACGGAAAAAAAAGGGTGGGTGTCCAAAATTGCCTGGAAAAAAAGGCCCGAAACGGAAGAAATTGGGTGGGTGGGTCCCCCGTGGCCGAAAAAAATTAAAATGATTATACGTGCCTGGAAATTTTTTCCGACCCCCCCCCCCTGATTTAGTCGGAAATATGGCTTGTTGCCATTCATCGAAAGCTCTCCGACGAATGGCAACAAGCCATATTTCTGACTAAATCCTGAACAATTACCCATAATTCTGCTCTGGTTATGTGGACGATTACTTTAAGCATTACTGTAGTTACTTTTACATTGCGTGTAACTGTGTACTGTATAATGCTACTCTTGTCTTTCATAAATGTGTTAAAGGCCCACTTAATTTTCGAATCACCAGATCACATTATATACAACACTAGCAGATTAGCCCGCCACTGGCGAGAGTTTCCGATGAATGGCAACAAGCCATATTTGCTCTAATTAATCGACTCCATAACCACAGCAGAATTATGGGTAACTTTTCAGGATTTAGAGCATTACTGTAGAGTGATTTACATTACAAGAGTGGTAATTGGAGGGCCAAGCAAATTTGTGGGATAATTGTGGTGTATGATGAAACAGATTTAACCAGATAAAATATGATTGGGTCGGTGTGGTTGTCAAGACTTTGATCATACGATCGAAGTGTCTTCCTCGTGAAGATCACTGGCTAAAGCTCGTTGAGACTCTCCTGGTCAGCATATTAAATTGTTAATTTCTTTTTAATTAATTCAATATATTTGATTTTATTTAATTATCTATATATTAAATTATATTGACATTTTTTTTCATTATTTAAACACAAATATATTTGTCATTCGACTTTATTTCTTTCATTTGCATTTCGACCATATTTCTTTAAATTTTAATATGTTTATAATGTTTAATAAAAATGGTTGTGTTGGACATGCTGCCTCATTACATATTAACATTGGATTACTCCGTATATGTCTGCCCGAGTCATCAATGATCCAGTCATTCGCACAGACATTTGTTTACTACAGTTCTTTATGCCAAATTTCTAATTTGTTTATGAATAGAACCTGGTATGAAATTGTCTACAATGGAGGTTACGAGCAGTTTACCTCATCAAAATACAAACCATTAATAGAACCATGCACATATGGTATCAGTACTGACATTAGCTCGCAGACGAGTATGACTCGCCACACCGTAGCATTTCAACCAGGCTCTGCTCAATGCTCATAATTAATTTTATGACCCAATGTATATTTGTTTTGAATATTTTATCATTTGTGCAATAATAGCAAATAGTCTAAATAGAAATATGCATTTTTTCGAGACTGAGGACAATAATCGAATGGATCATCTGGACGATACAGACACTCTGAAATAACATCAACCAAAAGAACCAACCAAGAACATTAACATATTTAGCATATTAAATACCTTCCAACATGCACATACAACCCAACTAACAGAGCTATGGATATGACTTGCAAGTTAAATACCATAATGAATCAACAGATATACAGTAATGCCCTAAGTAATCAACTCTTTAACTACAGCAGAATTATGGGTAATTTTTCAGGATTTAGTCGGAAATACCGCTTGTTGCCATTCATCGGAAAGCTCTCAGGGAGTGCTTTCTGATGAATGGCAGACCATATTTCCGACCAAACCCTGAAAAGTTACCCATAATTCTGCTGTAGTTAAAAGAGTCGATTACTTAGGACATTACTGTATATAGGCCTATCATTATAGGTAGATTTTGTGATCCGTCAGTTTATTGCCCAATATCGTGCATCTGTCAATTTCGGTTGATTTATCTCGATATACGGAGTGTGCAGACTCTTGTGCAGATTCTTGTGCTTTTACTCGATGAGGTTAAATTTTATGATTTAGCCTAGTCGAAAATCTACGGGATACTAAAGATCTCGCCGAGAGCTTTCTGGTGAATGGCAACAAGCCATATTTCCGACTAAATCCTGAAAAATTACCCATAATTCTGCTGTGGTTAAGTGGTCACTTACTTTGGGCATTACTGTATGTGACCTATCAACATCATGGACCGATCCACGAAACAAAGTATTTCTTACATTAGGATTACTAACTACTGAAGCAATTGAGGTTTTGTGAGTTAAGAAACTATTTTCTTAGCACTTTTCATTATACATCCCGCAGGCCATCCTATAATCCCTGCTGTGGGTAAGTAAACCCGCTGGAAGCGTCAGTAAAATACGAAGCGGGTGCGCATATGATCCTACAACGAGGTTGGTTTAATTAGTTTCAAGTGGTGCATTTAACCCTATCAGTGCCAGGTTCAATTTTTGTATCAACCCATATACCCTGTGCCAATTTATTCTCTTATATATGCAAGTCGACCATGCATTGGCCTAACAATTTTTCATCATTTGTTATTATTTTTTACAATTTTTAACAATGTTAATAATTTTTTCTTATATTCTTTAACAGACTTATTTTGCAGGTTTAGTGCCAGGGAATCTTACGTTTTTCATGGGCATCAAAATTATTACTATGAATACTTGGTGATAGTTTTGAGTTATAACATGCCCCTAAGGTTTTATCCAGTTTGTTTTTAAATTTGCTATAGCATGCTTAAAGGTACTCAACCCGTAAAGAGGGTCCCCATCTCAACAGATTCCAACAACAACAATCCGATCAGAGGGTCCTATATTACTATTTATTTGGCTTTGGGGGTGAAAAATATTTGATTCGAGTCGAGGAACCCATCAAACAAAGCTCAGAGTTATTAGATATTGATTTTTGAAAAATCGTATGTTCTCGAGATGAGTACTTATAACTGCCGTCAATTTGGTAACCTGCTCGAGATATTACGCCAAAATTCTATTCAAACAGACAAGGATGGATAACTCTATAATCAAGTGGGTAATAATAACGAATTTTTGACTATCTTCTGGGCCAGGAAGAATTCCCGATAATGAAAAATAATAGATTTCTAAAATCGATATCTAACAAATCTGAGCTTTGATGGGTGACTTCCTCGACTCGAATCAAATATTTTTGACCCCCGAAGCCATTGAAATAGTAATTGAGAGGAGTTTTATCGGGTTGAGTACCTTTAAGCATACCCAAAAAAAAATTCAACCCAAAAAAATCCACAAAAAAAAGAAACAAATTTTTACAAACGATTTTACAAACCGTAGGTAAATTGGTTAATTTTATTTCGAATATTTTCTGGTCTAAAAATGTGTGTTTGTTCAGCTAACGAACAATAGTGGTTACTGTTAACAGAGACCAGAAATTTTATTGTATGATTTTGGCAGATATAAATGATAATTATACTCATTATTGCTTTTATCTGTGGAACAAAACAATACAAACAATCAATCTGGCATATTTGACTTTCGGTGCGTAGCCATAGGAACAGCCCAGTGCTCTATATCGCAATATGGGATCATCCGAATGGTCTATTCTAAAAATATACACAAACGGTCCCGATTTAATATTCGAAATAAATTTCAATATCAATTGATAGAAGCTTTTCCGGACAGGGGTCTTCAGTTCATATTTATTATTTTATACCCACGCTATTTTTAGAACAGACCATTCGGATGTTACCATATTGCGATATAGAGCACTGGGCTGTTCCTATGGCTACGCACCGAAAGGCAAATGTCCCAATTTGATTGTTTGTATTGTTTTGTTCCACGGATATAAGCGATAATGAGTATAATTAACGTTTGTTTGTGACAAAATTGTACAATAAAATTTCTGGTCTCTGTTAACAGTAACCACTATTGTTCGTTAGCTGAACAAACACACCTTTTTAGACCTGTTTAGACCAGAAAATATTCCAAATAAAATTAATATTATAACAATAACATGATTTTTGAGGGCATTATGGTTTATTAACGGCCCGGCTGGAATGATTAACAGCCCAAGCTTAGGAATGATTAACAGCCCAAGGGCCTATTAGCGGCCCGAGACGAAGGCGAGGGACGCTAATAACCCGAGGGCTGTTAATCATTCCAGAGGGCCGTTAATAAACCATAATGCCCGATGAAATCATGTTATTATTATTATTACCACAGTTTTGGACATTTGACCCATTTGAGGATTTAGTGGAATAATGAAGTAGATTAAGAGAGAATTATTTTCAAGAACATTTAAATTTGATATCATTTGACTTGTCAGCTGACACGGACTGACTGAGTCTCGAAAATAGGACAGGGGAAAAACCAGCATTGGAGACGAGTAACAACCAATGAGAGGTTGACAGCTAAAATTATCAATGCATACTTACGCTTGATACAATAATTCAATCATATAGCGTGAATTCCAATCATAAAACCACTATAGTGTCGAGAAAATCGGATACATCTTCCCATTATTTTCTTGAAATAAACACGCCAGATCGGAAGTTGAAGGGACGTAACTCTCGCGATAATAAACGAGATCTATAGTTTCTGGGCGGCGGGCCGATAATGAACTAGGCTTCTCATTATCGGCCCGCTGTTTTGGTAACAATGCGCTATTTGGAATGCCCCGAAAAACATTATCAATGGCCTAGAGAACGCCCTACAGTATAAAGTGGTAATAATAATCGATAGAAGCATTTCCGGACAGGAGTCTTTGATTCAAATCTAATATTTTATACCCCGGTAACTATATAATACATGTTTACAAAGAGATAATCCACCAATATTTAAGAGAATGCATTGGCACAGGGTATATGGGTTGATACGGATCTGGCTCTAAAAGGGTTAAATACAAGCTCCCCAAATATCAATCCAAACAAGAGATGGACTGTCGTCCAGTGCATACCCCACTCGTGGCAGAGTGTGGGCATATCTATAACTTATGAGGGCTATACTCAGACAGATGGACCCAAAAATCAGCATTTTCATATAAATAAAGATGAATAACTATAGAACAAAAAAACATAACAAACATTTGAGTGTGCCATTAAATGTTCTCATAGTGGTGAACATCCATACAAAATTTTATTGAGATCCGAGCATTGCTGTTCCAAGTTATGAGCTGAACAGACATCGGATGGACCAAACAGCCAACATGTCCAGATAAATAAAGATGAATAACTCTAGAATGGAAAAGCGGAACAGAACAATGGAACCCTCTATTGAATGTCCTCATAGTAGTAAACATCCATTGAGATCCCAGCACAACTGTTGAAGTTACGACATGAACAGACATCAGACGGTCCAAAAGGCCACCATTTCCAGATAAACAAAGATGTACAACTCTAGACTGGAAAATCCAAACAAAACGAAAAATCTAGATTATAAATAGATTGGTCTGGAGGAGAGTTTAATATATGCCTGGGAATTGAAAAAACAGGAACCGGGAATGAAGCTCCCTCAGAACCGGGAACGTTACCAGGAAATGCATGGGTTGGATGCAGAAGTTGTAAATCAAGGGTTTATAGGGCAATTTGGCTGGTTTGGATGAAAATGATCATAATAAGTCTAATAAATCAGGGGTCTTCAATTCAGGTCTAATATTTTATACCCTGGTAACTATATAATACATGTTTACAAAGAGATAATCCACCTTTATACCCCGGTGGCTGTATAATACATGCTTACAAAGAGATAATCCACCTTTATACCCTGGTATCAAGCGATTTAAATCAATGATTTAAATCAAGATTTAAATCAATGATTTTTTTCAAAAAAATCATTGATTTAAATCAAATTTAAAAAAAATAATGATAAAGAGTCAAGAAATGCAATATTTAACAGGTTTTCTGTAAACTAAAACATGAGTATGATTAAACAATATACAAATTGGATAATAGATCTGAAACTGTACAGTAATTACAGGCATACAGCATGATACCGTATTTACTGTTCCAGCAATGGCCTGTTCCGCTTATATCATTGTTCGTATTGTTTGTAACTACAGTGTATACACTCAGATTCAGCACGCCTCACTATACACTGTTTAATTTTCTTTCCCCCTTTTCTCATTGCCTACATGTAAATGCTAACTGAGTATAGCTCTACCATGTACTCTGCCATCTAACTACTCTAGCTGTCTAGTGCCTATACTTGATACATAGTGTGATTACCGTATGTCCTCAAGTCACTGAGAGCAAACGTAATTGATAAAATATTCAGTTTTCATCTAAATTAAGTAAATTTATTAGTAAAAGTTTAAGCACAGGTCTACCTTTCCAGATATCACAACATTGGAACCCACATGGACCCAAGTGTATGCATAAAGCACATGGTCGCTATATCTGTACTGCCATGATATATGTGTTTCATTGGTATACAAAAAATAATAAAAAAAATAACAGAATTATGATTAATCCAGCCTTGGATATAATAAGCAACACCTTTCAGAACCTTCATTTATCAGAGAAATTGCACAATTACATATTTTCATAACATTTATTTAAAAAAATCAAATAAATCGATTTAAATCATAAAAATCTTGATTTAAATCAAATAAATCGATTTTTTTGATTTATTTAAAAAAATCACCAACCCTGCTGGTAACTATATAATACATGTTTACAAAGAGATAATCCACCTTTATAGCCTGGTAACTATATAATAATTGTTTACAAAGAGATAATCCACCTTTATACCCCGGTAACTATATAATACATGTTTACCTTTACAGGTGGATTATCTCTTTGTAAACATGTATTATATAGTTACCGGGGTATAAAGGTGGATTATCTCTTTGTAAACAATTATTATATAGTTACGGGGTATAAAGGTGGATTATCTCTTTGTAAACATGTATTATATAGTTACCGAGGGTATAAAGGTAGGTTAGCTCTTTGTAAACATGTATTATACAGTTACCGGGGTATAAAGGTGGATTATCTCTTTGTAAACATGTATTATATAGTTACCGGGGTATAAAGGTGGATTATCTCTTTGTAAACATGTATTATATAGTTACCGGGGTATAAAGGTGGGTAATCTCTTTGTAAACATGTATTATACAGTTACCGGGATATAAAGGTGGATTATCTCTTTGTAAACATGTATTATACAGCTACCGGGGTATAAAGGTGGATTATCTCTTTGTAAACATGTATTATATAGTTACCCGGGGTATAAAGGTGGATTATCTCTTTGTAAACATGTATTATATAGTTACCGGGGTATAAAGGTGGATTATCTCTTTGTATACATGTATTATATAGTTACCGGGTTATAAAGGTGGATTATCTCTTTGTAAACATGTATTATACAGTTACCGGGGTATAAAATATTAGATTTGAATCAAAGACTCCTGTCCGGAAATGCTTCTCTCGATTAATATTCCTTTTATTTCATTGATATCCCAGCACAACTGTTGAAATTACGACATGAACAGACACCAGACGGACCAAAAGGCCACCATTTCCAGATAAACAAAGATGTACAACTCTAGAATGGAAAATCCAAACAAAACTATGGAACCCTCTATGTAATGTCCTCATAGTAGTGAACATCCATACCTAATTTCATTGAGATCCGAGCACTACTGTTCAAGTTATGACATGAACAGACATCGGACAGACAGACATATGTATGGACGGATGCACGAGTCACTCACTGACTAGTGACGATACAATAACTTAAATAGTATATGGAACTAGAATGCATATAATATAACTTGTATTTGATACATTTGGTTGAAAACTATACAAAAAAGTTTTGACGACAATTTGTATTTTTGCATTCCGGTAAATTTGCCACCCGTAACACTACTAGTACTAGACTTTTCAAATAATGGAATTTTTTTTATCTTATTCTATGACTCGGAGACTATAGAAACCAACATGTCAGTACAGTATCCATTTAATGTAAGCATAGTATATAGTATATATTCAGTGATATAGATGTGTTTTATATGTCAATTACATGAACAAAACAAATTATAAACAAAAATTTAATACAAAAATTTTGGAAAACAAATCCAGGTCAGCCAAATTTCGGCAGGTATGTCGGGAAACCGGAAACACAGATGTTTGTTTTTTTTGGGCTTACATACAAGTTTTTAAAATCTCAGCTGTGTCCTCCTGCATCAACAAAACATTTAATTTGACAAGACCCATACCTTTGAAAACTTAATTTACCCTCGGCCAAAACACAGGTTTTCAGCCTTATAATTTGCAAATAGAATTACTCCCCTTCTTCTGTTCATATGAATTGGGCCATTAATTGCAAAGAGCACAGGTACAGGATAGAAGGAACCAAATGTTTTCCATAGGCGACAATGCTAACATATATTGATACTGTTTAAAAATAACACATACAAATTACCTTATTTTGCAAAAATCAAAAGTACTAATCCTTAAAATAACTTATGACACAAATGTCTTTGGTTGTGACCTCACCTTTTTTATTTAAAAGTCAGCGCTTTTGAAACTAGTCAGATTTGCAGAAAATTTCCCATACCAAAATAGTACAGGTATCATAAATGTATAAATGCGTTACAGACACCCTTAATGGACAGATTCATGAATCTTCTTTAAATGAATCAATAGACTATAAAGCATATTTTATTTCACCACAAATATCTTGCTCATAGTTTAACCCAATCACCAACCAGAGTGTTTTTTATGCTGATTTGAGATACCATGTAAATTCAACAAGGGACATAATTCACCCTATTTAGTTCCTTCTAACCGTAAGCTGACACAGAACCCTATTATTAATTTGATATTCTGATATTAGAATGAGTATAATGTGTTGATTGAGAGTCGTTTTGTATATGTACCCCTCTCCCCTTGGGCGTACTCTCATATCAAAGAGACACACCATATTCATTTATCAAACATGACAATTCTTTTTCTTTAGAGGGGGCGACATAATAAATAGTCTCTGAATGCAAATTGTTTATGTCATACATATCAATTTTGGATATTTCTCAAATCAATCACACCTTATGATCTCAGCAGCATACCTCGTCATCTCGCAGCAGTTGACCAGTCTGTGTTCCTGGAGTAAGCTTTAACCCCGCCTATTTTGGTGGAAATATGTCGTAACGCCAATATTCATCCTTCCAGAAAATGCACATGGCAGAACATGAGCCACTGAAATTGAAAATGAGAAATTTACATTTACCATGTGATATACTCTTATAACAGGCGGTGCTCGGAAGTCAATATCTTTTGAGTAAATTTGCAAACATTAACCCTGCCCCTAAATTTATTTTGAACTCTGCCAGATACCATAATGACTTCATCTGCACCACCTGCAGGCCATGGCGAGGGTTGGGGGAAATTAAGCAATTTATATCATCAGCCCATGTATGTGTGTGGCACCCATGCATCATTAAAGGTGAGAGCAGCTGATAAGGCACGGCAATTAGAGTTTAATATATGCCCGGGAACTAAAAAAACAGGAACCAGGAATGAAACCCCTTCAGAACCGGGAACTGGGAACGTTCCCGGGAAATGTATGGATTGTATGCACAAGTTGTGCAACACGGGTTATGTGCAATTCGGCTAGTTTGGGTGACAGATTGTAATAATGTTGATTTAGATTAACTAATGGATATTCCAAATTTTTATGTTTGACCTTTTTGGGCCACATAATGGTATACAACGAACGGGTAACGTAACACAAGTTGGAAAATGTAAAACCATTGTTCCGACTTAAACTTCAAACGAAATGTTGTGAACGTTGTGATTGTGAACTTCTCGTGGCATCTCGAAACTTGTCTTCGTACATTAACTTAACAGAGTACAAAATAAACAGTCTATATATTGTTTGATGAAATTTGTGTGCTAATTTCGAATACTGTTTAGTGTCATGATCTTTTTATTTTATCGGGAGTCGGATGTAGATGTAATCAGTGACCTGTCAGTCTAGTAGCCATTGTGCTGTACATTATGTCTATGTTGCGTAACTTACGTTATATCGGATAATCGGAAGCTCGAAATGTATGGGTATAATATTCTAACTGGACTCTACACTGACATTCACAAGACTCACAACAT
This sequence comes from Siphonodentalium dalli, assembly GCA_032622095.1. Lineage (NCBI taxonomy): Eukaryota > Metazoa > Mollusca > Scaphopoda > Gadilida > Siphonodentaliidae > Siphonodentalium > Siphonodentalium dalli. The sequence goes on from CP136063.1 coordinate 53,369,165, forward strand.
GCACGAAACGATTTGCTCTCACGGAAATTAGAATGCTACATCAGCAGAAACTGCACGTGCATCAGTCTATTCACGGCATACACCACCCATTCAAGCAACTGCTTGGGAATACAGTATGTGCATGTGTCGCTAACAATAGCCTGAGATTGCTGACACAACATCGCATCAATTGATAATTTGATACACATTGTAAAAGTCTTGTTTCCCCATGAACGGTTTATGCCACTATGTCATGATTCGTGAGCTCGTGTCGTGAAGCCATGGCTGTGCTTGGGTCACGAGACCAAACCTTAAGTTGTTAACTCTTAGATGATAGCATGGTCAATTCTATACTCACACTTAATGTAGAATTTGCAGACATATAACATATGTTGCATTGTGCGCCATGCACAGATAAATTAAACTAACTTATGCACCGTTGGTGTCCCATGATGTACGATATACCAAGTGTTAACAATAATGCACCCCATTCCCGGGTTCCTACAAATCATATTCCCAGGAAAAGGGAATGTGTGTGGGACCCGGTAACCGGGAAATTCCCATTCCCGGGATTAAACCCTAATGGCTATGCATATAAACAAAACAACCAGATTTCAAGAACTTGATGACAGGTAGGACGTTGGCAGAATTAAAATAAATGTTCCTCCCCAGTCCAGGCAGTCATATTGTATAAATGTTCCTCCCCAGTCCAGGCAGTCATATTGTATAAATGTTCCTCCCCAGTCCAGGCAGTCATATTGTATAAATGTTCCTCCCCAGTCCAGGCAGTCATATTGTGAAAGTAAATTGCAGTGAACAGAGTGATTATTTTTCTAACAAATTCTATGTCATTACTGGTTATGTGCTGTTTTATAATACTACAAATATGGTGTACATAAAAGCAAAGAATGGAAGTAAATACAAGAGATGGACTGTCGTCCGGTACATACCCCCTAGTGGCATACCGCCTAGTGTGGGCATATCTATAACTTATGACTGCTATACTCAGGCAGATAGACCCAAAAATCAGCATTTTCATATAAACGAAGATGAATAACTATAGCACAAAAAACAAAACAAAACAGTTGAAAATGCCATTAAATGTCCTCATAGTGGTGAACATCCATACAAAATTTCATTGAGATCCGAGCATTACTGTTCAAGTTATGACCTGAACAGACATCGGATGGACCAAACAGCCAACATATCCAGATAAACGAACTTGAATAACTCTAGAATAGAAAAGCCAAACAGAACAATGGAACCCTCTATTGAATGTCCTCACAGTGGTGAACATCCATACCAAATTTCATTGAGATCCCAGCACAACTGTTGAAAGTTACGACATGAACAGACACCAGACGGACCCAAAAGCCAACATTTCCAGATAAACAAAGATGTATAACTCTAGAATGGAAAATCTGAACAAAACGATGGAACACTCTTTTTAATGTCCTCATAGTAGTGAACATCCATACCAAATTTCATTGAGATCCCAGCACTAACTGTTGAAGTTACGACATGAACAGACACCAGACAGACCAAAAAGCCAACATTTCCAGATAAACAAAGATGTATAACTCTAGAATGGAAAATCTGAACAAAACGATGGAACACTCTTTTTAATGTCCTCATAGTAGTGAACATCCATACCAAATTTCATTGAGATCCCAGCACTAACTGTTGAAGTTACGACATGAACAGACACCAGACAGACCAAAAAGCCAACATTTCCAGATAAACAAAGATGAATAACTCTAGAATGGAAAATCCGAACAAAACTATGGAACCCTCCATTGAATGCCCTCATAGTAGTGAACATCCATACCTAATTTCATTGAGATCCGAGCACTATTGTTCAAGTTATGACATGAACAGAGATCGGACGGACGGACATACGGACGGACATACAGATGGACGGACAGGTGCAAAACAGTATACCCCCCTTTTTAAAACAAGACAGTCAAAGACTGTGGGGTCGCTCACCAGACTGCAAAGACTGATAAGACTGGGACTTTGGAGACCACAAGTCAGAACTTTTCATAATCACTTTAAAAGAAGTAGATCTAAACAGGATATGTGGCTAGAGAGGCTTCATGAATGTAGATCAGTGAATATCAAATTACCAAATCTACAAAATCTACCTTGAAATTACCAAATCTAACTTGAAATTACACTAGTGAACAGAACATTCAAAGTTTATATATTAACTTTTACTGTCCCGAGTTCAGGTGTATTTTTTTCTGGAAAACAAAAACTTTTTGGAGGCTGTGACAACTCTGAGTACAACCACTGGTTTAACAAAACAATAAAACGATGTCGCACATCACCCGAGGAGCAAAGTTTCGTACTGGTGAGCTCAATAATTAGCAGAAGTGATCACCCCCTCCTCCAGCTCAAGAAGTCCCCTCTCGCCCAGGCTCCAGACTCCCAAGTCTTAGGTTGAAATTTCACAACCGACATCTCAAACTTTCTCAATTGTTGCAAATTTTCAATCTCACAAGCGCTTTATATAAACCATTTAGACATGTTTAAAACCCAATTATCCATAGGCCCAAAAACACTATATGTATGTCAGATTAATCAGTCAGGTAGTTCCAAGGTAGACGTTTTAAGGAATTTTGTATTTTAATGATTTTTTAGACACAAAAGTCTTAAGTCCCCCCCCATAGTCCCGTCATTTCTTAACGGGTTGACCTCATGTTAACAGATCTGAATCTCAGTCACTAAAGGATCCTCCATACTATATGGTCCAACCTCTCTTGAGAAGACATTATAAGTATTACTATAGAGACATACAGTTATGTCCCTGGTCCCACCCTATTTAACCTGGTGACCCCATCTGCATAAATTTGAATCCCAGACACCAAAGAACCCTTCATACTAAATATCAGTAAAATAAACCTGACGGTCCGTGTAAAGGAAGCATATTAAGAGGAAAGCTGTCCTTTGCTTGGCCCCTATTTGAACAAATCTGAACTACAGTCACCAAAGGACCCTTCATACCAAATATGAACCAATTCAACCTGATGGTACACGAGTTATGGCCCTGGCTTCACAACCATTTGACAGAGTGACCTCATTTGAACAAATCTTAATTTGAGTCACCTAGGGAACATCCACACCAAATATGAACCCATTCAGTCTGATGATCTAGAGAAGATGTTCAAAGAATTGTTGACAGATGGATGGACGGACAGACAGATGAACAGGTGGCAGATGAGAAGTGATGACTATAGCTTCTTCTCATGTGAGCTTCAAATTTACATTTCATTAAACAAATCTGTCAGTCACACCCCCCCCCCCCCCCCCAACACTGTGGGGACATCCCTGTGAGAATATGACATACAACATTTATTTGAACGCCAGACTACATTAACAAAATTCCCATGACATTGAGAGCAAGTGCATTCTCTGAGAATTATATTCCATTCATAAAACAATCAGCTACCAGTGTCTGAGAGGTGTTGACATAGATAATTAGGTTTTAAGGACTGCACACACAGCTTTTTGATACTCCTACAGCTGCGATCAAAACAAGGATTTTAATGGGGTGAACAAGGAAGAGATAACATGGTATGATACAGTGTGGTGTGGCAGGGACAGGAGGTGGGTAGGGCAGGATGGGGTTGGGTAGCTGTGATACGTCTAAAAAAATCAAAGGTCAAAATGCAAAAATGTTATTTTTTTTTAGAGTTATGTCCCTGGCTCTGCCCCTATTCGACCCAGTGACCCCATTTGAACAAATCTGAACCCCAGTCACCCAAGGTCCTCTGTACCAAATATAAGCTAAATCGGCCAAATATTTTTTTAGAAGAAGTCATTGTAAGAACTACTATGAGTTATGGCCCTGGTTTCTCAACTAATTGACCGGTTGAACTCATTTGAACAAATCTGAACACCAGTCACCCAAGGACCCTCCACACCAAATATTAGCTAAATCGGCCCAATGGTTCTGAACAAGAAGTCGTTGTAAGAATTATTATGGAGGAATAGAGTTATGGCCCTGGCTTCGCAACTATTTGACCCAGTGACCTCATTTGAACAAATCTGAATGAGAGTCACCTAGGGAACATCCACACCAAATATGAACCAATTCGGTCTTCCGGTTTCAGAGGAGAAGATGTTCAAAGAATTGTTGACGGATGGACGGATGGACTTTCGTCTCAGGTGAGCTAAAAAAGGGGGTATAATAAGGACACCAGACATACCTGGGGTTACAGAGCAGGCAGTTCAAGCATGGGCATACACAAGGATGGAAACCTAGACATATTCCTAAAAATAGAGTTCTGAGAACACATGTTCGAAACAGTATAAATAGCTCACCAAAAGTTAACCCTCTGCAAACCGCTTCAATTGACAAATGCCGGACTGGGAAGGAACATGTACAGTCGAGTCATCTATTGTTACAAGATCCAAATGCTCTCAAACGTCATGGTCAAAAGAAAGATATTCTGCACCTGAAAAAGCAAGGTATATAAAGTTCTGATTATCTGATACCAATAATAGTTATATTAGCACAGTTTTAAAGCAAATATCCACCCTTAAACAGCCATAGTGTAAAGAATGAACAAATTCAAAATGAGCTTAAGACCCATATTCTGGTAATTCTTCATACATATTAATGCAGTTGATACTTAAATTTGAGTATGATGATACAGCTGTATGAAATGGTGGAAATAGCTTTTGTTGAAAAAAAATGTGAAAATATTGCATATAATCATGAGAAAATTAATAAAAATTACAACAAAAAAAACAATTTTCGACCTTGCTGTGATCCAGAATTGATGTCATCATGATCATCATGAATTTTAGTGATTTGACCAAATTTAGCATAAAAACTAAATATTTAACATAACTGGTGGGAGGGGGGGGGGGGGGGGGGGTTTCAGAAAATATACTTTTAATAGACTGGATAGCAGATTGTATAGAGATTCTACTTTGAGTTAAATATGGAACGCAGCTAAAAATTTTAAGTCATGGAAAATATTTGTTCCATCAAACAACTGGGGTTCGTTAAAAAGTTTACACATTAAGATAGCGGGTCATTGGGGCTCTGTTGGAAATAGTTATGACTACCCGAATTGAATGGCCAAATGGATTACCAAGGGTCGGTTTACGACTGACCAGTGCCATTTATCTTTAAATGAATACATTAAGAGATAGAATTTCAAAGTGAAGGGAGATTAGTTTGACACCGATGTCAGTGATACATCTTTAGAACTCAATGCGAGATGGGTTTTTAATTACAAGGTCTGCATGGAACAGAAAATTGGAAGTCTGAGCCCATCTGGTGGCTAATTGATGTCTAAGTCCAGATGGTGGCCACCATGTAAATGAGCGAGCTGTCAATCACGAACGTGGTTAATTTGATTGGTTAATCCAGGCCACATACTGCCACAAGGAACACCTTAATTATAAAGTATAAATGGATTGTAATAGGAATTTCGTCACTTTCTGAACGAATAAATTTACTGTCACAACCATTTATATTCTTATGTTTTCACTAATACTTTTCGTTTGCAGATTTTACATTGCGTTATTATTAGCTTAAAATTCACATTTAAGCTAAACATTTGTAGGCACGGAAGCACCTTTATCATTTGGAGTTAATATGTCCAAAACAAAGAATACACAATGAATGTTTGTAATGAGCGAGTAATGTTCAATGTGGACCCGTGAACTAATTAAACCTGTTTCAGAGTAAGTCTTTATAGCCATGTTCATGTTTGTCTACTAATCTATTATATATTTTGGAAGATCTGTTTGTTTGTTTGTGTGTGTGTAATCGATGAACTCGAAAACGGCCGACCCGATTTTGATGAAACTTGGTATGTGGGGGTATTTTCGGGTCAGGAGTAACATAGGCCTATTGATTTTCAGATCCGAGGTAAACTTTTCACGTGCCGAGGTCAAATCTGTTTTTACGCTGTGTTACGGGACTTTCATTTGAGTTCGGTGCTTACAAATCGATTCGAAACAGCGCGAATAATAAAATGCCAGTCATAATAATGACACTGTGAGAATCTTTCGTGTTTCCTCTTTCCAACGATATATAATGCGTACATGTATGTATCCGTTTTAGTTATCTGCCTCAATTATCAAGAAGAAGTGGTACTATCTTCCATCAGGATAAAAACAATGCGTAACTTCTATGACGTCGTTAGAGGTCATAACGTTAGATCACGTTAACGCTTAACCGGCCAATGCATTTGACTGTTTCAGACGTCTTGGCGATATCTCGGGCACCGATGGTAATTTATCTTTACGTTGAAACTTGATAATTAATGAGCGTGTGTATATGAGGCGCGTTTATATACTTGAGTGGAAATCAAATCGGGTTAAACTGGCGGATTTTTACGGACGAAATTTGATGCATAGGGTATCTCGGTATCCGCTGGGCCGATTTCCCGGTATCCGCTGGGCCGATTTCCACCATTTTTGGGGTGTTGGTGTTTGACCCCACCTGACCTTGACCTTCAAAATGGTCAATTCAAGGTCAAATCGGGTAAAACCGGATGGATTTCGACGGGTACTTTTGTCGGGTACTTTTGTTCGGGCACTGTGTTTTGGACGGGTCAAATCGTGACCCCACTTGACCTTGGCCTTCAAAATAGACAATTCAAGGTCAAAGCCCGGACGAAGTCGGGTCACCTTCTAGTTTGATATATTTGTGTATCACATTCTTCAGTTTTCGCAAATAGGTTTTAGGGGCCACATATAATTCAAATTATCCCGGGTTTGTCCTGGAGTGTTCAATGCAAGGCTATATTCCATTTCCCAGATTTTCCCAAACAAGTAAACAATAGTTTCTAATTATAATATACCTGTTACACATGCATATCATATGGAAATTTTAGCCGGGGTTTGATAAAAGCAATGTTTGTCTCAAGGATTTGTCATCCAGTTTATGATTTACCTTATATAATCAGTCGGTTTTTAGACTGGCGGGTCCTGAAACTTAAGCTGCGTTACAGGCCCTATGACAATCCGGGAGATATCACATTCCAGTTATCAAGTCATTTAACTACATACTTATGATAGGTGCAGACCCTAGCATAATTTCATTTCCGAAATCATACAATGCCCAAATAGTTCGGGGGACAGTTAACTATATATAATCACATCTACGCGCTGGCAAATATGTTTCCCCATCACATATATTATGTATTACCTCAATGTTATTATAAGCATAGATCAATATATGTCTGAATTCATCCATCCAACCAATCAATCGAAGTTGCATGCACTGGCAACTGTTAAATTCAACCATGATTCGGTCACTTAATGGAGCAAAACATTTAACAATCAAATACGAAATTACTTTCAACCATAGTATTCTACCACGGTTCAATCAATTGAACCATCCAAACTTAGCCATTACAAGTTTCCTAGCCTAGGCTAGCTTCGAAGATATTTCCCAATTTAAAGCTGCATGGGTCCTTTTAAATGGACATATTGATAAAAGTTTACTTAAATGCAAATGGAAATCCGCGTTCAGCTTCAAGCTTTTCACATCAAAGAATCACATTCTTATTATTAATATACACCTATCGTTCTGTACTTTATCTTGGGCTATGCTTGAGGACCCAACATATGCTTAAATCTAAATAAAGATTGATTGATTGGTTTATTGATGTATGGTCGCTGAATTGTTACCACAGCTTATTCTGTTATTATCATTCTGATTCTAATTCTGGTTTGTTTACTATTAGACTTTGGAACGAATAAATTCTCATCACAACTATTTATACTGTTCTGTTTTCATGACTTTAGGTACCAACAGCCTACCCAGCTAATTCCCCACAGAAATGAAAAAGTAGAAATGGCAGAGGATTTTAAACAACAAAAGTAGGGAATCACCCACACGAAATTCCGCCCTGCCACACTGGTGTCAGAATCCACCGGGCAAAACAGATCCATCATACAATGAAAACTAATACGATGGAGGAATACATCGAAAGACAGCTCAAGACTATTCGACTGCATGCAGAATTTCACTAAAGGGCGATCAAGTAGACGGGAGTACTATGTCGTTACTTAACTCTGAACACTGACCGGATGGAACTAATTACAGTTTCCAGAGAGAGAGAGAGCACGAGAGATATGTTTATGTACACGGACCTCATCCTCGAAATTTCGGAGCTGTGACATTTCCAGATTCCAGATTCTAATTCTACACGGAAAAAGATGTATAACTTTTGTGTGATTCTGTATAGGTATTTACATTATATAATTAATGCAAGATATAAAGCAGAACACATAATTTATTCATTTTAATCCGTGAGATTTCGGTAAACTGAAATTAGTCTAATGGTGGAACGCATTATGGTGACAACAACTGGTAGAATTTTTAAACATATCCAATATTTATGTTCGTATTCGTTGGTCTAAAATTATGACAATGCAAATTCATTTTCACTGACCTAAACCCTAGACAGTGCAAAATTCATTTCCCAATATATTGATTGCAAAACAGACGCTCTTTATTATATATACCACAACGACAGCACATACGCTCTTTATTAATCACACAAAGATAGCATAGACGCTCTTTATTAGATATACCGCGACTCATCATAGACGCTCTTTAGTGTATACCACAGCGGGAGCACAGACGCTCTTTATTATACATCTCAACACATAGAACACATAGCTTCTTTGTTTTAATCTGGGCCAGTTTGTCAGTTGATTTTCGTGGGTCGGTGTTTCTACACGCCGTGGGACAATTTCTCGGTGAAATCAAGTCTCTGCGTGGTCATTCCTCCACCCGTAAAATGGGCAACGTCTTGTGTGGCCTAGCGGCTAGAACGACGATAAACCCTAATAAACCAAACCAAACCAAATCTTTGTTTTAATATAAACCCAAGTATAACCTAATTAGAATTTGTATACAAGCATACTGTAAACTACTTGGCGCATGTTTCAATTCACGGAACAATGCATATGCCCATACAACATACATTCATTTAAACCGATAATATAAGATAAGAATAAATTCAAAATACACCCAAATGCGCAGTTGCAAAACATGAATAAAATACATATAATTTGACAAACATTGGCATTAACATGAGAAAAATGTGGTCTTCTAACAAATTTCGTTTTCCTCTTCTTCATCAAATAACGTGGGATTCATTGGTCATAGCTTATTGATTGGCCAGCTTTCATTGAAATTTCAAACGGTGAAGAAAGACCGGATCATAACAAATATATGAATAATAGTTGCTTTGTGTTCATTCTTCATAATAAAACTAAATTTCTCCCAAATTGCCATTGCTGAAAAATGTAAAATGGTATTCAGTTTCAATTTGTTTACATTTACACACCTTAAATAATCTTTCATTAACGAGTAGTGGGCTGTTTGTGTCTCCCCTTTGTTAATTTCCAATCTATGATTGCTGATTCGCAGTCTCGTAAATAGAAAACTCGCTTTATTAGAACGCGTGTAGCAAATGTATGGCTCAAATTAGTACCTTGCTTTAAACAACCTATGCGTTGTTATCAGTTTAGATGTTCCGTTTTCAATTTTCGGACATGTTCATTTGAAAGGTCAACGCCATATGTTCCGTATAAGTGTATAGCCATTACATAATGGAACAGCTAATGATGCAGATTCCAAGTATATAGTTCAAGTTACCGTGTAGTTAATCACACATCATCAGTGGTAATTGTTTTGATCATAACGATGTGGACCTCATGCCGAGAATAAAGGCGTGTGTTCATGGACCTGAATAAAATTAATGCGACGGCCATATAGTACTAGAAGTTATCTTTTCATGTAGTTTGTTACACAAAAGGCGCCGATTGGAATGAAGCATGACACCATAATTACCCTATATTTAGATGGTTAAACAAAATACAATATTGAAATACAGCTCATTAAAGTAATATGAACCACCCAGATATGGTGATCAACTATAATTATGGAATAATCAAAAGTTCAAAATATGTAATTTGTGTTTAAATATTATATCCGAATAGATGACACATACAGCCTTCTCATATATTAAGTTGATGTAGTTCTTGGGGCCGAAATGTATTTCGTTTATTACAGATACATGCGTCCCGAATCGATTACTAAATATTTACAATTGAGCATTGTTCAAACGAAGTTTTCTATGGAGTGTTTCGGTCGATTTGCTTCATATTTTCAGCGAGGTTAGTAGAAGTTTACCTTCTTTCCGTTGGCATAGCGCTCGAATACCATCTTATCAGTTTCACGCACCCGAACAAGCGCATGGTATGTCTTTTAATATAAAATGTTCATTCAGTCATTACTCAATACAGGTATTATTATTATTCAATGGTTCAGTTTTATCTCTTGATACACAACTATAATACCTGTACGTATGTCACCGAATCATATTTTGAATTGTGAATGCGTAATGCACGATTCAGCATATATACACTCCCAGAGGGAAAAACGAACAAAGGATTAAATAATAATTTTACAAAATTAATTGTCGGAATTAAATTGGTTTCACAACAATTTGGCGATATTTGCTTATTATTCCGTGCAGCTCAGTACACATGATGATGACGTGATAATCATCGCCCATTTCGCATCTGCAGTAATGTGCATATATGTACCTGATTTATCCTATGATTTTGTCAGCCATTTAGTATATTAAAAGGGTAATTTTAGACTATCTGTTCCAAATTGCAACATAAATTTAGTTAAATAAGTTCATACAAGGCATAGCAGTCGAGATTATGCTTCCTTCTTTGTTTTCTTAAAACTAGAGATAAAACAAGTGATAACGTACAGTGAAATTCGCTTGAGTATAATTGTGGAATGTGGTCTATTGTTCTGGGCTTGATGGCTAGTGAGTTCGGGGTCCCGTACACGCTATCAGACCTAGAGTATGGGCGGCGTTCTCTAGTATACATATCATGCCTAGGTCACTGTATGTTTATAATTGAGAGGACATGATAAGTATTGGCTTTATATATCAATATAAAAGTTTTCCGCGCCGATTACCATATATACAGGCCCAAAAAAGAGCGTTTTTGGGATCCATTAATATGTGGATCTATATTTCAACAAACTGTCAATATTCAATAACAAATAGGGACTTTAGACGTCTGTATATCCATTTATATACTGAACGCATATATAAGCCGACATTGCGCGACCTTTTCTGGTCATATTATATACAATTTCACACAAAACACGACATTTCTCAGTCTACTATAAGACATATACTTATTTATGAACGGTAGTTCACACGCTTTCCGTGATACGATATCTAAATGCCAAGATTATGCAGAATGATAAGCAACTGCAAAGCCGGGCTATATAATAGTTTTGCAGTTAAATCCAATAAATGACCAGGATTGCATGTCCTGGTCTGTTGTTAAATGCGCCTCATTAATATGGAAAGGATAGTCCATGGTTGCCAGACATTAATGAGGACTTTATCCCATGGTATCTGATAGAAGTTGAACATGCACAAAGTAATACAATGCCAGCATGCTGAATGCACACCAGCGTGCATTCTTGTAAATAACTTGTTATAGGGTCACAAAGACATGAAGGTTAAAATCCGAGAATGCATATATAAATTGTATAATTTTTAGTTATATACACACCGAAGTGCGACCTTGTGAATAACACAATCGTTTTGCTGTGTTGTAATGAAAATAATCTTCATTGTGATGAACATGGAATGAAGAGAATAAGAGACGTCATACAGTACAGTGTACGTCCTATTCCTGTTCCAGAGTGGTTCGATTTCCTAACCAATCTCCCCTTTCCGGTAACGAATCTATCACTTCCGGTAAATAATTTTGTCCCTTCCGGGAACGAATCTTGTCACTTCCGGGAACGAATCATTTCCGAGTACCAAACTCACAACTTTCGTTATTTTATAGCAATTTTGCTGTCAATATTTCCAATGCGAATTATAATATCATAGCTACTTCCCGTGCGAGAGGCCCAAACTGACTTATGCTCATTATGCAAGCTGATTTTTACGATTATTTATGGCTACTTCCCAGTGCGCGAAGGTCATACTTAAAGACGCATTTTTATGCTAGATTCTACAATCACTTGAAACGGCTTCCCCATGCGTGAAGTTCGTACATAACAAGGCTCATGTATACAGGTATGCTGGTTGATACACTCATATTTGGGTGAGCGGGTTTCCCAGTCGCGAGAAGCTTGGAAATCAATCATGCTACATTCTACAATTAGGCATGGCGTCAGGGCCATGGCCTGGGGGTCTCTGGTGTCGCATGTCGCAAATTCGTGATATATTATCGCTTATTTCTAAACGTCATGACGGGGCCAGACTCCATTTTTAAACATGCTCGTTTCTACCATCCTACATGGCTCAGATGCCATTTTTCCCGTGGTTTTTGTATCGGAGGTTGCATATGACTCAGCTCATATATAAACTTCCTTTCGGTGCGAAACTACATTATATATATGCTCAATTTCTATGGCGAAGAAAAGGGTTTAGCATCCTTTTTGTCCCACGGATTTTCTTGTGTTGTACTTCTATACCGACATCAACGCAAGACTTCGCTTTAGAAGGGGTTCCGCTGTCTGACGGGTTCAAGTTTGGATAGATTGGTATGCAGGTTGTGGGTCACAATTTATTGACAGGCTCCTGATATTTTGTATAGAATTGATCACTCTATATATAATATATGTCATTGGGGCTACTTACTTATTTATTTATCTTATTCTTTAGACCCATACCTCCTGAGTTTGTGCATTTCCATTGTTCTGATTGAAACAGCAGCCCAACCAAAGGAAAGCCTCACATGCTGGTTTTCTTAGAGCATATTCTACAAACAGGTCCATATTTGACCTGATTACTGCTTTACGAGTTTGAGAGCATAATTTACACATACTGTCACGACGTGACGTCAGTATAACAAGTACGAGCCAAGAGTACATCTTTACATACAGTCTTACAGACTAAGGGTACATTTCTATATAATTGTCACTTTATCACAGAAATCCGGGCCTCACCACGTATAATATAAAGTATTATACACTTGTCTACATGACATTAAAACAGCTGAAATTGCTGGCTACATCATAGCGCATATTCACCTATAAATATGACACTACATAACACATATTTATGATATCAACTTGTCTTTGCAAGACGTAAATACTTATACAAATTAAAACATGGAAATACTTTTCATAAACAGGTCATGTTCGTCCTAAATGACTACTTCAGATATAAATGACTAATATGAAGTTAAATATAACTTAAATATAACAAGCCACACAAGTTCTGGTTCGTTTCACACGCTATCCAGTTAGTTACTCTGAAAAATGCTACTTATATACAAATCATTAACGGTCCTTCCTTTTCAAAACTTGTTTGAAAAGGTACCCGCATCCTATAATGAAAGTATACATGCATATTCATGCATATCTATGTAAGTCATACAGTGATGCTCTGAAATTACGAAATAAAAGCATTGTTCATCGAACATTTATCTCATTCTATGGATATAATGCTGAGCTTTAATAACAAATCTACTTGACTAAGTTCATTAATGAAACGTTGTCTGTCACTCATAATTGTTCCATCACCACCATCACCACCTCTACTGCGCTACCACCACTACCATAACCATCATTCGAGATGTATTAAGCTTATTATACAAATATTCTTTGCAAACTAGTATATACCTTCAGCAAAATCTTCTCATTCTATATATCAAATTTCAGTGTTCTGCGACTTCACACTTAAATACACATATCTATTAGCATTAATTTACCAATTACCACATTGGAATATGCGATAGCTATTTACAAGATATGGAATTTCCCAGTTCCTGCAAATAATTCATGACTTCTAACACTAACTATGTATTCAGCAGTATGCATTATACAAGGCTTGCAAACTGAACGCTCTTGTTATTAACAAACTAAATAGTCTTTACACTGATGTTATTTCAACTACTTCTTGATTCCTTATACCGATTCATAAGGCTTAGACTTTAAATATTATTAGGCATTGTAAGGAGCGATTTCTATATGTGTTCTGCCACTGTATTTTGCCTTAATACCAGATGCAAATCACTCCAAGAGTAAACGAGGTATGTAGGTTACGTTCAAAATGAGTCAGGCCACATTTCTGTTTCATTTTATTAATTTTATTCATGTGTAACAATGCACAGCTTCTTAGCTTCTTAGCGTCAGCAATGAATTCCAGTCATATTAGATAAAATCACACCAATGTGATGACGAAGGATTAATTACTGATGTAACTATTACGTTCAACAACTCCATTGAAAACTATTGCAACATGTCTCAGTTATTTAGCACAAAAGCAATTCAATTTTATTTCAAGTGACCATATTCGGCTCACCTTGATTCTACTCTATATGATACGTCATTTTGCGCACAACTTCTTTTCAAATCATTCACTAGCAGACCAAATTATGGTTGACAAGTTATTGATAGATGACTCGAACGGTAATACCTAAATCTCTCTACTTAATTATTTGGTGTTTGCGAGTATAATATTTAACTCCAAGCATTCCGGAAGTTCAATTCTCCTCAACGTCAGAGCCGACGGATCATGATGTCACAGAATACAGCCATTTAACGGACATTCCAGAACGAGCATCAGCTCCACTGTATCCACAAGTATAATAAGGAAAATTTCTGACTGTCTGGATCAGTTTGGTATGGAGACGTCAGGAGACATCTCATTGCGACAAGGGGGTAGTGTCATATTGTGAAATTTCATATCTTATATTTCAAATATTATGCTCAAAAATGTCTAGACTGGGGTCACTTTATTGTTGTACACAGCAACTAACTCTCATAAACAAAGAATTTATACAAATATATATGATTAAGTAGATATATATCTTAGGGTTACTTTAAACCGATTGTTCTTATTCAATGTTATTATAATCACAAATCAAAATATATACGGGTTACTGAATTCATCCAACCAATCAATCAAAGTTGCCATTGCTGTCAACTGTTATATTCACCAACTGTTAAATCAAATCCAAATGAGCTAAGCTTAACAATTCAAAGGTTTCTAGCATAGGCTAGCTTTGAATAGATTTCTTAAATTAAAGTTGCACGGGTCCTTCGAAATAAATAGATTGATATAAAGTTTACTTAAGTGCAACTAGAGAGAGACCAGCTTTAAGCTTAGAGTTTTTTTACATCAAAAGTATCACATTCTAATAATTAATATTAATATACACTTAGTTCTATTCTTTAATTTGGGTTATACTTGATAATCCACCATATATTAAACTTAAACAAAGAGTGATTGATTGGTTGTTTTTAGGTATGATCGTTGATCGCTGATTAGTTATTAATGTCTAATGATTATTGTTAGTTTGTAACTTTGACTTTGCATCTCAAGATTAAATGTTCCTGATCAAAATTGTGTATCATTTCGTTTCCACACCAAATAGGTAAAAAGAAGAAAAAGCTAATTCCCCAAAGATACAGCTGGTAGGGATTCGTAACGCGAATTTCGCCCTGCCACACTGTCGGTTTCAGAAAATATACTTTGAATATTATACAAAAATTTCTAGAGTGGATGGCAGATTGTATGGAGATCAGAAAACGTGGAAAATATTGGTTCGGAGTTACACAGAGAGAGTTTTATATTCAAAACCACTAATGTTAGTTAATGCATTACATATATGCCACACGTCTCCCAACTGATCATGCATATTTTGTATGGAAAATAGATTACCATGATTAGAATCGCCGACAAACGCGCTGGACCAACGCGCTGGACCAAAGGCCTGGATATTAATTCCAGGCTTAATGCCAGGCGGAATGTAAAAATAATTACACACGTGCTATCTGGCGTGTATGCGTTTTATCTAGCGTGAATCACCAAGACATATGTGGAATAAGTATGTCCATCATGCCACCAAAGAAAAATAGCGCGCCGGGGCATAAGATATGGTTGGCTGAAATTATGTTCTTGCCAATACTAAGAATTTTCATTGGTGAATACTGACAAAATGACCACCTCAGGCCACCTTGCAGAACAGGGGGTATAAATATGGATTGTGATGGGAAAGTCGTCACTTTGGAACGAATAAATTCTCATCACAACTATTTATACTGTTCTGTTTTCATGACTTTAGGCGAGTTAAAAAACTAAGATACTTTTCGTTTGCAGATTTCTTTTTATTAATACACCATGAATATTTGTAATAAGCGAGATATTTTCAATGTGAATATGTGAATCTTGTGAGTAAAGTTTTTCTGTTAAATTCGGAGTTTGTTCAACTGTAACACATTTGTATTATTATTGGCGATTATGCAACAGGCCAATCTTTCATCCTGGTTCCGGGTAATTTTGTATAGCCATGTTCAGGTGTTATGTTTGTCTACTAATTTGATATATCTGTGTATCACATTCTTCAGTTTTCGAAATAGGTTTTAGGGGCCACATATAATCCAAATTATCCCGGGTTTGGCCTGGAGTGTTCAATGCAAGGCTATATTCCATTTCCGAAACCATACAATGCCCAAATAGTTCGGGGACAGTTAAATATATATAATCGCATCTACGCGCTGGCAAATGTGTTTCCCCATCACATATATTATGTATTACCTCAATGTTATTATAAGCATAGATCAATATATGTCTGAATTCATCCATCCAACCAATCAATCGAAGTTGCATGCACTGGCAACTGTTAAATTCAGCCATGATTCTGTCACTTAATGGAGCAAAACATTTAACAATCAAATACGAAATTACTTTCAACCATAATATTCTACCACGGTTCAATCAATTGAACCATCCAAACATAGCCATTACAAGTTTCCTAGCCTAGACTAGCTTCGAAGATATTTCCCAATTTAAAGCTGCATGGGTCCTTTTAAATAGACATATTGATAAAAGTTTACTTAAATGCAAATGGAAATCCGCGTTCAGCTTCGAGCTTTTCACATCAAAGAATCACATTCTTATTATTAATATACACCTATCGTTCTGTACTTTATCTTGGGCTATGCTTGAGGACCCAACATATGCTTAAATCTAAATAAAGATTGATTGATTGGTTTATTGATGTATGGTCGCTGAATTGTTACCACAGCTTATTCTGTTATTATCATTCTGATTCTAATTCTGGTTTGTTTACTATTTGACTTTCTGAACGAATAAATTTACTGTCACAACCATTTATATTCTTATGTTTTCACGAATTTAGGTACCAGCCTACCAAGCTAATTCCCCAAAGCAAAAGAAATGAACAATTAAACAAATGGCAGCGGATTATAATTAGAATACGGGAATTACCCCCAACCCGAAAATCCACACTGCCATAATATCATTGGGTGGACAGTTCATAACAAATTATGTTCAAAGGGGTGCCATTTAAAAGCCAAGTCATCGCATAGGTGTTTCAAAGATGATTGCGGTGTTACATTGCCCTTTGAACATAGCATCGGTGACGAAAAACCTGGGCAAAGGAGACACTTCATGATTTAAAGGAAAAAAGTGGTATTCAGGCTGATGTTCTGACAACTGATGGGGATGGCGCAACCGGTTTAGCAGCACAGGAGTTGTTTGAAGAGGACATAACTGATTCGCAACCCATGCATCAGTTGGATACCACACATGTTTCCAGGAATCACAGAAAGTTCATCCGACGCCACAAACTACTTACTGATGTTATCGTTGGTTCGACTGCTAACTCCTGAGATCAAACATAGGGCAAGTTGGCAATAGACCGATGTGGTGCGGAAATAAGAAATGCTTTGAAAAAATTCCCCGAGAAAATTTCCGCTTATTGTATACAATAATAAATAGGATTCCGGCAACGATTCTATCAATTAATTTAAAAAAAAGAAGATTTTCTGGCCATGAAACGATCGGAGCGTAACAAGAGGCAGATATCTTCACAAACTCAGACAGTCGCATGCAACAACAACAGATGTCCAGGTTTGTAAGAGCTTACATGAATTTAAGAATTTCCTTAAAATTATATACCTACACCAAAACACCTTCAACAGAAACAAATGGAGCGATTTAAATTACGATAAATTGCTAAACTGGCAGTCCATCGTGTGTCTGTGGAAATGAACTTGAAGATGTGCATCACTATGTGTCCCCCATACCAAGCACAACGAGTAAAGTTTTTCAAACACGTTTCGAACAAAGGTCATCACTGTGTATATACAAAGCTACAAACCCCTTTTCGACACTTACTTTTGCCAATTACTGTATCTTGAGGCATAACTATATCATATATTGCATCTATTAAATCACGGATAGCTACAGTGGGCCAAACACGAGTGTTAGTCTACATATATAGTTGCGCACGATTGCCAATAAGTGATATTACAAACAACGTTTGGGCATAACACGAAATTCTCCATAGGGTTAGGTGTTAAATTTTGATCGCAACTGTACCTAGCAAGAATCATCTGATCACATCCATTCTTTTTAAAACTACGTCTGTGTTTCATACTTGGTATTTTGTTTTAGGAATATCAGTACGCGCATATCATAATACGCAAAATGGTGCCATTTATCTCCATAGGGCTCAGTGTTAAATTTTGATCACAACTGTAGCCAACAAGAATGAACCGATCACATCAAAATTTTAAAAAATACATATAACGGTCATATCTAGTAGTTTGGAGAAGTTTCAAATCGCACCGATCACCATACGCCAGATGGCACCATCTATCGTTTTCTGTCAATACGAAACGCTCTCTAAATTATGTTGACCGCGAGTTAGGCCGACCCGCCAAAATTCAAGAATGGAAACAAGTGAATCCTGAAAACACACCTACTAGGCATACATACTCCGTTTTCAGATCGCTTTTAACAAACCAAAAATGCAAAATGACATAAGGAATCCGACTATTATTAAGAATAAACTTTCAAATGTGTGTGACGCTGTAACACAATGTTACCAGGTCAGGCACACACTATGTAAAAAACATTCTTTTGTGTGCAAGTCTGCAAGGGCATGGTTAAGGACAACTGGCTCACAAAAGTCACTTTTTGCCCAAAGAATTCAAATTAAAGAAATCACCTCAGTCTGAAGAAGTCATTAGAGAGCTTGTAAATCATCGACTCAATCCTGCCATGCTCGATAAAACCTGTTCGAACACCAACACCCAAAAGGTGGAAAGTTTTAATCGAGCCTTAACAGCAGCAATTCCAAAAAATGTGACATTTTCAAGGAATGTGTTCAGCCGGGCACATTCAGTAAGCCATTCAATAAATTTTGGAGCATCAAATTCAATAAAAAGTTTGTGTGATAATCTTGGCTGCAAAATAGCCGATGGTTCAAAGGTTGACAGATCATTACATCAAGATCAGAAAGACACTGAGCGCAGACGTCAGCACAAGAGAACGACGACGGCTAAATGTACTCATGTTGATAAAAGAATGAGAGGCCGATCCGGATCGGCAGATGTTTAACCCATACCTTGGCGATAGCGATTAGCTATAACTGATAATTGGTCAAAGATATGATCACAGTAATAATATATCAGTACTTAAACTTGGAACTCAAAAGCTCATATAATTTGTCTTAGTTAGAATGGGTTAAAGTATTTGGGGTGGGGGGAGTCGTTTTAAATCTCATAACTCTGTCCCTATTCACACAAGGACCTCTCACTGTGAGATCCAATGGTTTAGCCATGACATATAGGATAAACAATTATCCAGCCAGCAGGTTGTTTATCTTTACCTTCATACAACCACCCCTAGCGCTCTGTAACATATGTCATCATTCAATTAATAACAGATTTTGCTTGGAATGACATGATGCGACATCGAAGGGTTGTTGTGCCAGCCCTGTGCCGGGAACAATTCATGGGAACCCCTACAAGAAGGGTTAATCTAGAGAACTATCGCTTGGATTCGGCATCTTCATAGGAAGCGGACACTCTGCTCAGTGATTGATTCAACAATCGGGTGTCGTGAGAATTCCAAGGACACTCATGTATATAAAACATTGTTCATAGCAGCGTTATCGTGAAGAATATAACAGATCCATTAACCCTTTAGCCAACAGAAGGGCCCTGTGCCAATGCATTCTCTTATATATGCGAGTCGACCATAGGTCGCCTCGCATATATAAGAGAATGCATTGGCTTAAAACATTAAAAATTATAAAATTGTTAAAGAATGTAAGAAAATAATGGTAAAAAGTGTTAAAAAAAGATTTTTTAGGCCAATGCATTCTCTTATATATGCGAGGCGACCTATGGTCGACTCGCATATATAAGAGAATGCATTGGCACAGGGCATAACTGTAACTATCACAATGTGGTCAAGGAGCCGGTTCCAATGATATCCATATTTGTATGGTTCTATTGAGACAGACCGAAGATATTTTAGGCTGTTGAAGCTTTATTTTGCCGGTTTTGGCCGGTTTGTTGGGTAAAGGGTTAACTTTGAACTATCGCTTGGATTCGGCATCTTCATATGAAGCTGACACTACCGGTGTGCTCAGTGATTGATTTGACAATCGATGTCATGGGAATTCCAGAGACATTCATATATATACAAAATTGTTTGTGTAAAATATTGTTCGTAGCAGCGTTATCGTGAAGAATATAACAGATCCATTAACTTTGAACTATCGTTTATGCTTGAATTCGGTGTCTTCAAAAGAAGCTGGCAAACTGCTCAGTGATTGATTCGACAATCGATGTCGTGAGAAATTCAAGGACACTCATGTATATAAAATACTGTTCATAGCAACGCGATCGTGAAGAATATAACAGATAAATTAACTCTGGCATATCGTTCGTGTGTAATTCTGGCGTCTTCACCAATGTCAATATTAACTCGATCGGTGACCGATATCCATAGAGACACATGCCTATGAACTGCCCGGAGTCGTACAAAATTACTCTGATTGTGACACTAACAATTAATACTTCAAAAATGCAGATAACCCGACAGACGAGATATCCATGGAAACACATGCCAAGCCGCGGATATTCACAACACTGGACAATACTCTCGCATGGACATGCAAACTAGACAGGCCATTCAAAATGAATCCCAGTCAATTCGGGGATTTAGTATGAAATCGATAAACACAACTTGGAGAAGATTATGCGGCGAAAGTTTTGTCAAGACAAGAACTTTTGTGACAATGGGATAGATATAAGACTATCGCCCCTGGCCTGGCCCGTGATTCATGGTCAGCCAGCTGTGCTCGGACTCTGTAATTGACTTTAATGTATAAGATTCACAATTGCATTAGCATGCCGTGACATGCGATTAAAAGCATTATCTTGAGCAAACATGCTCGGCGAGTGAATCTATTCTGTATTTTATGATGTCAAATATTAATACATTATTGTTGATCCAATTGAAATCCTAACCTTTTATGGTATTTTATAAAGCATTAGCCACATGCTCGTATCTAAGTGAGTCATTCTTATAATGCAACATATATCGCGGCACTCTCTGGTGCCAGCACTTCCAGCCAGCCGTCGTTCAGACTACTCATAATTCCTAACGCTCTTGTTTATAACTAGTGCTTGTTTTCCACTACCAATTGCCGTGACGTCTTGATACCGGTAT
Source organism: Siphonodentalium dalli (assembly GCA_032622095.1). NCBI lineage: Eukaryota > Metazoa > Mollusca > Scaphopoda > Gadilida > Siphonodentaliidae > Siphonodentalium > Siphonodentalium dalli. The sequence continues at coordinate 53,390,683 of CP136063.1, forward strand.
CTATATGTTCTCAAATATATAAAGTAACAATGTATTAACCCTTTACCCAACAGAACGGCCTTGTGCCAATGCATTCTCTTATATATGAGAGTCGACCATATGTCACCTCGCATATATAAGAGAATGCATTGGCTTAACACATTAAAAATGATAAGATTGTCAAAGAATGTAGAAAAATATTATAAAAATTGTTGAAAAAATGTAAGAAAAAATTTAAACCAAAAAGCGCGCGCGCGCCCTCCCTCCCTTTTTTTGTACGAGGGTTTTATTCGGTTCGGGTGAGTGGGGGGGGTTCATACATTATCGCAATATTACTCATTATTTCTCATTACAGGTTCTTAAAGTTGAAGCAGGAAGCGAGTGGTTGGCCAGCTTGGGTCGAAACCGAAAGTGACAAGGAGCGTTACATAGCGGACTACGCTAGTGTGGAGGGTATACAGCTGGATCCTGCCAGCATAAGGAAAGCACCCGCACTAAGAGCCACTTCAAAAATGATGCTAAATGTCCTTTGGTATGTAAGTTTTTGTATATAAAAAAACGAGAAAAATAAAATTAAAAAAAAATGATGTGATATTATATTTTATGTTTCATATTTCAGGGGAAAATTCGGAGAGAGGTTGAACATGTCTCAAAGTGATATCATACACGACAGTGAGCCAGAAAAGTTTTTCAGTTTGATTTCGGACTCCACAAAACACGTGAAAGACTTTCACATCATCAACGACACCCACATTCAGCTGTCATACGTATACGATCGACACTTCATTCCCTCTGATGACAAGACGAACGTATTTATAGCGAGTCTAACGACTGCTTGGGCTCGTCTCAAATTGTACGACGTTCTGGAACACCTAGGAGAAAACGTTCTTTACTTTGACACTGGTGAGTAATCAATTAAATACATCGTGGGGGACGAAGGTTAACGCTAAATACATTGTGGCTATGTCGAAGCTTATATTATATGCTTACATTGCAGATTCTGTCATCTACGTGGAAAGACCGGGAGGCCCTACCGTTCAGACTGGTGACTACCTCGGTGATCTGACGGACGAGCTCGATGGACATTCCATAACAAAATTCCAGAGTGGTGGTCCTAAAAACTATGAGTATCAGACCACTGACAACAAGGAAGTGTGTAAAGTCAGAGGGTTTACTCTGAACCACGTGAACGCGACGAAGATAAACTTTTCGGTGATGGACACTTTGATTAACAGAAAAAGGAAGGCTGAGAATGATCTAAACGACCACTGCAAAGTGTACATCACTGAAAATAAAATCAATAGAAGTCGCCGCAGGCCCTTACTTTATAATCAGAAACAGGACAAGGAGTACAGCATCGGGTTAAAACATTTACGGTAGTGGCGCGCTGAAGCCGAGTGAATCATTTCCGGATGTGTGTGACTCACGCGCTTGGGTCGCTCCTATAGAACCGTCAATACATACGCGTGAAGAGGGTGAATCATTTCCGTTTCTTTGTGACTCACGTGCGTAGGCGTGAATGGCAGTGGCGTCTGTAGAGCCGAATTATTTCCGGCCACTTAGCGGCTTGATTCTCATTGGACAAAAATGATTTCCTAACGTCGCTCGTCACTGATAGACATGCCCCCGAAGGATAGCGATTGGCCGATGCGCGCTGCCACGCATTACTTTTAACGAAGTACCGGATCGGCTATCGTCATTCGCATCCTGACTCTAGAACGCTCAACACGATGAATTCAAAAATACTGTCGAAACATTTGGGACGTGAAAGATACATGACTGTCGGAGAATTCAAAGGAAATAAACAGATAGATATAAGGATTTGGGAGAATGGTAAAATTCCCACCAAACAGGGCACTAGCATGGACTTGCAACGTTGGCAAACCTTAGTCGACAACTTGCCAGCAGCGAGAGAAAATTTGCGAAATAAGGCACCCATGGGCAGAGTACATCTCGGATATAACGTGTACATGTGTTTAGATCACGACAATGGTGTCTTACACGTTAGACAGTTTTTCTACCCTGAAAACTCTGAACAGATTCATCCAACGAAGAAAGGAGTTACTCTAAACGCGGGGGAAGTCGATGTTTTGGCAGACAATATCGACGTCGTACGCAGAGCAGTGCCCGAGTTAGAAACATTTATACCGTGCTATTTGCAAGACTCTCACCAGAATCAGCTCGGTGCACTTTCTTGTCGCTCATGCAACCCTGGATTGTGCGACATCTATTAAACAATCTTTGACGGATTACGTTATCAGCAGTGTGTGTATAGAACTGTCAAAAAAATAGTGTGTTTTTTTTGTGTTTTCTGTGTGTATGGTACGTAATAAATATGAAATTTTATTTACTCGTTAAGTTTTCCTTTTGGTACGCACGTACTGTAGATGTTAAAAGAAATTCTACTTCCGACCGGTTGTGAAAATTCTAGTATGGACAGCAATTTCAGCCTAGCATTTTTTTTACAACCGCAAAGAAAATGTAGAAATTTTATTTAATTTTTGTTATTACTTCCACGTGAATCAGATAGAATCCCGCAGTGCACGATGCTGGTTGTAATACTTAAAACAATTCGTAAATCGGTCCATAAATGGTCGATATATAAGGTATTTTGTCTTTCTGGTGGCCATATTCTTAGTAAAATTTACTAAATATTGTAAAAATTGCACAAGTCGGTGGCGTTTGGTATCGTACGAACGGGGGGCGACATACTGATAACTATGCAGAAAACAGTTGGTAATTCGGTCCATAAATGGCCGTGATATTAACGATTATGTATTTCCGTCGGCCATTTTCTTTGTCAAATTGACTAAATTTGTAAATATTGCACATGCAGGGTCGTGTTTGGTATCGTACGAACGGGGGCGACATACTGATAACTATGCAGAAAACAGTTGATAATTCGGTCCATAAATGGCCTTGATATTAACGATTATGTATTTCCGTCCGCCATTTTCTTAGTCAAATTGACTAAATTTGTAAATATTGCACATGCAGGGTCGTGTTTGGTATCGTACGAACGGGGGCGACATACTGATAACTATGCAGAAAACAGTTGGTAATTCGATCCATAAATGGCCGTGATATTAACGATTATGTATTTCCGTCCGCCATTTACTTAGTCAAATTGACTAAATATGGTAAAATTGCACCTGAGGGTTCGAGTGTGGTATCGTACGAACGGGGGCGACACACTGATAACTATGCAGAAAACCGTTGGTAATTCGGTCCATAAATGGCCGTGATATTAACGATTTTGTATTTATAAAGACATTCGACGCTTGCATCTTTGTTTTTTTGTAATTGCATTTGAAAAATTGAGTTCTCTCCCCTGCATTGGAAAATAACTTAGTCGTACTTGTTGCAAAAAAAAAACACATTTTCAACGAACGGTTATACCCTTATGAAATGTTTAGATAATAAGTTTAACCCTCTCTATACTAAAGCATCATTGACGAGTAGTTATTCACTATGATATGTTGAGATAATAAGTTTAAACCTCTATATACTAACGCGACATTGACGAGTAGTTTTCCCGTATGAAATATTAAGATCATAAGTTTAAACCTCTATATACTAACGCATCATTGACGAGTAGTTATGCGCTATGAAATGTTAAGATAATAAATTTAAACCTCTATATACTAACGCATCATTGACGAGTAGTTATTCACTATAAAATGTTGAGATAATAAGTTTAAACCTCTATATACGAAAGCATAGTGCTGGGAGAAGGGCGCTCGTTGGGGGGTGTTGCACGCGCGATATGCACGCAATGCCTACATGAGGGTGTGGGGGGTAGACACTATAACTGCGGATATAGCGTGGGAGAGACTAACATTATGGGTGGCCTTTAAAAAGGCCTTTTTTTTTTCTTCCTAAGCGCTGCCTATTTATTGAGAAGGCGAACTATTTCTTTCAATTTTGTGCAACAAATACAATGTTTGCATTTGTGTTGCTTTTGGTAATATATGGTCATGACATATTTATCGTCAGGCTCGGCGTGATGATTTTGGATAGGGGCAGAGTTCGACTGCAATTTGGTGCGTGCGTTATCCATGGCAAACTATTTGAGACTAATACGTTGGGAAAAAATATGACTGCGTTTAACCAAAAAATTAAATGACATTCACACGTGCAGATGCGGTCCCAATAAAAGAGTTTATGCATAACGACCCAGGGTTAGAGTGAAGAAAGATGAAGACATTGTTTTATTGTGGATATGGCTCCCATCAGCTGTGTTTTTGAGATGGGACATTTATATAGAAAATCATAAAATATTTATATACATAACGAATCCTGAAATAGAATATTTACATAACCTAAAAATAATGTTGCGGGCGACCAAAAGACCGCCCGCATCTGAAGAAAAGGTGGTGCTCTATGGGGTGGTGGTGGGCCAAGAAACTAAAAATTGTGTGTTGTAAAAGTTTGTGAATTTAAACAAAACGTGTTGAAACTTAGAAAGCAAGGAAAAACCACGACGAAAACTTTTTGCGTCCTACACCCAACGAAAGTTCTTGTGAAAGGACGCTATCCTATTAGCTTTTAGATTTCTCAAGCTGTCCCCCCCTCGTAATAACTCATCAACCAATGAGAATGTTAGTAGTATAGTAAATGCGATATAAGCCCCGAATAGAGGAAGATCGATCGGCTCTAGGATTCCGTAAATAGGTTAGTAGGCCAGGTGAAGGTCGTGACATAGTTTTAGGAAGAAGAATGATAAATAGGCAATTAAATAGGTAATTGACAGCCATAATGACGGCAGTTCTTCGTCGGAGAGACTCCCGAGAGATAATTGGCGCGGACAGTACGTGATCGTGTTATATAATTGGTATAATATAAGGAAATTGTCGTAGTAGGTCAACGAATAATCGAGTTAATAAGTGAAATAATAGTAGGTCAACGAATGATTGATTTAATAAGAGAAATATTGGCACTGATTGTAGGTGATCGTGTTAGATAATTGGTAAATAATTGGTCCTCATTGGAAAAAAAAATGGCACATATAAAAACGGGTGAGAGAGACAAATACTGTCCAGATATTTCAACTGCATATTTGAAGAGGATCTGAGTTATATATTCTGTCCAGATATATTCTACTCTGTACCTTCCTGATTCTACTATTACGGGCGTGTGTTGTGCTATAAAAAGCAGACAGATCTATGAATACCAGTATATTATGTATCATCTCTAAAGGGTGTTATACCATATATTTTATTTGCCACTGTTAACATTTGCTGAAAGAAATGCCGAAAGTTACCAACAAAATGATTAAGAAGACAAACACTACACATAAGGACAGCGCCACACCTATTCTACAAGTGTCGCTGAAGGAATTATTTGAGCTGGAAAAGACAAACTTTCAGAGTGTTGAAAAACGGATGAGCGTAGGACAATTGCCAGCAAAGATAGTGTACACTGTTGTGTCACGGGAGTTGAAGCAGTTTGATGACATGGATAATGACAATGTTGGAAAAATCGAACTATACAATTTGATATTGAAGAGGGAGTTCCAGAAGTCGCTCGAAACAATCAGCGTGATTATTCCAAAGCGATATCACGAAGCATGCTCTTCAGCTACGCACGTAGTCAATCTTGGAAAACTGACCACCAAAAACGGTCGTGCAATGAACAATTTGCTGTTCTATCATTCTACTGTTTCGGATGATGAACAATCTGAAATGGAATTATGTGCCACAAACGGTCAGTGTGCTACTTGCAGTTCATTTGGTATATATTGCTCTCTCTGTGGTGAGCAACAGCATGACTGGCAACATCCAGATGAAGATGGACCATATCGATTCTGCATTGGATGTGGCTTGATTATAAAATCTTAGAACTACATAATTCCTTGAAGTACAAAACTGAAGAATAGTGGAACTATATATTATTGGATATCATTTTTTTTTTTTTTTTTTAATGTTATTATTAATGGATCTAATATTAATATTTAGCTTATGTGTTATTATTTATATTCCCTGTATGTATAAGGGGTGGATATATGGTAGGTGTTTAAATATCTCCCTCCCCACACCTGATATTATATATTTGTTTTACTTATCAGTGCTCATACCTTTTGGTTGTTGTAAGATAATGCAAATTTATAAAATTCAACTATTTTATTCATAGTGAAATATATAGTATTCAAATATCTGTTGACATTGCCTGTCTAATATCATCAACTGTCACTACTAGGTTATCAAATATGTAGTATGATACCGCCTTGACATCCTTTGCTGCTTCCTGCATGAAATTTTCGAAAAGCTCAGCTCTGTCAATCCTATTGAATGCAACGTACAATAGCCAGTCATCAATATTATTTTGGTTTGGGCACTGATAAGTATATCCATAATGGACTATGATATATAATTGGTAATTATGAGAGAGGAGGGGAGGTAATTGACAGCATAATGACTCCTGAGTGTAATAGGTTAGTAGGTCAGTACGATAGCACTAGTATATTTTTCACAAGAAGCGTCAATGTGAAGGTCGTGGTATTGTTTTCGGATGAAGAATGATAAATGGCCAATTATCTAGGATGCGTGCCAAAACGAGGGGTAATTGACAGACAATTAACAGGACCACTTGCCAAAAGAGCATAATAAGTAGTCTATTGACATCAGGTGCCAAAATAATAGTAATAAGTAGTTTACCTGTATAAGAAAGATTTAATCCTTGGATAATCATAGATATAAATTCATTATGTTCACCAGGGTGTGTCTGGTACCAACTATGTCAAAGTATATTAATACGACAAACTATATAGTAATAATGACACTTAATTACCAGAAATTAAGGATGCTCTGGACGTACATTTCCACCTAGTAATTGTGACATTAATAGACCCAATTATACATATGCAGTCGGCGGTGGTTGTCAGTATTATATTATAGTAATAACCCAATTAGTTATTAAATGGGCAGTTTGCATTTATTCTCTCCAATATTTACTAGTTAACAATCATCTAATTGTGTCAACATTTTGCATAGGTTCAATGTATATAATATTGGCTCACAACATTCTATTCCTACGACCATGAATGTACCCTTGTGTATTGTCATAAATGATGAGGATTCTTCTGATATACCTGCCTCTTCCAACACATATGTAGTGCCTCATACATCTACAACTCTATTTACTGGACCTTCTACTATCAACACCTCTAGTACCACGCCTTCAACTTCCGGAGTTACTGTGCCTCCAACCAGCAACACCTCTAGCACCTTGCCTTCAACTTCCAGAGTTACTGTGCCTTCTGGATTCAACACCTCTAGTACCGTGCCTTCTACTGCTGACACCTTGCCTTCTACTTCGGACACTTGCACCTCATCCGAGAAACGGAAGACTAAACAACCTGGACCAAACAGCAACAAACGCCGCAAACCAATTCAATTAGTTCCGGATTCGACTATAGGCATACCTTCTACAAGCAACACCTCCGGTACCACACCTTCTACTTCCGACACCTTGACTTCATATTCCGGAGTTACTGTTCCTCCTACTAACAACACCTCTAGTACCGTGCCTTCAACTTCCGGAGTTACTGTGCCTCCTACCAGCAACACCTCTATCGCCTTGCCTTCAACATCCGGATTTACTGTGCCTCCTGGATTCAACACCTCTAGTACCGTGTATTCTACTGCCAAAACCTTGCTTTCTACTTCGGGCACCTGCACCACGGGACTGCCTATTTTTCGACCCAGTTATAGGCCTGCACCGTTCATGACAGTAAAACCATGTTCCAGATTTAACCTCTGGGACATAATAGAAAATATAACAACATTACAGGAATTGGGAAGGTGGGGTGTGCGCACCGGCATTGACACCATCAGGGTGCTCCGTATGAGAAATTTGACAGCACATAAACGGCGGCAATTGTTTGACTCTGCTCTCACTCTGGAGAGTATACAAATCATCAATTTTCAGAGTGAGCTTAAAGCTTGGTGTTTAAAATACGAGGTTTCAATTGGATCTTTTAATGTACAAACATTAACACATGATGAAAGATTTTTGTTACAGGATTTAGCCTTGTGGGTACAAGAGGCCAATTCTCCATAATGGTATGTTATTATATAATCAGATATATATATTACTAACCTCTATTGAATATATAACTCAAATCCTCTTCAAATACTTAGTTGAAATACTCTAGACAGAATACATAACTCAGATCCTCTTCAGATATGCAGTGTTTGTCTCTCTCACCCGTTTTTATATGTGCCATTTTTTTTCCAATGAGGACCAATTATTTACCAATTATCTAACACGATCACCTACAATCAGTGCCAATATTTCTCTTATTAACTCAATCATTCGTTGACCTACTACAACAATTTCCTCTCTCATACTTACCAATTATCTAACACGATCACCTACAATCAGTGCCAATATTTCTCTTATTAAATCAATCATTCGTTGACCTACTATTATTTCACTTATTAACTCGATTATTCGTTGACCTACTACGACAATTTCCTTATATTATACCAATTATATAACACGATCACGTACTGTCCGCGCCAATTATCTCTCGGGAGTCTCTCCGACGAAGAACTGCCGTCATTATGGCTGTCAATTACCTATTTAATTGCCTATTTATCATTCTTCTTCCTAAAACTATGTCACGACCTTCACCTGGCCTACTAACCTATTTACGGAATCCTAGAGCCGATCGATCTTCCTCTATTCGGGGCTTATATCGCATTTACTATACTACTAATGTTTAATTAGTAATTAGCGTAATGAAGTAACAGCCGCTGTCTTGCGATGCTGGCTGTTCTTAGAATCTATATCGTTGATTGCACAGCGTCTTTCGAATGTGTGCGCGGACCTGATTTAACGTTACACTGCGCAACTTCCGGTTCTTATAATCGTAACCAAATTAACTATTTGAACTAGGAAGCAATGATCGTCTGTGACGTTAAGCATAAAAACACACGACTACGTGCGAATGTATATTTACAGGGAACAAGGACTGTTTTGTGTGCGTTTGGATTTTTACAGGGTGCGACAGCCGTAACCCTCGAAAAATATCAATAAAATATGAATACGGCGGATGTAGCGATTATGAAACATGTCTGATGCTCTTAGCTAATTATAGATGCATCATTTTTTTGTGCACATCCAGGAAACGCACGACAGCCATTGTCAAGTGTCCCGAGTCGTAACAGATATATGTGTGTTTCCAAGTTTTTTAACGGGTGCCTTTAATTGGGGGGTCACGTGGTGGTAGCTTTTTTTCAATATGCAAAACCCAGACGTCATACCGCAATTTGGTGCCAACGAATAAAGACATGTCATACATTACTGAAACGCCGAAAAGGGAGTCTATGGAAATGGATGATGTAAGTAAATATGTACTTATTTTATTACTTAATTATTTTTTAAATACTTTTCATATATACATGCATAATTGACACGTGATTGTTTGTGCATGTGTAATTATGTTTAATTTTCATACCCTATTATATTATATAAAGGCCCTCCCCCCTATTATATACCTTTTGAAAGAGTGAGAAACTTTTAATTATTCGTTTATCCGTTGAAAATAAATTGTGAAAATGCTTGTTTTTTTTAACATTGCTGAGGGTTTTAAATTAACGATTTTTAAGCTGTATTTTGACTCTATTTTTCTATTATGCACGTGATTTAACGAAAGATTACTTCATTTTATTCACAGGTTAGGCGCCAGCTGTTTGCGAATGGTCCTGTGACTAGGAAACGGAGCAGGGAGGCACTGCTATCGTATGAAGCCATGGTAAGCGTTATTTTTTTTGGTGTAAAATAACATGACACACACTACCCCCACCCCTCCACACGGACCACCTTTTAAAAAAATATAATATACTTGCATTACTAGACATGTATTTATGTCAATGTTTCTGAAACACATGTGCGGATGTGGGTGGGTGTGTGTGTGTGTGAGGGTGTGTGTGTGTGTGTGTGAGGGGTGTGTGTGTGTGTGTGTGTGTGTGAGAGAGGGTGTGGTGTGTGTGTGTGTATGTGTGTGTGAGGGTGTGTGTGTGTGGGGGTGTGAGGGTGTGTGTGTGTGTGTGTGAGATGTAGATATTGAGAATTGTTTATATAAAAAACATGTTTTTTTCGTTATTAAAATTCTATACTCTAATTAAATGTTATTGTTATATTTTTCAGGGTCTGGACGAGAGAACGGTCCAGTTGATGTTGGACTTCAGCATTTCAGAGCTGGGAAGTCCACTGTTTTCATCCACACCGGTGGCACAAAAAGACAAACTTTTGCCACCGGCCAAGAAGCCAAAACAATGTTAACGGAAAATTAAAACAACAAAAAATGTTTTACAACGGATTTACATTATTCTATATGCTGAGGGTAACGTATCATAAACAAAAATTATTCTGGTTGCAGGTGAATGTTATGTATGAGCCCCCATTACGTATATTCTCAACGACTGGACCATTTTTTGGCTAATATAACACATATTAACGCGATGTTACAATATACGGCCCTTGTAATAATGTGCTGACAATGACTGTACAATGCATTTACAAGGAGCAGAATATATACACTGCGTGTGAGACGCGTTGATGCATTAAATACCGTACATGCGCAAAAATTTATATTTGTTGCATATAAACAGAAAGAATATTAAATATGTAGACAATCTTTGTTCGTCTATACCATGTTGATAACGTAAACAACACAATATAATGAAGATGATGTGTTTTAACCTAAACGAGAGCCTGATTACAAAAGACAGTGCAAATGTACCATCTAATGACCAGAACGAAGAACGCTCTTTATGTTTACCATCATATTATAAAACAGACACCAGGAACTGTAACTTTTTGTATTACGTAACGATGGATAAACGTGTGACAAATAACATAGATCGGCTGATGTAATTTCCTAAGCGGAAAATGGTCGTGTGGTTGAGAATGAATTATATACCTGTTTGATAGGTGACCAAATTGATACTTTTTCTACATATTGCAATATATATATATATATATATATATATATATATATATATATATATATATGCAGAATACCGTCCGTTCGGTGCGGATATAACTGACAGGTAATCATGACTATTTTAAGATGTCACGTATGTAACACTGTTATGACAAACACCCCCATCTTATAATGACATTCACCTGCGCGAGAATAATTTGTTATGGTACATCGGGGGTGGGGGTATACATTTGCACCAACTTGACAGTTGAAACATGTTGTTTACTATGTATATGTTACAATGTAAACATAACACACATGACTGTATACTCACAATAACCTTGGATTTTACTCGTTTCGGATAATTCTTGAAATCGTGAAAGTATGTTCGTTTGGCGTAAACGGCACAATGTTTATGAGTCGTGGGAAAATATATTTTAATTATAAAGCAAAAACAAACGGCTGCGTATAACTTATTTGGAATATTTGAAGTGGATAGGCGGAGCTACGAGCCACTGTTACTACGAAATTTGTAAAAGCGTGGGAAATAATTTATATTCCGCCAGAAGCGTGTGCCTTAATAGGAATATCTGAAGTATATAGGTGGAGTTACTGTCTACTATGACTGCGAAATTTGTAAAACAATTTAGTGCGTGGGAATAAAAAACACATGCCCGCCGGAAGTGATTAAGACAAACACTTGATGCACTCTGAATCATCGCCCCATTGATTTCTTATACGGCCAGTCAATCAGTACACAACGTGAAAAATACTGCAGCCGGATATATTACGCTGCTCGTATAGTACACAAATTTACCTTTAGTTCATAACTGCTATATGTACATATTTACGCGGAGCGGAGATAAATTGACGATAGACGTGATTATGATGGTGTACAGAATGATAATTTGACAAAAATAAACTATTTCCGATCTGGGGACTTTGTGACCCATTAACTGCCACTTTTCCGAAGTATGATCACTGTCCATGGTTATAATACAGAGGTACTTGGATCATCCTTATTAATTATTGATAAGCACACCTGAGGGATACACCTGTGGGGGTACACCATCGTTGTCAAATATACTTTGTACCTGACGAACAGTATACACGGCGTATTTCGATGACGGAAGTATACGATTGCCCATTGTACCGTTCTCAAGGGCCCGAAAGTGTATACAACCATTCTCAAGGAGCCACACCCACGCCCGTGAAGCACACCATCCATATACTGAAGGACCCCCCACAACCGTGACGTATACAAATACCCACACCCACTCGTGTATACTCAAACACCCACGCGTCGCTACGTCATACGGTGCGGGGGCGGTGGTACTTGGATCTTCTTTGTTTACATACTAAAACAACGTCGTTACGTCATACGGTGCGGGGGCGTGGTACTTTCCTTTGATCTCCTTTGATGTCGGAAGACAATAGGGCAGTAGAAATATGTACCCATACTTCCAATGTACTTCCATAATGTACCTTTAGTCCCCCAAGAGGCGTGTATGCAGCAATTCTCTTATATATGCGAGGCGACCTATGGTCGATTCGCATATATAAGATAATGCATTGGCACAGGGCATAACTGTAACAATCACAATGTGGTCAATGAACCGGTTCCAATGATATCCATATTTGTATGGTGTTGTTGAGACAGACCGAAGACATTTTAGGCTGTTGAAGCTTTATTTGGGCGTTTTGTTGGGTAAAGGGTTAACCTCTACCTGACTTTGATTCAATTCCTCAGAAGTGTAGAAGTGTGAAGCCGAAGTCTTATATAAGATCACCTTATTTTAATAGTCCCCCCAAAAACATCCATTACCCTGCAGGGAGCCCCACACATAAATAGAAGCATATAGAAGAGTGTGGATTGCTCATGTTTGTCTGGGGCTCTGTATGGGTGAAATTTGTTACACCATGGGAGGGTATCAGTGAAAAGTCCAAACACAATTCTTTGGATTCATCACTATATTCTTCAATGATAATATCCCATGCATATACTCTGCATCTAATTTATCTCATGTCTCTGCAGGCCAATTCCTGCCTTCCCACACACAATCAAATCTATCTCTGCACACTCTCTCACAATATCTCTCTGACCTATATACATCACATCAGACACCAATGGGTTGTCAATTAACTCCCTCACCATAACAAAATTATAAAATTGTTAAAGAATACAAGAACAAATTATTATAATTGTAAAAAATTGTTAGGCCAATGCATTCTCTTATATATGTGAGTCGACCATAGGTTATGTGTGACTCTCCTACCAGCAAGACATCTTCATAACTGGTTTACACTGTGCTTGTTAAGGCATTACTCTGAGATTTGACAATGACCCATAATTTATCTTGAAGTGAGATTTGAGATACACTCATTAACGTCATTACTCATTCACAGAAATTTCTCAGACATTCCATCTCTAGTATACAAAACTCAGACATGTCTGATCCCGTATCACTGCTTCAGGAGCTCCGGCATGGTCAACACCTATGGGATTAGCCATTATGTGTAATAAACATGGATCCTTCATGGAGAGAAATCCATATATGTAGGAGTTCAATCCTTTAACCCTTTACCCAACAAACCGGCCAAAACCGGCCAAATAAAGCTTCAACAGCCTAAAATATCTTCGGTCTGTCTCAATAGAACCATACAAATATGGATATCATTGGAACCGGCTCCTTGACCACATTGTGATGGTTACAGTTATGCCCTGTGCCAATGCATTCTCTTATATATGCGAGTCGACCATAGGTCGCCTCGCATATATAAGAGAATGCATTGGCCTAAAAAAAATCTTTTTTTAACACTTTTTACCATTTTTCTTACATTCTTTAACAATTTTATAATTTTTAATGTGTTAAGCCAATGCATTCTCTTATATATGCGAGGCGACCTATGGTCGACTCGCATATATAAGAGAATGCATTGGCACAGGGCCCTTCTGTTGGGTAAAGGGTTAAATTGATATTCAGTATATATCAAAGGAATTGTAAAAGAAATAGTGTGGAACATCAGTTCAAGAAAACTTGACATTCATTCATATACTTATATGTTATTTGATGAATTAAGAGAAATTGTCGCTACATACATCAACGATCGTAACATGACATTCATTCGTATATATATACATATTCAATGGATTAAGAGAAATCGTAACTACATTGGATGTACCAGAAACTTCGGATATACCTTCATATAGGGTGAAACAGAAACATTTGGATATACATGTATACCTTCATATAGAGTGAAACAGAAACAATTGGATATATACTTCATATATAGTGACCCAGAAACATTTCGATATACACTTTCGTATATAGTGACCCTGAACATTCAGATATAAACCTCCATAGTGACATTTGGAATATTCACCAGAAATGAATAACACGACGCAGTTATAAATTAAGTTTCATAAGGTCAATAACCAAATCTGAGACAAACAAATGCCATCCTATCAAATGTAAATTTCTTATACATAAATCAAATCTTATATACAATTCATCTCGACTAATCATTTGCCACATCATGGGGATCACATCCGAACTAGTAAAAACAATCATACAGTCCTCTTAAAAATTCATCCAGCCCGACGCAACAGCGCTTTCTGGCAGAGATTTATACAAATATAAAGTTATCAAAACCTATGGACTCTGATTTTGTTTCCAGAATCATGGCAATCAACCAATCTATTCTAGCTTCGGGACAGTGGTGCTGTTAAAATCGGGTGGATATAGTCCACCATTCCAGCAAGATTACAACCAATCTGACAGTAAATGATTGATTAAAATAAATTACTGTGAGTTTGAGTAATGTTTGCTGCTTTATGCTCACAATTAAATTTATATATGGCTAACGACCAACTGATTGAAGTTTCCTTAGCATCGGCATTGCAAACAGTGTGCAGGGTTATATATCCCTGTCATAGTCCCAATAACACCAGGAAAATTATGGTCGGCCATTCCAAACGAATTCCGCTATACCTGTACCTGTATTCAATCAATCTGGGCAAATCCTTTACGTGCACATAAATGTGATGCTAAAGTTGGTCTTCGAAGTATAATTAGTAACTATCCCTTTCATTAAAGATGCCATTGGTTGTTATAATTAAGACGTAAAGAGATACAAATTCGGCTGGTCCTGCAGATAAAATAACCCATCTAACTCGCATACAATAATGCTCTAAGCAATCCACTCCACCTCGTGTTTTTCAACGTCAGCGAGGATGGGGTGACTGTGGACCAACCATCTTAGGAATAGCTGGAGAAGGTGGATACACAGTATGATTTTTTTCTGGGACATACTGGTCAACAAGTTTGCAACATACTGTGAAATATGCGGAACAATTATTCACGAGCACCAGTGCGACAAAGATGATTTTATTGAATTCAGAAAGTATTGTACAGTTTGTGGCAAGTGCATGTATGCTTTCGGAGAATGATAGGTCGCACACAAGAATGTATTGACAATTATACATGTGTTCGGTGTTGGTAATGGATATTAAACTTTATTGTAAGTACAACAATACCATGGACAATTCGAGGAACAAGTCACCATTGCAAAAAAGAAATGCCACTTATGTTTTTTGTTCAATTTACATACCTGGACATGACATGAACTATTAAACGCAGAAAAATATGTAGTGTTAACACACTATTTATGTATGTATTCGTTGTTGGCGTTGGTGGAATAATACTAATAAAAAATATGTGACGGAAGTTTACCTATACTGTAAGTAGTGAATTACCACGAGGAAAGGGTAAAGATTATCCATAGCTACATTGTGTATATTGTTTATCATCTCACTGTTTATACAGTAACACTACAGGGGATGCTGGTGTAGAGCCACAAGTATTTTACACCTATTCCCTGCATATTGTGCACAATGGGTAGTTATAGTTAATCAGTAATTGTATGGGTACGCTTTTGCCACAGTACTTATATATGAATTCACCTGCTATGTACCTAATATCCCAAATATAATACGAAGGGAAAAAAAGGAGGAATGTGCATATATGTAGGTAATTCCTTATTACTAACGGGACCAGAGGCCTTCGTTGTAAAAAAAAAGTCATATTTGTTCCAACCGCCATAAACAGACAAGAATATTAAAATGTAAATAAATTTTATATACCTTATTCATCTCGTCAATAGCATGCTATCGGCACCCCCACAATCTACAGTAATGCTCTAATTAATCGACCTCTTAACCAAAGCAGAATTATGGGTAACTTTTCAGGATTTAGTCGGAAATATGGCTTGTTGCCATTCATCGGAAAGCTCTCGGGGAGAGCTTTCCGATGAATGGCAACAAACCATATTTCCGATTAAATCCTGATAAGTTATCCATAATTCTGCTGTGGTTAAAGGAGTCGATTAATACCGGCATTACTGTAGCATGCTATCGGCACCCCCACAAGGTATTACCTAAGCAGAGCCCTATTGCGTTACACATGACAGCGCAACTCTATGGGAAAACCACCCAAAAATAATATGAACGCTCTTTATTATTTCCATATCAGCAATGCACTAACAACGAACCCTCTTTATGTGTATCATCATAATATACACACAACGGTTTGTGCATTTGTTTACATAACAAAGGGAAAACATAATGTTTATGCGTTATTTCTATTGGTATACGATCAATGTATGTGTATATTTCAATATTCTTTCTGTTTATGGCAGGTTTTTGGTGAATATTTTAACAGCATAGCCACCACCCAGGCCTCCTGCTCCTTTAAATGAGTGGAATTTGATATTTTTTTTTTAATTTTGTGTTTAGCAATCCTATAATTAGTATGTTATATAATATACAAAACAATTAGGAAGGCCATTAAGCAAAATGTGTTTTTTTTTTTTTACTTTTTTTTTTAATAGCATCATGCAGAGAGGCAGTCCTAAGGAGATTGCATAAAATTTTTTATTGAAATCGGTTCATGGTTGTTTGAGTTATGAGGTCGGACAGACGGACGGATGGATGGCTAGACGGACAGACGCAGTCAATCCAGTATACCCCCCATTTTCTTCGAAAGTGGGGGTATAATAAAGAAAGAAAACATCACAGATTGCGACGAACTCCCCCAACCGAGTGCGGGGATTACACATTTCAGAGACCTGAAAAAAAAGCAAATGATCTTTTGGAAGCTAGCGAAATTGGTATCAGTTAACAAAGGCATAATTGTGATTACTAGCTATAGTACAGATTGATCGTATGGCAGCCGCAACAACAAATAAAACACCACTTACTAGTGCATCTGGATGTAAGGCTACTGCAGCAAATAGTGAAACACCACCTACTACTACAAGTATGCCTGGTTCTCAGGTGATCTAAAAAGCACAATGCGCAAAGATGTGGATGACAGCCAAGACCAACGGACGTCAGTAAGAGATTCAAGTACAGAAATATATGTAATGGTAAGTTGTTACAGAAAACTACATTATGTCAGAAAGCTTAAACAAAAAATAACCTTGTAAACATACCATCATATGCACGTACCCTATACACATGTATATTACACTTTCTCCCTCAAGAAAATTATAACCTTCCTTTTATATCCAAGCTTCTTGAGCGCGTGGTACTCTATCAACTCAGACAACATCTGGAGGATAATGACATGAATGAACCTTTCCAATCAGCTTATCGACGACACCACAGTACGGAAACTGCACTTGTCCGCGTCACCAACGACTTGATTTGTGCAGCAGATGACCACAATGTCACTATAGCCTCATTTCTCGACCTCTCTGCTGCCTTTGATACTTTGGATCACAACATCATAATTTCACGCCTTAACAAAACATTCGGAATTTCAGGGAAAGTTCTCCAATGGTTCAAGTCATATCTATCAGGCAGAATCCAGACTGTTCACTGTGGAGAATTCTGTTCCAAACCATATGAACTATCCTTTGGTGTCCCCCAGGGATCAGTCCTTGGGCCCGTGCTCTATCTCATGTACACTAAGCCATTGGGGCAAATCATCACACAGAGAAATCTACAATACCACATGTACGCAGACGATACACTGATTTATACGCCCAGCTCACCATCAGAGTTCGCAAACAATATCTCAGAAATGCAGCAATGTATAACGGCAGTGAAGAACTGGATGGGCGCAAACCAACTGTGTTTAAATGATGACAAAACCGAGATAATGTTATTTGGAACTGATCACAGAATTAAGAACACCCCTTTGAACTGCATTCGTATAGGTGATTCCGACATAAAGCCATCGTCGTGTGCCAGATATCTGGGCATTCACCTGGACAGTACTCTGTCAATGGAAGTGTACATAAACAATTTATGCAGAAGTCTATTTCTGGATATAAGGAGAATTTCTCACATCAGGCCATTCATAACCACCGATGCTGCTAAAACTCTTGTTTCGTCATTTGTTCTTTCCAAGATTGACTACTGTAACCCACTTCTGGCTGGCTTACCAAAGACAGAAATTGATAAACTTCAACGTATGATGAACATTGCTGCTCGTGTGATTCTTAAGAAGCCTAAATTTTCTGACCTGACACCAATGTTCAAAGAACTGCACTGGCTACCAATTCAAGCCCGCATTGACTATAAAATTGCTGTCTTATGTTGTAAGAAATTTGACTGTCTCTCGCCCCTCCCTGTATATATCGAATCTCTTCTTTCATGCTATGTACCTGGTAAACCAGGCTTAAGGTCAGCTGATAAAATATTACTTGCTGTCCCCAAACGTGACCTTGTTAATTATGGTCGTCGATCTTTTGAATGCTACGGCCCAAACCTTTGGAATTCACTCCCGCTTACACTAAGGAATTTTGCTACTTTGGACTCTTTCAAAACAGAACTCAAAACGTATCTGTTTAAACTTCACTATGGCAACGACGACGACCAAAGCTGAGCACACATTTCCTGCATTGTTTTATACAATACACACAGCCTTCATCCTGATTTGTATATGAATTGTTTGATTTATTTCATTGTAGTTATTGTTTGTGTGTACATGCGTATATGTGTTTAAATGTGCTGGAGCTCGGTCATCTGTTGTATCATTGAGCGCTTTGGGCCTCATGGGATAAGGCGCTTTAAAAATGCTATACATTATTATTATTATTATTATATATAAGTTCTAATATGGGTTTGGTCCGATCATTTCTGACTGAGTTATGGGCCTGTGGCTCTTTTTCAGTTTAATTAATGTACAATAACAGTGTAAATTCTGCTGACCGTGTGTGGGAGAACTTTTACTACAGTGTATAGTTTTTAAACTATTCCTATTTTACAAGATCAGAGAAGAATTTAATGAAGATCACTTTTTGCGCGATCAATGTCATCGCATGTTATAGCAATGATACAGATGTTATCCAACTTCCCATCTGCAATGAACCAACAAACTTAACCATTCGCTACCAAGAATTAAGAGGGAATAGACGGTAACCAGTTCTTGTTACCAGTATCATATGCTTCCATTGAGGTAATGACATCCAGAGAGAGATAGAGAGAGAGTGGAACGGTTGGGAAGTCAAAGCAAAGATACCATGGATGATGACTGTCCAGTACAGTAATGCTCTAATTAATCCACTCCTAAACCACAGCAAAATTAGGGATAACTTTTCAGGATTTAGTCAGAAATATGGCTTATTGCCATTCATTGGAAAGCTCTCGGCGAGAGCTTTCCGATAAGTGGCAACAAGCCATATTTCCTGAAAAGTTACCCATAATTCTGCTGTGGTTTAGGAGTCGATTAATTAGATCAATACTGTAGCTTATGCATCCATCGAGGTCTAATCACATCCAGAGAGAGTGTGGAACGGTTGGGAAGTCAAAGCCAAGAGACCATGGATGGGGACTGTCCAGACACACAAGGACTGGGGAAAACAAGAAAACCATTCAAGCCTGCAAAAAATGTGTCTATCATTTGCAGAATGAGATCCCCAGAGAGTGTATTTGGTGATGCTAGCCTGCACAGTGAGCTATCATCACCGAAGTTATCCTCTGGGGATCGCATTCTGATTTACTACTAGGCCTCTACATGTACATGTATATAGCAAAATGTAATGGGGTACTCATCAAAAGATGGGCCACTTCTGATCGAGGTCACAGTGAATTAACATTTGCGAGAAAGCATTTCAAATGCAACACTAAAGAAATGAAGAAAGCGAAAGAAGCAATAGTGAAATGTGTCCGATAGTACATATAAATGGATGGAGTTGTTGGGAGTTGTTTACCTGTATTGTGGACAGGGTTAATTGTATAATGGTGAAGCACTTTGTATAGAGGGAGGCATACGAAACAATAAGTACACATCTAAAGCAACATGGCATACCTATATTTGTCGATTTGTCGACACTGATCGACTGGTTACATTCATAGTATAACCAAGGTATGCGAGTATACATGTAGATGTGTGATATACTCTATAGTAAAGTATAGATAGCTTGGATAGCATGATACCGCAGTCCATATATGGATACATGATACGCCAGCGGGCTATTAGAGATATACCTTCTCAGAGCGGTGAAAACGACACTTCTCCGCCAGCTTTCATTCCGAGCAGCCCTATATCTTAACCTGTCTATACACTCTGCTTCATCGACCAACCATTTTTACTTATACATAAAGTTATCTACACCAACGGATCTCGATCTCTTCTTGAATTGTTCCCGATATCACAGCCATTCAACATCTAAACCCTAGACACCGGGACAGTGGTGCCATGAGCTTGGAACCAGAACTTGTGTTGTTTCGTTCATAAGTGAGTACTTACATTATCAACACTTATATTTTCTGTTTCCATTTGACAAATTGAAATGATATCAACACAAAATTCCAATGATGGCTTCATCGAGCGATTCAATGCCTCCTTTAGAGCGGGTCCTAGCAGGCTCACCCCAACCCAAAGTTATTAATATACCTCACAACCGAACCTTTTCATCCCGATTTCCATTTTGGAGATATTTCCTTCTGTAGTTATTGTTACCGGGCTACCAACAATCCTGTGGAAGTTTCCCCGAATTATGTGGCAGAAAAGAGGGCGATTAAACTAGAAGTAACCCCCAGTACTATCCGTATTTTGGATATATATTATTTGATAAACAGGTATACGGGTATTATAATTGATTCCTGGCAGAGATGGCGCTCTAACCGAGCGTATTTTCCCGATTACCCCGATTTAATTGTCACCAGTGAGATTGCCCAAATCCCATTTAAATATCCCTATCAGTCAAACACATGGTATCAAGAACACCTCGAGAATACATATAACCAAACACGACAGGACGCACAATATTAAAACAAATAAAATTTTCGACTATATAAATTTTCCATCAAAATAAATATAGATACGATTAAATATGACACATTTTCAATCTTCAATACCAACACCCCCCGATGATCAGAGCTATAATAGTGATCAGATTAATGAATATCGGCGTCAAGTCGCCCGCGACGCCGAAGACGAAAGAATGCGTGTGCATCGCGCACAGTCTTTGCCAGCCGACCCACCCCCATATCAGGAAATCAGAGATACGGATCACCGCGCGGTTCTCGATCGCATTTCCACCCAATTGGGGCGGTTTAGTATTTCTATTGATCAACAGGTAGATGCCCAGCGAACATCAAGTGCCATACAGGCCGCGATGGGAATGACTACCGTCATCACGCCTTTTTCTGGAGACAGTAAATGTTTCATTCAATGGACTGATGAGATTTCTCGCTATGGCCAAGCTATAGCTGCACCGGATCAAACATTGATAAAATTTGCTCTGCAGACCAGCTGGGGGCCAGTATATAAATTTTTAAATAGATATATACATGAACGCACCGATGCAAACGGTGTTATTAGAAATACATGGCATCAAATACAGCAGGAATTAAAAGAAAGATATGGTGACGCCAAAGACAAAATGGCCGCCATGATGCTTTTCCAAACGGCTAAGCAAAAACCAGAAGAATCTGTACAAGCTTTTTCTGATCGATTACGATCATATCATTAGCGATCGATGTTTATGAGCAAGTAAATATTCGCTATACTTCACACAACCTGATGTTCTACATGGTGTTGATTATCCAACACATGGATAGACTTGTTTGTTATATATATATATATCTATATTGGACCCATATATCAAGTTATAATCGCCAAGCCACAACTTATCTCCAAATTCCTGGATAAATAAACTGTTCGCCGATATACCAGTGTTCCAGTAACTTACTGTCGCCGTTCAGCCAGTGACCTAGTGACATACTGTTTACCAAACTCGCCTTGGATAACTAACTCTAGTTTCGTTTGCTGTTGAGTTTTTGTGTGATATCTATATGTTTGATTGTTTTTTTAGGTTCGCGACTCGCGATTATAAGTTCAACCTCCATTCATTTCATGTACACTCTGACTTGTACCACAATTTTAATTTGTAACTACCTGTATTTACACATTCTGTAGCGATGGGAGTCTGTCCGATAGTACATATAAATGGATGGAGTTGTTGGAGTTGTTTACCTGTATTGTGGACAGGGTTAATTGTATAATGGTATATATGGATACATGATACGCTAGCGGGCTAAGATATATACCTTCTCAGAGCGGTGAAAAAGACACTTCTCCGCCAGCTTTCATTCCGAGCAGCCCTATATCTTAACCTGTCTATACACTGTGCTTCATCGACCAACCATTTTTACTTATACATAAAGTTATCTACACCAACGGATCTCGATCTCTTCTTGAATTGTTCCCGATATCACGGCCATTCAACATCTAAACCCTAGACACCGGGACAAATGTTTCCAAAACTCCCATGTTATGTGTAAAAAATACTCATATCTGTGCAAGGAAACTAAAATATTGTTAAAAATGAAACTGTGCTGGGACCCAAATTTATGATCAATATTAAACTTCGGACTGTTCAGATATTCTCATGGAGTGTGTCGACTATAGACTGTAGCTTATGCATCCATCGAGGTCTAATCACATCCAGAGAGAGTGTGGAACGGTTGGGAAGTCAAAGCCAAGAGACCATGGATGGTGGCTGTCCAGACACACAAGGACAGGGGAAAACAAGAAAACCATTCAAGTCTGCAAAAAATGTGTCTATCATTTGCAGAATGAGATCCCCAGAGAGTGTATTTGGTGATGCTAGCCTGCACAGTGAGCTATCATCACCAAAGTTATCCTCTGGGGATCGCATTCTGATTTACTAGTAGGCCTCTAGATGTATATAGCAAAATGTAATGGGGTACTCATCAAAAGATGGGCCACTTCTGATCGATGTCACAGTGAATTAACATTTGCGAGAAAGCATTTCAAATGCAACACTAAAGGAATGAAGAAAGCGAAAGAAGCAATAGTGAAATGTGTCCGATAGTACATATAAATGGATGGAGTTGTTGGGAGTTGTTTACCTGTATTGTGGACAGGGTTAATTGTATAATGGTGAAGCACTTTGTATAGAGGGAGGCATACGAAACAATAAGTACACATCTAAAGCAACATAGCATACCTATATTTGAACCAAGGTATGCGAGTATAGATGTGTAATATACTCTATAGTAAAGTATAGATAGCTTGGATAGTATGATACCGCAGTCCATATATGGATACATGATACGCCAGCTGGCTAAGAGATATACCTTCTCAGAGCGGTGAAAACGACACTTCTCAGAGCGGTGAAAACGACACTTCTCCGCCAGCTTTCATTCCGAGCAGACCTATATCTTAACCTGTCTATACACTGTGCTTCATCGACCAACCATTTTTACTTATACATAAAGTTATCTACACCAACGGATCTCTATCTCTTCTTGAATTGTTCCCGATATCACGGCCATTCAACATCTAAACCCTAGACACCGGGACAGTGGTGCCATGAGCTTGGAACCAGAACTTGTGTTGTTTCGTTCATAAGTGAGTACTTACATTATCAACACTTATATTTTCTGTTTCCATTTGACAAATTGAAATGAAATCAACACAAAATTCCAATGATGGCTTCATCGAGCGAATCAATGCCTCCTTTAGAGTGTGTCCTAGCAGGCTCACCCCAACCCAAAGTTATTAATATACCTCACAACCGAACCTTTTCATCCCTTCATCCCGATTTCCATTTTGGAGATATTTCCTTCCGTAGTTATTGTTACCGGGCTACCAACAATCCTGTGGAAGTTTCCCCAAATTACGTGACAGAAAAGAGGGTGATTAAACTAGAAGTAACCCCTAGTACTATCCGCATTTTGGATATATATTATTTGATATAATATACAGGTATACGGGTATTATAATTGATTCCTGGCAGAGATGGCGCTCTAACAGAGCGTATTTTCCCGATTACCCCGATTTAATTGTCACCAGTGAGATCGCCCAAATCCCATTTAAATATCCCTATCAGTCAAACACATGGTATCAAGAACACCTCGAGAATACATATAACCAAACACGACAGGACGCACTATATTAAAACAAATAAAATTTTCGACTATATAAATTTTCCATCAAAATAAATATAGATACGATTAAATATGACACATTTTCAATCTTCAATACCAACACCCCCCCCCCCCCCCCCCCCCCCCCCCCCCCCCCCCCCCCCCCGATGATCACGACTATAATAGTGATCAGATTAATGAATATCGGCGTCAAGTCGCCCGCGACGCCGAAGACGAAAGAATGCGTGTGCATCGCGCACAGTCTTTGCCAGCCGACCCACCCCCATATCAGGAAATCAGAGATACGGATCACCGCGCGGTTCTCGATCGCTTTTCCACCCAATTGGAGCGGTTTAGTATTTCTATTGATCAACAGGTAGACGCCCAGCGTACATCAAGTGCCATACAGGCCGCGATGGGAATGACTACCGTCATCACCCCTTTTTCTGAAGACAGTAAATGTTTCATTCAATGGACTGATGAGATTTCTCGCTATGGCCAAGCTATAGCTGCACCGGATCAAACATTGATAAAATTTGCTCTGCAGACCAGCAGGGGGCCAGTATATAAATTTTTAAATAGATATATACATGAACGCACTGATGCAAACGGTGTTATTAGAAATACATGGCATCAAATACAGCAGGAATTAAAAGAAAGATATGGTGACGCCAAAGACAAAAGGGCCGCCATGATGCTTTTCCAAACGGCTAAGCAAAAACCAGAAGAATCTGTACAAGCTTTTTCTGATCGATTACGATCATTAGCGATCGATGTTTATGAGCAAGTAAATATTCGCTATACTTCACACAACCTGATGTTCTACATGGTGTTGATTATCCGACACATGGATAGACTTGTTTGTTATATATATATATCTATATTGGACCCATATATCAAGTTATAATCGCCAAGCCAGAACTTATCTCCAAATTCCTGGATAAATAAACTGTTCGCTGATATACCAGTGTTCCAGTAACTTACTGTCGCCGTTCAGCCAGTGACCTAGTGACATACTGTTTACCAAACTCGCCTTGGATAACTAACTCTCGTTTTGTTTGCTGTTGAGTTTTTGTGTGATATCTATATGTTTGATTGTTTTTTTAGGTTCGCGACTAGCGATTATAAGTTCAATCTCCATTCATTTCATGTACACTCGGACTTGTACCACAATTTTAATTTGTAACTACCTGTATTTACAAATTCTGTAGCGACGGGAGTCTGTCCGATAGTACATATAAATGGATGGAGTTGTTGGAGTTGTTTACCTGTATTGTGGACAGGGTTAATTGTATAATGGTGAAGCACTTTGTATAGAGGGAGGCATATGAAACAATAAGTACACATCTAAAGCAACATAGCATACCTATATTTGTCGACACTGATCGACTGGTTACATTCATAGTATAACCAAGGTATGCGAGTATACATGTAGATGTGTGATATACTCTATAGTAAAGTATAGATAGCTTGGATAGTATGATACCGCAGTCCATATATGGATACATGATACGCCAGCGGGCTAAGAGATATACCTTCTCAGAGCGGTGAAAACGACACTTCTCCGCCAGCTTTCATTCCGAGCAGACCTATATCTTAACCTGTCTATACACTGTGCTTCATCGACCAACCATTTTTACTTATACATAAAGTTATCTACACCAACGGATCTCGATCTCTTCTTGAATTGTTCCCGATATCACGGCCATTCAACATCTAAACCCTAGACACCGGGACAAATGTTTCCAAAACTCCCATGTTATGTGTAAAAAATACTCATATCTGTGCAAGGAAACTAAAATATTGTTAAAAATGAAACTGTGCTAGGACCCAAATTTATGATCAATATTAAACTTCGGACTGTTCAGATATTCTAATGGAGTGTGTTGACTATAGACTATGTCCACAAATGATTAACAGGACTTTGCTTGGCATCAACATGCAAAAAGCTGAAGCATTAAACAGAGCAATTCAGGTCTCGGTACCCAAAATGTTAGTGTGTTAAGAATATGGTATTTTTTACCTCAGTGGAACAATATATACAATACAGCAAAGCTATATATTTCGGAGATAACTCTGTAGCCCTTGATATAATGTTACAGAGTGCTGTTATACATCTTTAATTATAGTATTATCAGATTGCAGAATACAACGTGTGGGGTCTGCAGTCTGACACTTCGACCTACATCAATTAAGCTTATCATAACACGTTACTTCTATATAAATTAATCAGTAACACCAGTATTTCTACCTGTCAATAATTCATATACCAGAAACTAATTCAGAAATTAGCCACATACATGTACATACCTTCATATATTTTTAGTTTTCTGCAAAAGTAAATTCACTTCAGTTCACTATTACAATGTCAATCACAATGTATATTTCAATTAACTAATTATTATTGATTCTAGAGTAGACAATACAATATTCTCGTTCCTACAACAGATCTTTTCTTTTATTTTCTATACAGCCCAGGACCCCTAATTTGGAGCGTGACGAGTATTCCCTGTTAAGTCAAGTCCGCTCTCACAGTATTCGTCTGTGCATAATTTCTTCAACGTTACATGAGGGGAGTTTATTCAGAATAACCACAGTTCAAATATAAATAATATATACATAGTTACTAGTTCAGAGTACGAGTTGTCGCCTTCGCATATACCGATTACCGTACCAATACCGATGTAAATTGACGAAAATTTACTGATACCGAGATTGAAATGTCAATACCGCCCTTCTATTTTGAATAGGTGATGGACGACTTGCGAAGATACAAGTTTGTTCGATAAATTCCATGTATTCAATCAGCATGACTTGGGAAACGTTCGCGTTAATATACATGTTACACATGTATATCATATGTAAATTTTAGTCGGGGTTTGATAAAAGCAATGTTTTTGTCTCAAGGATTTCTCATCCAGTTTATGATTTACCTTGTCAGTTGCTTTTTAGACTGGTGGTTCCTGAAACTTAAGCTGAGTTACAGGCACTATGACAATCCGGGAGATATCACATTTCAGTTATGAAGTGCCTAATACATTCATTTATCTACATACACATAGTAGGTGCGGACCATAGCATAATTTATATTTCCAAAATACTACAATGCCCAAATAGTTCAGGGGACAGTTAACTTATAATCGCATCTACGCTATGGCAAATGTGTTTCTCCATCACTTATAGATAGATATCTCTGGGTTAAATGAAACGGAGTGTATTACTTCAATGTTATTATAATCACAGATCAATGTATGTCTGAATTACTGAATTCATCCAACCAATCAATCGAAGTTGCAATCACTGGCAACTGTTATATTCAACCACGATTCGATCACTTAATGGAGCAAAATTTCAAACGTTTTCTAGCATAGGCTACCTTTGAATATATTTCCTGATTTAAAGCTGCATGGGTCCTTTGTAATAAGTAAATTGATGAGTTTACTTAAATGCAAATGGAAATCTGTGTTTAGTTTCGAGCTTTTTACATCAAAGAATCACATTCTTATAATTATAAATATACACACATTCTATACTTTATCTTGGGCTATGTTTGAGGACCCAACATATGTTTAAATCTAAATAAAGATTGATTGATTGATTGGTTGATTGACGAATGTTCGCTAAAATTGTTATCACTGTTTATGATGTTACTGTCATTCTAATTATAATTCTAAATTTGTTCTCTACTTATCGACATGACTTTTGGACAAGATTACCGGTAAAACTTATTATCCGAGCGTATTTATATTCTTGTTTTTCACAAATATAGGTGCCAAGACTACCAGCTAATTCCCCAAACAAAAATGCAAATATAAAAGATGGCAGCGGATTACAACTAAAGTAGGGAAACTCGCAAACCCGAAAAACCCACACTGCCACACAAGCGTGAACACGCAAACCCACGCGAGTATCATTCTATAATAAACAACAGTCTCAATAATACACGTCATAGCCAACGGTATGGTATCTCAAAACTTATTTGGACGCATGATACACCATACGTTGGAATAACTACCTGTGCTCTGGGGCTCGACTTATCCGACAACCTTGCTACTACCAACACCTCTGTTCACATCTGCCTATATATTGTGCTTATCGGAAAGAGACTTTATTATACATAAAGTTATGAAGATCTATGAACTCTTTATTGATTAATATTCCTGAACCACGGCCAAATCAACCCTTCAACTCTAGACGTAGTATTGAGACACTGTTACTTGTTGAGTGGGATGTAAAAGTTAAAAACACAAGCAGGATAGTGTACAAATCCATCACCTACCAACAGGGGGAGCTACATGTAATGGGAGTAAATATCACAGTCACATGCAACGAAAACGAATGTCCAGGTTTGTGAAAACTTGCATCAATTTAAGATTTTCCTTTACAATACACCATAAACACCCTTGAGCTATACTATTATACTCACTGGGTCCATAACAACCAACAATCCATACAGAAGTCAGTAACAAATGGAGAAACTTACATGTACATTACGATAACTTCCTGAACCATCACTTGTTTGTGAAAATAATATCAAAGACGCACACCTCTATCTTTCTTTAGGTGTCCCATGTACCAGGCACAATGAGGAAGGTTTATCAACAGGCTTCAAACAAAGTCACTTAGCATCTTACGATTAAATATACCGGACCAATTTTAAGAATTATATCGTTTGTTTCCCCCATGGCCGTAATTCACTATTCCCGACTAAACATCTCCGACATCACTCATCAACTTGGGTGGACTTACATGGTTTATTTTCTGCATATTTTGTATTCGGAATTGAATATTCAAAGAGTGTGAAGAACACATTGACTTTACTAGAAAAACATATTTTCACGGAAAGTGGTCGGTCTGTTTCTCATTTTAAGTGGATGGTTCTTGGACTCCGTGGATATATTACAGTGGCTGCAGTGTAACTTGTGGAGGAGGATGCAAAACACTCACACTTTGGTGACTTGCTAGTATTGAGTTATAATCTGATTATTAAACGATGTTTAGTGTGTTAATTTATAAGTGGACATTACATGCATGTGTAGATGCCTCGAAGAGATATTGCTTGAGAGCGGGTTCCATGTTAGCGGAGATGCATCTGTAATATATTACATTATGGGTATATCAAGACAGAGGGTATGTGGCAGGTCCCTCGGGAGTATCCAAGAGTGTCTGCTTAAGTTGGCGTAGCGTCTCGATTCGATACGGACGCTATCTGCCAATATGAGATAAGTATATAAGGTGTGGGAATATCGACAAGGGTTATTTCTGACATAATTTTCATTATGTCTGATTACCTGCGATTTTTGGAGGCTGAGGTTGCTGTGTTAGAAACGAGCCAATATGAGGTAACAATGCAATATGTGGATCACATATTGGCATTTTATGATGTTATAGTTGCTGTGTGCCTGGCTGGAGGGACCAGTATAGATTGGGCACGGTATTTGAGTACCGTGTCTGAATTAGAACGATGCCACAAGGTGATAAATCTCCGGCTGGAGATTATAGATGAGAGGCAGAGGATAGTAGACATATGGAGCCAACATCGGAGAGTGCTATAAGAAGATGTTGGTGTGACTGCTGCCCCTGAAGAATTCGGACCGTCCCTGGATCAAGAGCTGGCTTGCATTCTGCAAGCTGGCACGGTGTTTAGCCAACAATAACATGAATTGAATTGTTTTTGTGGTTATTCACCGTGTTAGCCTGTAGAAATAACATCTTGCTGATAAATTCAGTGAAAAGAAATGTATTTTTTTTGTTGTTGTTGTTGTTGTTATTGTTGTAATCGTGGTAATGCCCCAAAGGTGTTAATATTGGTTGAGCTACAAAGAGTAACTTTTGTAAACGTGCTAAATCGCCAAAGATTATTTAATTATAGTCTAAGATTGGTTGAAATATAAAGAGATAAATATATTATTAGCCCGGCTGTTGAGAAATGCGAAGTCATCTGGTCTAGGGTATTTTGGGGTGATCGTTGATTCAATCTATCTGACCTACGTGAATGATCAGATAGTCGATCAATTTGAGCGGGGGAATGAGCACGCCCGGACGGGGGTATCATCCAAAAGCGATCGCTATCTGTGTACTTAGTGGCTAGAAGAAAATGAGAGGTGTTACCTCATTTTAAATCTGAGGAAGCAGATTAGGGAAGAGAGGAGTGTTATTTCTGACTTAATTTTCATTATGTCTGATTACTTGCGATTCTTGGAGGCTGAGGTTGCCGTATTAGAGACTAGTCACAATGAAGTGACGATGCAGTATGTGGACCACGTAATGGCATTCCATGATGCTATAGTTGCCGTGTGCCTTGCGGAGGGACCAGTATCGATTGGGCACGGTACTTTAGTACCGTGTCTGAGTTAGAAAGATGCCAGACGGTGATCAATCTCCGGCTGGAGATCATAGATGAAAGGCAGCGAATAGTGGACATCTGGAGTCAACATCGGAGAGTATTATAAGAAGATGTTGCTGTGAATGCTGCCCCTGATGAATTTGGACCGTCCCTGGATCAAGAGCTGGCTTGCATTCTGCAAGCTGGCACGGTGTTCAGCCAAAAATAACATGAATTGAATTGGTTTTGGGGTTATTCACAGTGTCAGCCTGTAGAAATAACATCTTGCTGATAAATTAAGTGAAAAGAAATGTAATCTTTTTTTGTTTTTTGTTGTTGTTGTAACCGTGGTAATGCCCCAAAGGTGTTAATAATGGTTGAGCTACAAAGAGTAACTTTTGTAAACGTGCTAAATCGCCAAAGATTATTTAATTATAGTCTAAGATTGGTTGAAATATAAAGAGATAAATATATTATTAGCCCGCTGTTGAGAAATGCGAAGTCATCTGGTCTAGGGTATTTTGGGGTGATCGTTGATTCGATCTATCTGACCTACGTGAATGATCAGATAGTCAATCAATTTGAGCGGGGGAATGACCACGCCCGGACGGGGGTATCATCCAAAAGCGATCGCTATCTGTGTACTTTGTGGCTAGAAGAAAATGAGAGGTGTTACCTCATTTTAAATCTGAGGAAGCAGATTAGGAAAGAGAGGAGTGTTATTTCTGACTTAATTTTCATTATGTCCGATTATTTGCTGTTTTTAGAGGCTGAGCTCGCAGTGCTGGAGACAAGTGACTATGAAGTGACCATGCAGTATGTCGATCATGAGTCAACTCTTGAGTGAGTTAGAGTGTAAATTGAGAAATGCGAAGTTATGTGGTCTAGGGTATTTTGGGGTTATTATTGATTCGATCTATCTGACATACGTAAATGACCAGATAGTGGATCAATTTGAGCGGGGGAATGAACACGCACGAACGGGAGTATAAAAAAAAAAGTGATCGCTACCCGTGTACTCTGTGGTTGGAAGAAAATGATGTGAGTTAGGGTATTTTGGGCAGTGGGGGGGGGGGGGGGGGTATCTATACGATATTGCCTTGTGTGATATGTGATTTGATGCACTGCGTACGTCTTTGGTTTTAATGGGTGGGATGTAGAATGGGTTATGGGTGATTGAGGCCAAAAAAAAAAACATCTGTGTTTCCGGTTACCCGACCGACCTGCCGAAATTGGGCCGACCTGAACTTTTTTTTTTTTTTAATGCATGTAATTGGCATGTAAACACATATATATCGTTAAATATATACTATGTTTACATTAAGCAGCAATAATTTTAGATGGAATTTTCAAAAACAATTTACTTCTATTAAAATACATATCCATTTGTGGTTGCAGATGAATCCCAATCTCACCAATAAATCTGCAGTCTTTAAAACCTGCCTGTGGTAATCTTGTTTGTTCAACTCCCATTTCTTGTGGGAAGAAGTCTTATCTGTTAGAGAGCAATATACATATAGAAGACATTCTATATCAGAATTTAAAGTTCCTCTCCCCAGTCAATCAAGGATTCATAGTGTTCATGCATGGTATGTATACAGACAGTATAAAGATGACTGCATGTCTACCATATCAAACACCCTTCTGTGATGGGCACTAAAAAAGCACATGAAATTATCTACTGGTTTGTTTGGGTGTAGTTGAGGGGTGTCTGAGGAACATTTACACCCTGTGCAATGTGTCTGAGGTGCATGTGAGATATGTGTCTTAGGTCCTGAGGTGTATGACCAAATATTTAAGTGAGGTTTGAATTAATATCATACAAGTTATGTTATTATAAAGTAATAGAAAGGCCCTATTATGGTGTATGTCTTGGGCCTGTTGATATGTCAATATTGTACTCTGAGGAAGATGTGCCACCACAATCTAAACTGAGAGAATAATTACAAGAGAGCTGCATAATTGAGTGCCTGGGAGGCATTTGTTTGTTCACATTGACAATACTTATCATATTATTGTGCTACATTAACTGTTTACTTGCAATATACATGGACAGCCTTAACACAAGTATAAAGAGTAAGCATTAATGTACTTCTTAACTGTTCGGGGGAAAAATAAAAAAATATTACCAAAAAAAAAAAATTCCCTACCTACCTACCTGGAAATTTTTGGCACCGTAATAGGAAACAAATAAGTTTTTTTTTTAGGCCTGACACATTTGTCGATTCGATACGGACGCTATCTGCCAATATGGGATGAGTTAATAAGATGTGGGAATATCGACAAGTGTTATTTCTGACTTAATTTTCATTATGTCCGACTATTTGCTATTCTTAGAGGCTGAGCTCGCAGTATTGGAGACGAGTCACTATGAAGTGACTATGCAGTATGTTGACCATGTACTGGCATTCTATGATGCCATAGTTGCCGTATGCCTTGCTGGGGGGACCAGTATCGACTGGGCTAGGTACTTCAGTACGGTGTCTGAGCTGGAAAGGTGTCAGACGGTGGTCAATCTCCGATTGGAGATATTAGATGAAAGGCAGCGAATAGTGGACATCTGGAGTCAACATCGGAGAGTATTATAAGAAGATGTTGCTGTGAACAGACATATGGAGTTATTATTGATTGGATCTATCTGACATACGTAAATGACCAGATAGTCGATCAATTTGAGCGGGGGAATGAACACGCACGGACGGGAGTATCATCAAAATTGATCGCTACCTGTGTACTCTGTGGTTGGAATAAAATGAGAGGTGTTATCTCATTTTAAATCTGAGGAAACAGATTAGGGAAGAAAGGAGAAGATTAATAGATCTGTGGTCTGAAGAACAGACTGACTGGTAAAACGGAGTTAAGTTGGGCCGGCTGATGAGCGAGATTTGAGGAGGTTTGGCAGGAGGAGTGAAGGAGAAAGATGGGCCCAATTTTTTATAGCTGTTTGTGCCTATTTAATTTAACGTGGGCTACATCATGCTAATGAAGATTTATAAGAGTTATAATCTGATTATTAAATGATGTTTAGTGTGTTAATTTATCATTGGACATTATGTGTAGATGTCTCGAAGAGATATCGCTTGAGAGCTGGTTCGATGTTAGCGGGAACAGGCGTTTGTAATATATTACCATCTGGGTCTATTTGAGATAGAGGGTGCCTAGCATGTCCCTCGTGAATCTTCGAGAATGCCTACTTGATTTGGCATAGCGACTCGATTCGATACGTACTTCAGTACGGTGTCTGAACTGGAAAGGTGTCAGACGGTGGTCAATCTCCGATTGGAGATATTAGATGAGAGGCGAGAATAACAGACATATGAAGTCAACATCAGACAGTATTGTAAGAAGATGTCGCTGTGAATGCTGCCCCTGATGACTTTAGACCGTCCCTGATCAAGAGCTGGCTGGCACAGTGTTAAGCCAACAATAACATGAATTGAATTATTTTTGTGGTTATTCACCGTGTCAGCCTGTAGAAATAACATTTTGCTGATAAATTCAGTGAAAAGAAATGTTTTTTAATGAACACATAGATATAGTAGGTACAAGTCTTTATTATGTTGTGAATAAGATAAGCAGTGTGTACAAATATGATGATCAAGAGTCGCCGCGAAGTGAGGTCCCCGAATGGGTGATGCCTGGTGTGGGTGATGCCTGGAGATAACCTCGAGATGAGATGAGTCTAATGAAAGCATGAGGTGATGGGATGTGGTTGTTTCTTATATACTATTTGGGATGCATATTAGATGAGGCGTTTGGTAATACAAATCGGGATTGGTTCCGCCGTCATGGTCATTTCCCTTGACCATATATGGGAGCCATCTTCATTGTGTGTATGTCTTCGCTGGGAGTAAGGTGTGTGAGGTTTCGTTAAGAAACCGAACACAAATTTGATATTTGGTGTTCTATATATTGGGACAGTCGTATAGTTTGAATTAAGTTGTGGGATTATAATGGGGTATGGGCAATTGTATGTGGAGTTATGTCACACTGAACCATCACTTGTTTGTCGAAATAATATTCAAAGACGCACACCTCTATCTTTCTTTAGGTGTCCCATATACCAGGCACAATGAGGAAGGTTTATCAACAGGCTTCAAACAAAGTCACTTAGCATCTTACGATTAAATATACCGGACCAATTTTAAGAATTATATTGTTTGTTTCCACGCCAAATGGGTACCAGCTAATTCCCCAAATTAAGATGATGATTTAAAGATGGCGGCGGACTATAACGACACGAAAAACCTGCCCTGCCGCACAAGGGTGGGTTTTTCCAGGTTTCCAATACCTAAAATCAATAAAGAACTCTCAACATTAAAAGATGAAACTAGAGTTAGGGGCAGGGCAGACAATGTTTACAAACCTTCACGACGACGGTGATGCGATGTTGGTAACAAACACAGATTTCAGACCAGACTCGTTAATGAACACCCTATAAATTATTGCAATATTAGAGGTGATGTTAATTAATTTTGATGAATTTAGTTGATAAAAAGCCTTTGGCTTCCTCATCTTGTAGGCCATGGCAGTAGTATAGGAAGAGTATTCTAGTAGAATTTGCTCCCCTCCTATAACACGTCTTATATAAATCCCGCCCAGCATCAAAAGTAGTACAGCTAACAACGTATTATCATAGCGGCTATCATCACAAAGGGAAGATATTATATAGAAGATAAATGAAAACCGTTCGAGTAACCGAATTATTAGCCGATATCGCTGATAAAAAGATCCCTATGCTATACATTGGTACTATAAAAGGAAAATATAACGCGGTTATATTACGAGCACATATAATAGATCAAAGAATAAAGAATAATACCAAGAAAGCAAAGGCCAACACTCTATATCGACCGGCTATTCTGCGTCCAAAAAGTAAAACCGCGGTATCAACCCAGCAATATAGCGTACTATCAAAAGTATCAAGGAGGCGCAAACAAATCATTCAACCCAGAACAGACATATATCCGGAAAAAGAACCTATAATGGATAATATAGCATCACCGGAGGACCAACCAGATCTATACTGGGATGTTATACCGGATATAGATACAAAATTACCTTTTACCGAAATTTTTATATGATTCTAGGAGGGAAACAAAATGGAAGGAAGCAAATACACAGTGTGCGTAGAAGGCAATATAGGGGCTGGAAAAACGACTTTCCTTAGTTATTTTCAAGAGGATCCGCGAGTGAGTATAAACGCGGAACCTGTTGAACGATGGAGGAATATAGGAGGCGTCAACGCTTTGGAATTAATGTATACGAACGCAAAAAGGTGGGCAATGACGTTTCAATCCTACGTTCAATTGACGTCTACCGAACGCCACAAACAAGAAAATACCAAGCCGATAAAAATTATGGAAAGGTCACTATACAGCGGACATTATATATTTACAGAAAATATGTTTTGAAGCGGCAACCTGACCGAAATAGAATATAATATTTTGACGGAATGGTTCGTGTCCCTTTTGGAAAACTCGTATATAAAAGCCGACCTTATTATATATTTACGAACAAAACCGCAAGTTGTCGCTGACAGGATTAAAACACGAGCCAGAAAGGAGGAAGAGACGATAAATTTGGAATATATTCAATCGCTTCACCAATTGCATGAGGAATGGCTTATAAAACAAACGAAGTTTTTAGTACCGGCTCCCGTTATCATACTCGATGGTAACGTAAATGCGGCAGAGATGAAAAATATTATCCGACGTAATATAGACAGAATTTTATGCGGGTATTCCGAAACCTCGCAAAAATAAATACTTATAAAGAAAATGCGAGGGCAGTACACCCGTCAGTTCCCTAATCACTTCGTGCCATGGTGTGCCAAGACAACCACAGGGACATAACTTTCAACCCGGGAAGAAGATAGGAAATCTCTGTCAGAGGGGCGCTCGATTACCACACATATCAGCGTCGCTGTTGACCACATCTAGATCGCAAAAGTACTGAGCACCAAATCGAATTAGCGAGCGTCCATGATGATTTGTGGAGTTAACAGAAATGGTCTTGAGGATTAAGCAAGGCCAGATGTATCGCCTAGAAAAGCTACTGAACCCAGGAGAGTTAATAGGACCCATGGGGAGATGACGATAACTCAATTACCCTAAGTAAGGCTGGAACCGACGCGCCGTGAAAATACACATGGCCGTCATTAGCGGCCACTGGGTATTTTAGGAAGAAGCAAGCCGACATGAGGGAGAGTTCTAACCAGTTCTAACTAGCTACCCGATAGTAACAACAAATTCCCGGACGCCAGAAAAGCAGCTAAAAGGATGGATGAAAGCACAGGGTAAACACTATGATCTTGTGATCTCACTGATGGGCCGACGGAAGAAAGGCAGACGACAGGAAGATAAACTCGACCGGAACTCAACCGAGTAGAAGACAAGCAGACACACCCAACCTATGAAGACGGAAGAAGACCCGAAACCAAGAAGACGACAGGAAGAGAAACCCAGATGCCGATGATTGAACATTATTGACTTTGTTATATATAAATAATCAAACAGTTCTGATAGCATTAAGAGTTATATGTACCCGTATTGGCACAATGGATGACGTTGACATAGAGAGAGCGACGTCCAACAGGTCGACTAAATGGGATTGGATGGGTAGAGAAATTTCTCGAGCGCAAATTATATATTTCTGCCAGGTAACCGTTATTATGATAGTGATCGTCGTAAGCTTGGTAAATCTAAGTGCAGGAACAAATCAGACGCTGTTCTGGACGAGTTTAGTAAGCGGATGCCTGGGTTATATGCTACCGGCCCCGTCCAGAGGTTGTAGTCTTTGGGTCAGATTTCCATTTAGCGAGGGTCCCAACCACCGGTGTTACGTCCGAATTCGAACAACCGGCAATATCAGCACTCGATTCGTTGTTTGTTGATGTAACTACAACGTTATAATCGGCCGAACGCGACTCGGTTGAAACGTCTGAATGTCTGCCTTCTATATCTAAAGATGCGGTGTCAGATCTGTTGCTTTCGTTATCAGAAGAACTATCACTCACCACTATTATATCCATAACAAACAAATAAAATTCTATATAACCAAAACCACGAATAAATAATCGCAGAATGTTTAGACTCTGCGCAACAAAATATATATAACTTATCAAATCACGGAATCGATATTACAGCAACCTATTACGGTCACCACACACTTGTGCAAGGTAATTAAACGAGATCAGAAGCTCAACGCAAATTCAATTATCAAGCATCTATCCCACACAGGGCACCCCCTATAAGAACAACTCTCTTCATTACACGCGTTAATAATCTCTTCTCTTGAACCGAAATACCTACCCATTCACACAAACTCCCATTTACACTATAACCCGAATGCACAAGAACGATGTTATCCAAGCAATAAGTTTAATAGCCTATAGCACCCTGTTTCTCCACAGATCTGAGGGAAGGTATAATTGGTAGTGTACGTTATACAGTGTGGAAGAAAAAAAATCCAACTCAATCACAAAATCATTTTACTAACAACCACCACCTAACTTACACCCAACAAGATTTACTCGTGACTGAACCAGTATATTATTTTATCTTTAAACAAAATGGTGTGCAATGCATGTGTTAATTATGAAGAAGTGAGGAGTATCTTCCACATCCCAGACGAAGAGTTTCAACAACCTACCACACCCGTCGTAGACGATCAAACAATCGCTACTGTGGGTCAATGGATGGGTTCCGAGATATGTTGGTGGGTGCCTTACCCACTTATTCAGGGAACGGTAGTGAATTTCACTATCAGCTGCCCGGTGTATACTATTATCGTTACACCACCCGACGGAGAGCAACTCCAAGAAAATTGGGATATGGAAGTTGAAACGCTATGGTGCCAGGTAAATCCTGTCTACTGGGCCATGCGGGAGGAGTATTACGATTTTTTTCCTAATGGTGCCACCTGGATTTTAGGCAACAACCAGATGGCTCCACCTATCGATTTAAACCCTATACATTTGATAAACGGAGTGCTTCAGTCACACGAATAAATCCTTGTTATTACCTATATATTCTAACAAAAAAAAAACAAAAAAAAATATAATAAAATAAAAAATAAAAATAAAAAATAATAATAACAAAGAAATAGTGTATATATACTTTATTAGGAACCCTAACCACCCCCCAAATACATATCACCACATCACTATTTTAGATCCCTGTCTATGTGTATGGGGGTTATAATATACCTCAACGAATATCACAACCGGTTGTTTCAACCTAATATAGTAATACCGTAAAATACCGCGAAAATAAGGACAATATATTTGGACCATAATTTATAATTATTTTAAAAACTTAATTACTACTATTTTAGGAGTTCCTGTGGATTAAGCAATACGCGCTTACTGGACATACATATAGAATGAAAATAAAACAATGAATAATGATAAGGTAAGTGTTTATGTAATATATATATATAGTCAACCCCTCCCCCGGGCTTTCCGCTATGTCGAGTGATGGGTATATTACACCGTCACAGACCGCCCGGCGCTCACGAACCCGATTCCAAACCCGTTATAATGATGGTAACCCGGAATCATGTATCTGGGTAAGTTTGTCGATGGCCTTCCGTGGGGAGGGGGGGGGGGGGGGTTTGGTGGATTCTACACGCGGTGGTACATATTCTCAGGGTTTAAATGAAGCTTCTGCATTATCTTTCAACTGACAACCGCGTATGTGGTCTATAAAACCTAACAACAACACCCACCCCATTCCCCAAACTATATCTCACTCAATATATATATAGTATACCTAAATAACCCGGATTAATCAACGCACAACGCCCCATACAGCCGTTAGGAAATAATATCGAGAGTCGTTAGTGGAAGGTGTCTTATTGAATTTTACAAATGCTCCCGGCGAGGGTAGTCACGTGATACCTATAGGCGATATGTTCTCTAGTTCGGCGTATTATTGGTTTTTGAGTATTAGGCTAGAGTTAGTCAATACCGGTTCCCATACTTTTGCCCGGAGGGTGTGCAATATAAAGCTTTTATATATTTAGTGTTACAGAGAGCCCTCTCTTAAACGGGGCGGGGTTATAGCGCCTTAACGCCCACCCCCCCCCCCCCCCCCAACAAGTGATATCATTGAGATTATATATATATATATATATATATATATATATATATATATATACAACAATTAGTTCTATATCTCTGGTATAAATAATCTTTCTCTATATTACAAATGTATAGGTATTCCACCGGAACAGCACTATTCATATGTAGTTACACACACAACACAATTTTCAATCGATAAAAGGGGTGTTTTAGTTATCACTTATTGATATATTATTATGCGGACTTTCGTTTATTTTCAGGAGTGTGTATTCGCCTGCAGTCAGTGTGATAAGGTGTATACTCAGAAGAACAACCTCTCTCGCCACTCACGGGCGCAACACGGCGGTATTCAATACCCGTGTTCAAAATGCGGTAAACTGTTCAAATACAGAAGCAATAGCGTGAAACACGAGAAGATATGCGCAAGTGTGTTGTATTATGACAAGGTATGTATGATATATGTTTAAGGGTAAACAATAAAAGAAATAAAAAACTTTTTTTTTTTTTTTTTTTGCTGTATTATGGATAGCTATTATATAATTATGTACCAAATATCTACCTACATGTGTATATATATATATATATATATATATATATATATATATATATATAAATATGATGCAGTATGAGTATTATTTAAAAAAAAAAATTTATTATTATTTTCAGGAGGTCGTATTCGCTTGTGATCAGTGTGACAAGGTGTTTACCCAAAAGAAAAACCTAGCTCGTCACGAGCGGAAGCAACACGACGGCGTTCAATATCCGTGCTCAAAATGTAGTAAAGTATACAAATACAGAAGCGATAGGGTGAAACACGAGAAGGTATGCTCGAGTACCCGTGCCTCGTATTCGTGTTCAATATGTTCCAAATCGTTCGAATATAAAAGCTACCAGAAGAGACACGAATTGGTATGCGTCGGTACCGAACACGTTTGTCAAATGAGGTGTTCTACGGCGGGGGGACTCAGACAACATAACGACACTCATCAACGACAACAGAAAAGAAAATGTAGCGATATAAATTATTCCGTATCGACCAAACGCCCTAAAAGAAAAGTATCAATAAATTGTTATTGCTGTCGGCAATGCACAGAAAAATTCCCTGATCGACACGAGTTATATCTGCACAGAAAAATATACACTTTCAAACCGGAGGTGGTATACAGAAAACACCGTGGGGAGACCAGCCACCGCCTTGGCGAGATAACACCGGAGCGAATGATTCCGATTTAGAAGAAGTGTATTTAGCTAATAGGGATAGTATATTACAACAACACAAGAAAGGAGCGATATATAACTTATACAATTTCCCAAAACGGCGATTGTTGTCGGTTCCCTCTTCTTCATTTAGAACACCCACCTATAACCCTTCGACTTCGTCGTTTAGTAGACCGACAGCGGGTGTGGTTCCTTATTCCAGACTAAATATTTCGGATGTGATCAATAAAGTATCGACTTGGGTGGACTTACACAGCTGGGGTTCCCGATTCGACGTAGTAATACCCCGGTTAAAGAAAGATCTCTCAACTGAGAGATGAAACTAGAGTTGTGTTACGGGATAGAGCTATTATATTAGTGTCTATTTTGACCGCGGTAACTCTACAGTTGGATTTGGAGGCTTGGGGGAATAAGTTCGGTGTAGATATTTCGGACTATACCGCGAACACCCTTAGTGAGTCCCAACGACGGGCTTTGCTAAACAAAGCCCTCACTTTGAAATCAATCCTGGACCACGTATATACCCAGGCTGATTTAGAGTCCTGGGCGAAGAAATTTTGCGTGGATATTACCAACTATTCCGCTAAAACCCTAACTATTAAAAAACGCCAGGATTTGCGAAAGCTCGCCCTTAGCCCCGAAGGAATTCGGACTCGGAGTGATTTGGAGGCTTGGGGCGCGCAAACCGGCGTTTGTGTACGATATTTCGATGGGGCGAGTTTAACTCGATATGAGTTAAACTTATTGACTGATTTAGCGGCTTGGGAAGATGATTCTGATTAGCAGGTAGGATAAATAATATTATTATTACTCACCTATATAGTAATATATCTATATCCACACATAAAGTTGAGATATTATGAGTAGCTCCAGTGTATACTCGCTCTTTATATATAGAGGTTGTAGAGTGATATGATAACCTTCACCTAAGTATATACTCATACCCGCCTTGTTTACTACCCCGGGACGCTCACGCGATATTCTCGTGATCACCTTGACCGATTTGTTGCGGGAATTTTTGTTTGCCTATAACGTACCCGCCCCCCGATCACGCGTTAATATCGTGATAAGCTTCGCCGATTTGTTGCGGAATATATTGTTTACCCATGACCTAGATATATACACCCGTGATCACGCGCTATTCTCGTGATAACCTTCGCCGATTTGTTTGCCCGGGACCTAGACGTACGCGCGTTGTTTATGCGTTATTATGGTGATAACCTTCGCCGATTTGTTATATATAACTTAGACATACACACCTATGTTCACGCGCTGTTCTCGTGATAACCTTGGCCCACTTGTTGCGGAATTATTTTGTTCGTCCTTGGCCTAGCGATATCCGCCACAATAACGCGTGATAACCTTCACCGATATGCACCCCGCGTCGTGACCTATAACCCCGGTTAGCTCATGATCAGGAGGGGAGCAAATCATGATCAAACGGTCTACTATACTCTTCCTATACTACTCATGGCCGTAATTCACTTTTCCCGACTAAACATCTCCAACATCACTCATCAACTTGGGTGGACTTACATGGTTTATTTTCTGCATATTTTGTATTTGGAATTGAATATTCAAAGAGTGTGAAGAACACATTGACTTTACTAGAAAAACATATTTTCACGGAAAGTGGTCGGTCTGTTTTTCATTTTAAGTGGATGGTTCTTGGACTCCATGGACTTATTACAGTGGCTGCAGTGTAACTTGTGGAGGAGGATGCAAAACACTCACACTTTGGTGTGTGTCCTGCAAGCTTTTGCAATTTACATGTAAAGTAATCAGGAATTACTTGAAATGCAGGATAGCTGTTTGTTAATGATACAAGAATTGTCGTAGTAGATATTTCATTACCGGGGTTTTATTTGGTATCTTAAGCCATGTCAATTGATTCGAGTTACTTGTACGTAAACGATCAAATTGACCAGGCAGTTCACTGGGTCAAGGTTGGAGCTTTCGTTTCGACATTCAAATACCAAGACTCAAGAAAGATCTCTCAACAACAAATTTTTAATTACTTTAAGGCACAGGGCTATTCTACCCGTCTCTATATTGACCACGATAACTCTGCAGGCTGATCTTGAGGCCTGGTGGAGACAGTTCGAAGTGGGCATATCTTGTTGTACCACCGAAAGACTTAGTGAAACCCAAAGACGCACTTTGCTTAACCCTTTACCCAACAGAAGGGCCCTGTGCCAATGCATTCTCTTATATATGCGAGTCGACCATAGGTCGCCTCGCATATATAAGAGAATGCATTGGCTTAACACATTAAAAATTATAAAATTGTT
Organism: Siphonodentalium dalli; assembly: GCA_032622095.1. Taxonomy (NCBI): domain Eukaryota; kingdom Metazoa; phylum Mollusca; class Scaphopoda; order Gadilida; family Siphonodentaliidae; genus Siphonodentalium; species Siphonodentalium dalli. The sequence goes on from CP136063.1 coordinate 53,433,922, forward strand.
AAAGAATGTAAGAAAAAATGGTAAAAAAAGATTTTTTTTAGGCCAATGCATTCTCTTATATATGCGAGGCGACCTATGGTCGACTCGCATATATAAGAGAATGCATTGGCACAGGGTATAACTATAACTATCACAATGTGGTCAATGAGCCGGTTCCAATGATATCCATATGTGTTAGGTTTTATTGAGACAGACCCAAGATAATTTAGGCTGTTGATGCTTCATTCGGGCGTTTCTGGGCGTTCTGTTGGGTAAAGGGTTAACAGAGAGCAGACAATAGAATCAATTATAGACCATATCCACACCCAGGTTCATTTAGAAGCTTGGACTAACAAATTTTGTGTGAATATCACCAACGCTTTTGGCTAAAACCCTCACTACAAAAAAAAACAGGTGTTGCAAAACCTAGCCCTCAGACTTGGGGCGCACGAACCGGCGTTAGTATCAGACATTTCAATGGGGCGAATTATTAACATTTAATTTGAACCTACTGACTGATTTGACGTGACCCATAAAGTATCCACTTGGGCAGATTTACAAGGTTGGGGTTTACGATTCGACATTGCGATACCCAGAATAAAGAAAGATCTCTAAACTTTGAGAGATCAAACTAGAGTTATCTTAAGGGATAGAGTTATTTTACTCGTGTCTATCTTGACCACGGTAACGCTGCAGTCGGATCTTGAGGTCTGGGGGAACAAGTTCGATGTAGAGATCTCGGATTATACCGCGAACACCCTTAGTGAACCCCAACGACGCGCTTTGCTAAACAAAGCCCTCACATTAAAATCAATTCTCGACCACGTACATACCAAGGCTGATTGGTTGAAGGTGTGGTGCTTCATAAAGGCACCCGTTTGAGACTACTCCGCAACCGATTATAATACTACAAAACAGAAGCAGCGGAGGACGCCATCGAGGCCTGGGATAAACAGATTGACACATGTTGGTGCCAGGTTAAACCCTATCTATAAAAAAAAAAAACAGGACTTGCGAAACCTCGCTCTTAGCCCCGAAGGAATACGGACCCAGAGTGACCTCAAGGTTTGGGGCGCATGAACCGGCGTTTGTTTAAGACATTTCGAAGGGGCGAGTTTAACCAGATTTCAGTTAAACCTATTGACTGATATGGCGGCTTGGGAAGAAGATTCTGATTAAATAATATTATTATTACTCACCTATACATTGTATAGTAACATATATATCCAAACACAGTTGAGATATGATTAGATTTGTTGAATCCTTACTATTTATATACCGCGGCTGTCGAGTGCTATGATACCCAAGCATACACCCCCCCCCCTATATTTTATTTCATATTACATGTATATATAGTGGATAAGCTATCAGGGTTATAGCGAGGGATATGTTGTTAAGACATACCAGCCTTATTTAGTTTACATGATGATAACGTGCTGTTCTCATCATTAATATATACCCTGTGATAACCTTCACCGACTTGTTGTCAAATTTTGTGTTTGCCCCATGACCTAGACATATACACCTGACCTAGACAGTGACCTAGACATACACACATTGTTTACTGAAAACGCGATAATTAGGCCCTCCAGCAAAGCAATTATGTATAAAGTCATGGGGTGTACAGTAACAAACACATGGCTGGGTTCCCTCATTTGGTGGTGGGTGGTGCCGCACCCACTTATTGAAGGAACTGTGTGCAAGGTAATTAAACGAGATCAGAAGCTCAATGGGAATTCAATTATCAAGTATCTATCCCCCACAAGGCACAGCCTATAAGAACAGCTGTGTTCAATCAACAGAATTACACATGCTAATGGATTTACTCATGACTGAATGTGCCAAGACAACCACAGGGACATAACTTTCAACCCGGGAAGAATACAAGCAATCTCTTAGTCGCGGGAGCCGCTAGTTTACCACACATATTAGCGGCCCTGCTGACCACATCAACATTGCGAAATACCGGACATCAAAACGAATGATCTGGTGATTCCAGGCCGATACATACATAGTAAGACAGCTGTGGAGTAAACAGAAACGGTCTTGAGGATTAAGCAAGGCCAGATGTATCGCCTAGAAAAGCTACTGAAACCAGGAGAGTTAATAGGACCCATGGGGAGATGACGATAACTCGATTACCCTAAGTAAGTCTGGAACCGACGCGCCGTGAAGATACACATGGCCGTCATTAGCGGCCACTGGGTATTTTAGTAAGAAGCAAGCCGACATGAAAGAGCAGTTCTAACCAGTTTCTATCTGACCAACACAAGCGATCATCACGAACCCTCGGACGCTTAGAAGAGCAGAGTGGAGCAATGGACGGAAATACAAGGTAAACATTATGCTCTTGTATTTCTAACAACGTCACACTGATGCGCCGACGCAGAAGAAGAGCAGACGACAGGAAGACGAACTCAACCGGAATTCAACCGAGTAGAAGACGAGCAGACACAACCAACCTATGAAGACGGAAGAAGATCCCAACCCAAGCAGACGACAGGAAGAGAAACCCAGATGCCGATGATTGAACATTATTGACTTTGTTGTATATAAATAATCAACCCGTTCTGATAGCCTTAAGAGTTATATGTACCCGTATTGGCACATGAATCCAGAGTTTTATTTTATCTTTAAACAAAAATGGTGTGTAATGCAAGTTATAATTGTGAAGAAGTGAGGAGTATCTTTCCTATCCCAGATGAAGTTTACAGTTTACTAACAATTCCCGCTTAACTAACATCAACTAGATTTACTCGTGACTGAATCGAGTTTTATTTTATCTTTAAACAAAAATGGTGTGCAATGCAAGTTATAATTGTGAAGAAGTGAGGAGTATCTTTCCTATCCCAGATGAGGAGTTTAAATAACCTACCACACCCGTCGTAGACGCTCAAACAGTCGCTACTGTGGGTCAATAGATGGGTTCAGATATATATTGGTGGGTGCCTTACCCACTTATTGAGGAAACGGTAGTGAATTTCACTATCAGCTGCCCGGTGTATACAATTATCGTTACACCCTCTGACGGAGAGCAACTTCAAGAAGATTGGGAAGTTGAAACACGATGGTGCCAGGTAAACCCTATCTACTGGGCCACGCAGGCTGAGTATTACGATTTTTTTCCAAATGGTGCCACCTGGATTTTAGACAACAACCAGATGGCTCCGCCTATCGCTTTAAACCCTAAACTCCTGGCAGCGGTGGCGCGCTAACCAAGCATATTTCCCAGACTACACAGAGCCAGGTACAGAACAGTGCTAGCATGCACCAACAACTTCTTATTGGAAAATCAAAATAGCCATCATATACAGACTGTAACAGAACCACGAAAAAATAATTCATAATCGACTTAAAAAACAGATATAGAAACTACAATGCCAGCTAAGTCTGGAAAGGAAATTAAGACATTACAAGGAAATAATGACCTTATAAATACCGTAGAAAGGTAAGAATATATGGAACCATCAAATGCTTCGAACAACAATTACAATGCCACATAAAACAAAATTCAATTAATTTGGAAGAAATAAATATTATTAATAACTGTAGACTTATATTGACAACGAGAAGTAACAGAAATCTGTCGGTGCAAGAGATAGAGGATTTATGAAACAGAGTTGCTTGGTTCGAACCAACAATGCAACATGCAGCATCGTACGGATTGGCATTAAATACTGCAACAACAGAGGTCTGTGAGAAGCACATTTTCTAGAAACCAGATAGTTTCTCAAATCCACGTTGTTCTATTCGCCATACTGTCGTGCTGTTTATTTGTAGTTGTTCATACTTATTAACCCTTTACCCAACAGAGCGGCCCTGTGCCAATGCATTCTCTTATATATGCGAGTCGACCATAGGTCGCCTCGCATATATAAGAGAATGCATTGGCTTAACACATTACAAATTATAAAATTGTTAAAGAATGTAAGAAAAAATGGTATAAAGTGTTAAAAAAAGGATTTTTTTTAGGCCAATGCATTCTCTTATATATGCGAGGCGACCTATGGTCGACTCGCATATATAAGAGAATGCATTGGCACAGGGCATAACTGTAACTATCACAATGTGGTCAATGAGCCGGTTCCAATGATATCCATATGTGTATGGTTTTATTGAGACAGACCCAAGATAATTTAGGCTGTTGAAGCTTCATTCTGGCGTTTCTGGGCGTTCTGTTGGGTAAAGGGTTAAATATATCAACCAGAGGACTCTTAGCTTTTCTTCTCCCAGTAAAAGAACCCACACAACGCACTGAAGTTCAGAGTACCACACCATATGGCTTCATGTAGATAACACAGATTGTAGATTAAATAAGACTCTATGTATGTGTCGTCCACAGGCAGATTAAGGGAGATAACCCAGCCTGGTTGTTACTAGCAGACACTCAATACACAAAGTCTTAATTCTCTATCTGATTTAATGCATTAATTATAAGAGCAAAAACTGAATTCTGTTTCCAGGCAGGGTTTTTTTTTCTGACAAGCCATTTGAAAGCGATAAGTGAAGAACACCCCTTTAACATGTCTCTCAAAGAGCTTTAATATCACATATACAGTGAGGTATGTCATTTTATTTGAAGCAGGTGTACATGTATATGTATATCAATTCGCTTAGTCCCATAGTACACAATAAAGTAGCCTCGTCCTGATATGGACTTGTTGCCGTAGCAACACTAATCAATCAATCAGTAGTTCATTACTGAACACTTGTTTTGATGTTCAACGGATGAAGTGGAGAGAATCAATTTTCAGCAGATAATATTGATGTTCTCATGGATGGAGCTGAAGTGTGCACATATCATACTGACATAACTTTAGCGATAGACTCAACTAATCTTAAACTCTCTAAATTCTACTTATTTGCAGTCTCTTAATTATTATTTAATACCTTTCATTTTCACAATATCAAGTTAAAAACAAAGTACTATCTAATTTATCAGACACCATTTAAAGATGGATTATCTCTTTAAATAACATATTTTAAATAGTTGCGTGGGTATAAAATAATAGATATGAACTGAAGACCTATGTCCGGAAAAGCTTCTATCAATTAATATTGGATTTTATTTTGAATATTAAATCGGGCCCATTTATGTTACTATTTTTAGAACCGACCATTCGGATGAGACCGTATTGCGATATAGAGCATTGGGCTGTTCCTACGGCTACGACTCTAATGTCAAATGCCACAGATTGGTTGTTTGTATTGTTTTGTTCCACAGATATAAGCGATAATGAGTATAATTAACGTTTATTTGTGACAAAATTGCACAATATAATTTCTGGTCTCTGTTACCAGTAACCACTATTGTTCATTAGCTGAACAAACACACCTTTTTAGACCAGAAAATATTCGAAATAAAGTTAATATTAATCGATAGAAGCATTTCCGGACAGGAGTCTTCGATTCAAATCTAATATTTTATACCCCGGTAACTATATGATACATGTTTACAAAGAGATAATCCACCTCTAAATATGTCTATAACATTAATGTCTACCTACGCCATGTCAACATTACTATCGCAAGTCTATTGAATGTCTATTACAATAATGTCTACCTACGCCATGTCTCTCTAAGCAATAAATCTGCGGTCTTTAAAACCTGCCTGTGGTGATCTTGTTTGTTCAACTCCCATGTCTTGTGGGAAGACGTCTTATCTGTTAGAGAGCAATATACATGTAGAAGACTTTCGATATCAGAATTTAATGTTCCTCCCCCCCACATTACAGTGCTACATTAACTGTTTACTTGCAATATACAGGTACATGGACAGCCTTAACACAAGTATAAAGGGTAAGCATTAATAATGTACTTCATAATTGTTCCTGGAAAAATATTTTTTTTTAAATAAACAAAGCATAATGTCTGAAGAGATGAGTCCGTATTGGGTGTTTACACATGTACATGTATGTGGGCCAGTTTTTGCAAAACTGGTTCAATAATATCGATGTTGTTTTTAATGTTATTTTTGTCCTTTGCAAGATAAAAAAAATAGTTCTACAAATGGCTACCAAAAACCTAAAATATGCATCGAAAAATGGAGACAGAAATTATTAGATGGTGGACACAGTACATACGGTACACAAGATGGGTTCATAAGCTCAATAATGCAAAGTGTATTTTGCAAATATTTTCTGTCAAACTTTACAATCGACCACAGCATAATAATGGTTAACTTTTCAGGATTTAGTCGGAACATAGGCTTGTTGCCATTTATTAGAAAGCTTTCCCCAAGATGAATGGCAACAAGCCATATTTCCGACTAAATCCTGAAAAGTTACCCATAATTAAGCTGTGGATAAGAGGGCAATTACTTAAGGCATTACTGTAGAACATATCTCTCATTGTGAGGGTAAACAGTGTGTTGTAATAGTATTAAAGCAAACAATGGTTATAGAGCATAATTATTGTTATTGAAATAATTATTTCCCCTTACAAATACCTGTAAATGGCTATAAATTAAGCTTCTTTTTTTAAATTCATAAATCCTTAAAATAAATAATAAAATCAATATACCTTTAATATCCATGTCTTCATCTCGTTGATGAGATCACAGTGAAAAGAGAATCAAACCAAAACAGAAATATGAATGCACAAAAACATTTTCAAACTCTGGAGGTTTGCCTTGAGAACCTCACATCTCTTTGTCTCAGCAGCAAGTGATTTGGCTCCCAGGGCAGCATTCTATCTGGGATGAATATATTAGTCCCAGATTCTATTCATAGATAATTGATAGATAACACAGCTGCATAATGACAGCATGATTGGTGTGAAGGCACCAACCAAAGGAAGCCAGATGAAAACAGCATGTGGCTGTGTACTAGTATGGCCTGTGATTTAGTTCCAATGGAACAGATAATTTATACAGAGTGGCAGCTACTAATTATTATAATAATGTAACCATGTTGCATTAATTTGTTTCTAGGCAACAGAGATAATGTATGCAGTGTGGTAGGGTTGCATGGCATGTGATTTAGCTTCAATGTTACCAGTGTTCGCGCTGGACCGAAAAAAACTTTAGCCAAAAGTTTAGCCAAATGAAAAAAACATTAGCCAAATGAAAAAAACATTAGCCAAATGTTTTTTGGCCAAATTAAAAAAAAACTTTGGCCAAATTAAATCATCGTTTTCTGGTCGGTTCACAATTAATGACTAAAACGTAAAATCTTACAGACAAAGGTAAAATACACAATAATTTAAATAATTTTGATGAACTACAAGTATTTTGATATATATCATTTATTAAAAATTTATTAATCTTTATGTGAAAGAGTGAGGGGGGTAACCCGGTATTGTCCTTCTTAATGTCATTACTTTTTTATTTTATATCAATATCTATTTTTAAATCATTAAATATTTATCCTTGCGAAAATATCTAAGTGACATCTGGAAACTAATAACTTAATATTGTTACGCCATTATAAAATTACAATCTGTCATAAAAGCATGCATATTATTTTGACTGTATCGGTATTGACGACAAATAGCCACAAAATATCTGTCGTGATTCACATTTGGCTGATTAAGCTATTGTCTTACACTTGGTGCTCATAAACCTCGACCGTCATAAATACAATGTCATCATAAACATGCATTGTGCAGGCGCGCCGTGAGTGACCAGACATACAATGGGCTGAATGGGGGATTAGGGGATTAAATGTAAAAATTAATAATGACCTTTTGCTGCTTCGTGCAGAGTGACGTAATCTTTCTCCACATTAAAACAGCCTGCACATGTTACGAACAAATTGCTTATATACCGGCGTCAATGTACTTTACAAACATTGCTTTCTTCACATTGTCATAATTCAACCACGGTCGGTTTAATGTCCATGCGTCTTTGAATGTCCGTCTTGTGAAAACTAAAGATGATTGCATGCATATCACTTTGTGATCGCTTGGTTGATAGAGTTGTCGATCGGGTTTCCCTTTGTACGATATTTCATAAGTACGAAAATAATGAAATACTTTCGTCACCTAACTTCGTCTTGAATGTCGATCTATTGAGTGCTTTTATTAATTAGCTTTCTGGCTCCATGCTTTCAGTCTCCATTTGGGTTCAAAAAAAGTTTAGCCAAAAGTTTAGCCAAATGAAATTTTTATTAGCCAAATTCGAAAAATATTAGCCATTGGCTAATTTGGCTACCGACAGCGCGAACACTGAATGTTACACATATTATTAATCAATAGATGTGGCAGCTGTTAAAAATATCAATGTAACTCATTTAGTTCTGATGGGAATAGAGATAAGGCCAAGATAATTAAATGTTTGGTTGGGGTTTCTTGGCAAATAAAAGTAGTGTCAGTAAATAGGCTAAATAATTTTTTTTAACCCTTTACCCAACAGAACTGCCATATGCCAATGCATTCTCTTATATATGCGAGTCGACCATAGGTCGCCTCGCATATATAAGAGAATGCATTGGCTTAACACAAATTAAAAATGATAAAATTGTCAAAGAATGTAGAAAAATATTATAAAAATTGTTAAAGAATTTTTTTTAGGCCAATGCATTCTCTTATATATGGGAGGCGACCTATGGTCGACTCGCATATATAAGAGAATGCATTGGCACAGGGTATAACTGTAACTATCACAATGTGGGCAATATGAGCCGGTTCCAATGATATCCATATGTGTATGGTTTATTTGAGACAGACCCAAGATAATTTAGGCTGTTGAAGCTTCATTTGGGCGTTTCTGGGCGTTCTGTTGGGTAAAGGGTTAAAGATGCAAGCCTTGAAATAGGGTGTCTGTCATTTGCTGAATGAGGTCCACAGAGGGTGAATTTAGTGATGCTACCCCACATAGTGGGCTAGCATACATGTAACTAAATTCACCCTCTGGGGACCTCAATCTGCAAATGACAGACACCCTATTTCAAGGCTTGTAAAGATGTATTCAGGGTTCCAGACATTCAGTTACAGCATAAAACAAATTGGATTCAACCTCTGCTTTTTACTTTATTCTACTGAAAATCAAATATGACAAATAAACTAAAGTGTCTGCAGTAATGCCCTAATTAATTGACTCTTTAACCACAGCAGAATTGTGGGTAACTTTTCAGGATTTAGTCCGAGATATGGCTTGTTGCCATTTATCAGAAAGCTCTCAGGGGAAAGCTTTCCAATGAATGGCAACAAGCCATATTTCCGACTAAATCCTGAAAAATTACCCACAACTCTGCTTTGGTCAAGAGGTTGATTAATTAGAGCATCACTGTACAACCATAATTGGTTCCTGTACTGTAATACATTTATCTACAGATACAGATACCATTTTGTTAACCCTTTACCCAACAAACCGGCCAAATAAAGCTTCAACAGCCTAAATTATCTTGGGTCTGTCTCAATAAAACCATACAAACATGGATATCATTGGAACCGGCTCCTTGACCACATTGTGATAGTTACAGTTATGCCCTGTGCCAATGCATTCTCTTATATATGCGAGTCGACCATAGGTCGCCTCGCATATATAAGAGAATGCATTGGCCTAAAAAAAAATCTTTTTTAACACTTTTTACCATTTTTTCTTACATTCTTTAACAATTTTATAATTTTTAATGTGTTAAGCCAATGCATTCTCTTATATATGCGAGGCGACCTACATGTATGGTCGACTCGCATATATAAGAGAATGGATTGGCACAGGGCCCTTCTGTTGGGTAAAGGGTTAATGATAAATGGCTGTATGCACGAACACGAATGTAGCACTTATTTTTGCTTTAAACAGTAAGAAACTAACTTCACAAGAGGACTGCCGCACATTTTTACCATCTGCTACACATTTTTACCATCTGGCGCACATTTTGCTGTTTGTCTGATCTTGTCTTTTCATAACTATCAATGGATTTCAAAGATGTTTGACATGTGAGTTCACAAGAGGAATACAGGGTACCTGAAATGAGTGCAAACTAGGCTCTGTTGGGATATTTTTGCCACAGTTAAGGCTGTTTTATGGTTCATTTTGTATGTTTTGTGCCAAGACAACCCCAGGGACATAACTTTCAACCCGGGAAGGAGACGGGCAATCTCTAAGCCGCAGGGGCGCTTGATTACCACACATATCAGCGCCGCTGTTGGCCACATCTAGATCGCAAAATACTGGACACCAAAACAAATTAGCGGACGTCCGTGCAATAACCATCCCCGACACATACATAGGGAAATAATTGGGGAGTAAACAGAACGATCTTGGGATTAGCGAGACCAGATATCTCGCCTAGAAAAGCTACCGAAACCTAACGCAGCGTGATGGATAAGGAGCAGAGTCTAAGGGACGCATAGGAAAATGACGATCGCCCGATTACCCTAGGTACGCCTAGAATCGATTCACCGTGAAGATGCACCGGGCTATCAGTAATGCCCTCTGTGTATTTAGTAAGAAGAAATCAGACACCGATACCCAGTTCTATCTGACCACGCAACAGGTATCAAGAATTCTCGGATGCTAGGACAAGCAGCTGAAGTATGGACGTAAATGCAAGGTAAACATTATGACTCTTGTGGTTCTAACAACGTCCCACTGATGCGCCGACAGAAGAAGAAGAAGAACAGACGACAGGAAGGTAAACTCAACCGGAACTCAACCGAGTAGAAGACAAGCAGACACGCCCAACCTATGAAGACGGAAGAAGACCCTAAACCGAGCAGACGACAGGAAGATAAACTCAACCAGGAGAAACCCAGATGCTGATGATTGAAAATTATTAACTTTGTTGTAATTAAATAATCAAACCGTTCTGATAGCCTTAAGAGTTATATGTACCCGTATTGGCACAGTTTAGGGCTGCAATGATTCAGAGCTTTAAGGTGAATTGTGATTTTACTGTTCTGAAAAACAATTATCAATGGATTCAAAGCTTTCTGGTATATGAGTTCACAAGGGACACAGTAATGCTCTAATTAATCGACTTCTTAACCACATCACGATTATGGGTAACTTTTCAGGATTTAGTCAGAAATATGGCTTGTTGCCATTCATCGGAAAGCTCTCACCGAGAGCTTTCTAATGAATGGCAACAAGCCATATCAGAATTTAGTCAGAAATATGGCTTGTTGCCAATCATTGGAAAGCTCTCAACAAGCCATATTTCCAACTAAATCCTGAAAAGTTACCCATAATTATGCTGTGGTTAAGAAGTTGATTAATTAGAGCATTACTGTAAATCTGAAACAAGTTTACAAATTAGGCGCCGTCGACATTTTCAACTTTGTCCTTAGCCACATATCACCCAGGAAAAGTGGTGTGGGTTTTATTCTGAGTAATTATCAGTGGGGAGATAGAATGATATGTTTGGATATGATTTCACACAAGTAATATCTGAAAAAATCTTAACTGATTCAACTTATTTTTAGCACATTTTGAAAATATCCCTGTACTCCATTATTTGCAGCCTGCCCTAGACAGCCATTCCAGGGGACTTTATTATATACCTGCCCTAGACAGCCATTCCAGGGGACTTTATTATATACCTGCCCTAGACAGCCATTCCAGGGGAGTTTATTATATACCTGCCCTAGACAGCCATTCCAGGGGACTTTATTATATACCTGCCCTAGACAGCCATTCCAGGGGACTTTATTATATACCTGCCCTAGACAGCCATTCCAGGGGACTTTATTATATACCTGCCCTAGACAGCCATTCCAGGGGACTTTATTATATACCTGCCCTAGACAGCCATTCCAGGGGACTTTATTATATACCTGCCCTAGACAGCCATTCCAGGGGACTTTATTATATACCTGCCCTAGACAGCCATTCGAGGGGACTTTATTACAGCCTGCCCTAGACAGCCATTCCAGGGGACTTTATTACAGCCTACCCTAGACAGCCATTCCAGGGGACTTTATTATATATCTGCATTTTTTGTTCTTTTCTAGATAACTTCGTAATAAAATTGGTTTCTCAATCAGATCGGAAAATTGATATGTCATTAAGTACATTAAACGTAGAGATGTAGATTCAACAATTTTCAATTTAGTTATGGGCTTAATTGTCCTCCAAAAATTTCAGAGGAATTACTATTGTAATCAGTCCGTGCATCACCGTCCCATTCCTTATCCGGATGGTAACTTGAACAATATTGAACAGAATTATTTGATACATCATTCACATTTGAGATGACTCCACTGTCCGATAATTTTTGACTGAGTTATGCCCCTTTTTTCAACTTAGAAGTCACTGTTTTCATGATAAATTGAGCATTCTTCAAAAGAATCTCTTGATACTTTAACCCTTTGAGTGCCAGGTTGATTTTTTTACCAACCCATATACCCTGTGCCAATGCATTATCTTATATATGCGAGTCGACCATAGGTCGCCTCGCATATATAAGAGAATGCATTGGACTAACAATTATTATTATATTTTTTTTTTTTACAATTTTAATAATTTATTCTTATATTCTTTAACAGACTTATTTTGTAGGTTTAGGGCCGATGAGATCGGCCCCTGGCACTCAAAGGTTCAGCTACAGTGGCATTTGTTTTCTATTGGTATGCATTTTAAGCACAAGAAATCAAGTCCAGTGTTCTTTTGAAATTGCTTATTTACATGAAAATGCTTTGGTTATATACTAAAGAAAAATTGAGTGCCTCGATCCAAAATCTGATGCAAATAAACTTAACTTGAATTCTTCAAAATGGAACGACTGTTAACTCTTTACAGAAGTGGGTGAATGGATTTCATACATGTACATCATGTTTTTCCATTTTTTTAAGTGAGATCTCAGCTGCATGTTAACATATTTCATTTTGAAACCTTCTCCATTTTAGCTGCTGTTTGAAATGATTCACCAGAGGAGTGAGAATGTGGATCAACAAATTTGAACTTCAATGATCGCCCTTGCTCCAAAGATATTAATTAAAGCACAAAAAGAGAAACGATGCCTCAAACTGCTAAATACACTGGCTGCTGCCAGAAATTCTGTGATTGAGGCAGAAGCTCATATAGAAGGTTAGTTTAATATCATGCCTTGATCTCCTGAATACTTGTGGCTCCAAACATTCATATTTCATATCTTAAGGATTGGTTGTCGCTATCATGCCAGAAGTTGACTTCTTCATTCTTAACAAAAAAGCCAACATTTAAAAAAGCCACCTCAATTCAGGGGGCATGGGCTCTAGGACATTTTATTGGATATAGAATACCCCTGCTTTCTGGTTTTCAATTGAAGTGGTATAATATTAATTCAAATGTATTTTCACAGTTGACCATAATTGTCTCAAATGATTATTCATTTTTATACGCTCTTTTGAAAAATAGGCCGTATTATGTAAATGGGTTGTCCGTCTACAGGTCCGCTTTTGGTTACTGGATGATAACTTTAGATTGAATTGAGTGAACTGAACCAAATTTGGTATGTTAGTTTAACACACCATACTACAGAAGTTTAAATGTCGGGTCTGTCTGCATGATTTTGATTGAGTTATGCCACTTTTTCGACTTAGATTTTACCTGATTTGCGGTTTCCAGATGATAACTTTAGATTGAATAGAGTGAAAACCAAGTTTGGTTTAAATGAATTAAACCTTGCCCCACTCTACTCCAGAAAGGGCGTATTATGCCCATTCTCCGATGGCGTGCTCTTGTTATACTGGTAAGTATGACCAGAGGGATGAATACTGTATGATATACAGTGTAGTCAGTCTTGACTAGAATTTTGACGTGCATAATTTTAACACTGAAATGATCAGTTGTTCACAATTATAATTAAATCTAAATTTAGAAATGAAACTTGGGTAAAAATATTATGAGTATACTCTGCTTGCGATTATGATGTTTTGATTCTGTTAAATCCTGACATCTGAACTATCGTTCTAAAATTATACTATTCTTCTCACTGTTCACCACCACTTTAATGACAAACACCATGACTGAGAACGCAAAAAAACTGGAAACAACAATTATTGTTGCAATTAATGAGTGCTAGATTTTTAGAATGCTGTAAACATGGTGTCTATTCAAATCAAAGCTTTGTGACTATTTCAAATCCGGGTTCTACTTAAAAAGATTTGAGGTGTTCACTGTTGAGATTATAAGTCCAGTTTTGTGTATTTGATTATTGACCCAATACGGTAAGTGAGTTAATCAGCCAAGAATACACGTCAGTTTATGATATAGATTTGGTCTTTAAAAAATAAATGTTTTTGTTTCTATAAAACCATGCACCAAAAAATGCATTCTGGCCTTTTTAACTCCAAGGTGGTTATGTTTTTCAGGAATTGACAACACAGGAGCCTTATTATGTATACCACAAATGCTGCATGAGGATTCGACTTTTCTGTATATAACTCAAACACAGGTATGTATCTTTTTGTATTCAATATGGTTCTGTGTTAAAGATATGCAGACAGTCTTCCCTCTGGGTACAGGTTTTAAAGTAGTCACATCTACTGAAACCACTGTAAACAAAGAATATTATATAATAGACAGATGTTGATCTTATACAAGTCATATAAGTATCGCGTATATTGCATGTTATTGACATGCTTGTACTCTTGGTTATGTGAACAAACATCAAAAACGTTAATTTACAATTGTTTATAGACAAACAATTGGAACTACCGTATCAATGAAAATGTTGCGCTGTGGAATGCATAAATAAAATTATTTGCGCAATCAACAATTCAAATCACAATTCGGCCGCTTTCAATAATATCTTGCTGGGTATTGGGAAGGAATATATAGATTACGCATTTTATTCAAATTGATCAATCTTTTTCCACATTTTTACCCAGTTGTAGCATGCACCTGTCTAGGGGTCTCTTGACCTTGTTCTGTACCTGTTTTTTTATTTTTAGTTCGGTGTCGAGGAAACGCAAAATGACTTCCGGAACATGGTCTATGTTCCATAATATTCCAAAATTACCAACAAATGTAGTGAAAGAGTTGGATGCAAAGGCTGACATCTTCTTCTCGCATAATCGAACTGCAGCTAGAAGTCACTTGGTAGAAGTCACTTGGTAGAAGTTCTTTCTGAATCAATCAGCTTGATAACAATGTAAACAATTTCTTTTCTTAGAAATATTCTTTAAGATCAATGTTTTCTGAATTCTTTAAGATCAATGTTTTCTGATTTGTTGGCTGAATGGTATTGAATGATTTGCAAATTGATATTTATACAATAACATGAATTTATCAAGAAAATCATTTTATTATAATACAAGTCTATATATGGCAAATATGGGAGTCAGATCACACATTTGAGATCCGGAATTTCAGCATTTGATTTTTAATGAACCAAAACAGACAAAAACTATAAAATCATTTAATACTTACTTTAAACAACACAAAAGAATGTCTGATCGATTATCACAGTGATAAACTTAACATTTACAGTTTTGTGTTCTTTGGTAGTTTCATGGTAGCAACACTCTCCTGTTCTTTGCATGTACCCTGTTACCATTCTGGCTCACAAAGACAAGTGATGTTTTGAAATCGTGATGTCAGAACTGATTTTCATGTTGCAAAGAAACAAAAATGATCTAATAGAAGTCTATTTATTTATAATAACTGTTAGCGTGCGCACCCATTAACAATGCACATCCAGAGTTTGGCTCTGAACGCTGAGTGCGATCATTATCAAATGGTCACTGGATCGTTTGGAATATTCTACAAAATTAATAATCATGCTGACACTGTTATTAGGCACCTGAGAGTAGGTCCAATCTACTTCTCAAGGTAAGTTAAAATCTTATCAGTACTATTTATACAATATGTATGCTATTTGTCTGCTGAAATTGAACTCTTTTTCTAATTTGCATTAATCATTAATTTATCACAGGTGGCCAACAACAGCTGATTTGAAGAATGTTGTTACAAGACTCTGCCTACTGTATCCATACCGGTACATCACATCAGGGAATTTGAAGAAAAAAAACTGTGAAAGACTTCACAATTTCCTTATTTTGAAAAGGTCACTGGAATTAGTGTTCGAATTATAGGAAGATGAGTAGCTATTGTGTTTACCTTCCATAAAGTCTACGCTTTTATATGTTTTCATGGTTGATCATTGTGGCCTCCCCCATGTTTGCTGCAGTGATATATTATCCCTTATAAAAAAAAACATTGCTGAACCGTCAGGAAGCAAAATGGTCCTCTCACAGAGGAATAGTGCTGGGCGGTTTCCCCATTAATAGACAATACCCGGTTAAAATTTCAATATCGTCAGTAATATCGTCTAATCTAAAATAATCGTAATATTGTCGGCAATCAGTGGGTGCCATCCAATCATAAGCGTATATACACATAAATAGTTCAACTCAAGCCTAAATCGAGTTATTTAAGTTTTAAATTCCAACTAAATCCTGTGTCCTGATTTTTTTCAATATTCAATCATCATAGTAAACAACGTTTAGAACGACTAACGAAATTGGGGGAATATGGAAACCCAGAATACGTCCCACTTTCGCTCACAATATTACACAAACCCTCCGACTTCCCTGCGAAATATTTATTACAAGAGAATTCACCAAATGAATCGACGACTGATCAGGTGATAGATCGATATGAATGCCAGTTATGCCACGCCTCTTCCTTCAGTACAATGATGCACATGCACCGTCAATCAAAATAATAAATGGGCGAAGATACCACTGCGATTGGTTAAAACCAATTGTATAGAATTAGGGCTTCAAACCAGCCAACAATACATGGTGTCCTTGCTTGGCCGAATTCCAAAAGTTATTTACTACGTGTGTTTGGACTTCGCTAAAAGACTGAACCTCATTGTAAAATTTGTCTCGACGGTAAACCACATTTCCAGTTGTCAAGCGACGCAAGTTTCATCGGGAATAGCATATATATTTACTCAACATAGTTGAACATATCGAGTTAGAAAAGGATACTATAGTATAGAACACTTTTAGTTTTGGCATAGACGAGATAATGGTTTTATTAATTACCGGTATATACCAGAATTTGTCAAGTCACCGGAACGAAATTGTCCGAAGAGCGGAATTTAACCAGAGAATTTACTTTTCATTCCGAATATTGATCGAGCATGAGGTTGTCACTGGTTGAGTGGTTGTGTACAGGGTATGTTATTCCCGATGTCAACTTGTCAAAATTAATGACAATGATGTGATTCTAGCGAACAGTGAGAAATTGTTTTCAGTTTCTTGTATCTGTTTAAAAAAAAACGCGATTATACCGTTAACCGCGGTTTTAATTTCCAAAAATCGCGGTTTTTATTTTCGTTAATATCGTCCAACACTACCGAGGAATCAACAAGGAATATCTCTACAACTAAATTCGGAATAGACCTCTGCTAAACACGAAAAAAAAACATTGCTGAACCGTCAGGAAGCAAAATGGTCCTCTCACCGAGGAATCAACAAGGAATACCTCTACAACTAAATTCGGAATAGACCTCTGCTAAACACGAAAAAAAAAACATTGCTGAACCGTCAGGAAGCAAAATGGTCCTCTCACCGAGGAATCAACAAGGAATACCTCTACAACTAAATTCGGAATAGACCTCTGCTAAACACGAAAAAAAAACATTGCTGAACCGTCAGGAAGCAAAATGGTCCTCTCATCGAGGAATCAACAAGGCTGGCTGTGTTATGGTCCTCTCACCAAGGAATCAACAAGGCTGGCTCCGTTTTTTTGTGTTTTTATTATTATCATCTATTTGTCTCTATTGAATGTTCTTATTTTGTTCTGTGAATGTAATAGTGTAAATATGACAAAAGCGAAATCGAAGAAGAACAATAGAGAGGTGCCGGCGGAACTGATTGAGTATTCGAGAGAAGGCGTACACATGATATTGCCTCTAACGCTGGTTTATCGAAGAATATCAGAGAGGCGTCACCCGTACCCAGTGATTCCCGTGGAATATTAGGGAATGAGTCGATGACACGGCCTCAACTGCTGGTTTATCGTCATTGTCAGTTACAATGGAAGAGTTATACCAAATGCAGAAAAACGGCTTCAAGAGCGTTGCTAAATGCACGAGCATTGGGAAGCTACCGGAGGAGGTTGCTTATACCATCATCAGTAAGGAAATGCGCGAATTCGAGAAACTATCTGACGTTGACAGCGTGAAGCCTAATCTTTATACGGTTATACTGAAACCGGCATTCAAGAGCACTTTGGAATCGGTCAGCATGGTTGTGCCCAAAAGATATATCGACGAGTGCGCGGATGCCACACATATGGTCTTGTTTGGCAAGATTACGACAAAATTAGGTTGAACCATGAACCAGGTAGTTTTCTACAAAGTTGACGACGTTGAGTCTACTATTCACTATTGTCCAACTAAAGGCGAATGTGGTCTGAACCAAAACATGGGTATGTTTTGCAGTGTATGCGTTGGGTGTGGTCTGGCTATTCGATGTCACTCGGAGGACGAATGAACCAAACTGATGCTCTTATTGAAGTATTCATATTGCTTAACAATGCAATTTTTTATGTATTTTAAAAAAATAGCATAGGTGTTGTGTCTGTTCTATTAAGTATGAAAAATAGCCAACACTATTATATATTGTTTTCGCTTGGATTATTTGTTTCAAGGATGGTTTTAAAAAACAAACAAACAAACAAACAACCAAACAAACAAACAGGCCTTTTCTTATTAAGTGGAATACATGTATGTACTCTTCTTTTTTGTTTCGCTCGGAATTAAGTGTTTCGGACTAGACACTCTCTATCGGACAAAGCGAGGTGGGTGTGTTAATGCATTTGTACATAAAAAAATAAGTGTTTAATGTCTTTTGTTATCCCGAGTTTACCAGAATATACGTTCCATATAAGCTCAAGGCCATGTGGTTTTAGGGAAGAAATAAGGGTGTGTTTTGGGCTGGGAGGCTTTTTGGTGCGATTTGGGGTGTATTGGGCTGGGAGGCTTTTTGGTGCGATTTGGGGTGTTTTGGGCTGGGAGGCTTTTTGGTGCGATTTGGGATGTTTTGGGCTGGGAGGCTTTTTGGTGCGATTTGGGGTCTTTATAAAACTATGCTGAGAAACCCTGTTGCTTTCCATAACAGGATGTTCAAATTACAAAGGTAGTGTTGGGAAATTGAAAAAAACCTGTGACAATGCATAAACTTACGAAATACAAGACACTATGCCATGAATGGATCAGTCAAAAACCAAGTAAACTTCAAACCAAGTAAACATACTCTCCTTGGTTCCGATCATTTCTTAATTTCGACCTCCATCCGCACCAGCCTCTTGATTTAAAGATATAAAAATATAATATGTAGGACACATTACATGCATGTCTTTCTCTTTCAGGGGGTTGGTGGGGCGTCATCGCCCACCTTCTCAATGTTTGGCGATTTTGCCGTCCACCCATTTGATATATTTTGTTTTGACTCCAGTTGTAATTTTTTATTTTGGCTTTTCAATAATCAACAGTGAGTCCTTGCCGGACATACGTCTCCTTATTCGAGGCATTCGGGGCTCGGATCCATAAATAGCTTATAAGTTATAACTGTGAACAGAGATATCAAATTCTGGTGAAAAATAGCTTATAACTGTGACTGAATAACTAGGCAATAAAATTCAAAGAGCAAGCAACAAATATACGAAAAACATATACCTTTATTATGATACTGACAAACACTTTACGCCTATAGCTGCAACGGGATTATTCTGCAAATCGTACTTCTGAGAAGACTGTCTCAAACCTTATCAGAGACACTGAATATTGAAGCGCAATCCATTGTATACCGTAGCTTGCAAGACAGTTAAATGTTTTTAACTTCAGACATGTCATGCGGCAAGTGTCAAGTTACGTCAACTTACGTGTCGGAATGAAAAGTGTTTTATACATCACGAAACCACACCACCGGATGGTATTAGTCAGTGCGACAAATACTGGAAATGTACAGTGTGTAAAAGGGTTATTGACATAGAAAATAGACACCTGGAACTCATCAATGTTCTTCATGCTTTGAGATGGTTGTAAGAGAACATTTGTGACCCGCCATATCAAATCCAGTCGTAAGTCAGGATTTATTAACCCTGTGCCAATGCATTCTCTTATATATGCGAGTCGACCATAGGTCGCCTCGCATATATAAGAGAATGCATTGGCCAAACAATTTTTTATCATGTTTTTTAAATAAATGTTTCTTACAATTTTTAGAACATAAAATAAAAAACATCCATTACCCTGCAGGGAGCCCCACACATATATAGAAGCATATAGAAGAGTGTGGTCTGCTCATGTTTGTCTGGGGCTCTGTATGGGTGAAATTATAAAATTGTTAAAGAATACAAGAACAAATTATTAAAATTGTAAAAAAAATTTAGGCCAATGCATTCTCTTATATATGTGAGGCGACCTATGGTCGACTCGCATATATAAGAGAATTCATTGGCACAGGGTAAAAAAAATCCCGACTTACGACTGGATTTGATATGGCGGGTCACATTTCTGTTATCAAAGACCTCCCCGTCCAGAGGTAAAAATAGGTATCTGGAACGAATCTAGAGAAAAAGTTAAGAATATTTTCAGTGAAATATGAGAGAAATTGAGAAAGATTGTTTTGTTTGCATTCATGAATGCGGTGGACAGAGGGATCATGATAAATGCTTGGGAATGGAGGATCGAGAGAGAGAGAGTGCTGTCTATGAGGATATTTCCAGAGAAGACCTTGACAATATTGTAATTACTCGTGAAGACATGAGGAGTATTTGTTTGTTAAATTGTTTTTGCTATATAAAGGTAACTTATTTATTGATTATCTCTCCTTATTCGTGTATTGTTAAATTTTTGGATATAAATAAAATTGGATCAAACTACACCACCAATATTTGAGCAAATTCATTTTGTAATCAATCAATCTGAGTCTGCAAACAAATCTTTTAAATCTGAACACACACAACATGGAATATCTATTCAACATTAATACAAATACAATATACAAAACTATTTTATAAAGCATTCAAACACTTGATAATAGGTGGAACTTAAACCTCACAGTGCTATTCTAATGATAAATCACTTCAGTTAATTTCTAATTAGCCTACCAATGTACAGTAATGCCCTAAGTAATCGACTCCTTAACTACTGTTGATATATGGGTACCTTTTCAGGATTTAGTCATAAACATGGCTTGTTGCTATTCATCGGAAAGCTCTTCCCGAGAGCTTTAAATTACCCATAATTCTGCTGTGGTTAAGCAGTCGATTAATTAGGGCATTATTGTAATTCCATAGAAGACACTACTGTATGTCCCATATTAATAACATCCAAGCGATGAAACAGAAGAAGCTGCTTGACTGGATTGAAAAATCAAAATTCCATATCAAGTCCTCGTATCCTCGCGTTTAAATTTGATGCCCAGATACAGGTGCAAGGAAATACATTACAGAAACCAAGCCCATATGTAGGTGCAAGGAAATACAATACTGAAACCAAGCCCAGATGTAGGTGCCAGGAAATACAATACTGAAACCAAGCCCAGATGCAGGTGCGAGGAAATACAATACCGGAACCAAGCCCAGATGCAGGTGCCTGGAACCAGAATACCGAAACCAAGCCCAGATGAAGGTGCGAGGAAATACAATACCAAAACCAAGCACAGATGCAGGTGCCTGGAACCAGAATACCGAAACCAAGCCCAGATCATGGCCAGATGAAGGTGCGAGGAAATACAATACCAAAACCAAGCCCAGATGCAGGTGCCTGGAACCAGAATACCGAAACCAAGCCCAGATGAAGGTGCGAGGAAATACAATACCAAAACCAAGCACAGATGCAGGTGCCTGGAACCAGAATACCGAAACCAAGCCCAGATCATGGCCAGATGAAGGTGCGAGGAAATACAATACCAAAACCAAGCACAGATGCAGGTGCCTGGAAACACAGTACAGAAACCAAGACCAGATGCAGGTGTAAGGAACCAGAATACAGAAACAAAGACCAGATGCAGGTGCCTGGAAACACAGTACAGAAACCATGCAAGCACAGATGCAGGTGCCTGGAAACACACTACAGAAACCAAGACCAGATGCAGGTGCCAGGAACCTGACTACAGAAACAAAGACCAGATGCAGGTGCCTGGAAACACAGTACAGAATCAAAGCTCAGGAAACACACTACAGAAACAAAGAGTTTTATGGCCATCAAGAAGAACAAAGCTGGAATTCTTCAACCCACCCATCCTGAATTTTAAGCCCCGCATCTAAATATTTTATGTATACTAAATATTGCCACCAAGTTTCCAGTGGGTTAACCCTTTACCCAACATACCGGCCAAAACCGGCCAAATAAAGCTTCAACAGCCTAAAATATCTTCGGTCTGTCTCAATAGAACCATACAAATATGGACATCATTGGAACCGGCTCCTTGACCACATTGTGATAGTTACAGTTATGCCCTGTGCCAATGCATTCTCTTATATATGCGAGTCGACCATAGGTCGCCTCGCATATATAAGAGAATGCATTGGCCTAAAAAAAAACTTTTTTTAACACTTTTTACCATTTTTTCTTACATTCTTTAACAATTTTATAATTTTTAATGTGTTAAGCCAATGCATTCTCTTATATATGCGAGGCGACCTATGGTCGACTCGCATATATAAGAGAATGCATTGGCACAGGGTCGTTCTGTTGGGTAAAGGGTTAATACATTTGTGCACCACGTGGTGGTATTGAAGTGGAAGGATGTGTATGGGTACTATCAAATAAACAACGGAAATTTCTATAATCCTGCCATTGTCTTTGACACCACTGTCCCTATGTTTTGTTAACATTATTTTGGCTACCTTTATCTTATTATGTGTACCAAGACAATCCCAGGGACATAACTTTCAACCCATCACCAAATTCACCCTCTGGGAACCTCATTCTGCTGAGGTGTAAGCAGAATGAGGTCTCCAGAGGGTGGAATTTGGTGATGCTAGCCCGCTATGCGGGGTAGCATCACTAAATTCACCCTCTGGGGACCTCATTCTGCAAATGACAGACACCCTATTTCAAGGCTTGTTAGGGTTGCCATGATTAATCATATAATCGATGAACCGTTGATAAAGCCGATAATCAATTACCATTCCGTAGTCGATTAATCTTTTATTTATTTTGGATGTCGGAAAGTGCTGGGTATTATTGAATACCGTGTTTGTTTTACAGTTTAATCTACAACCGAAGGTTTAACAACCTTTGATCGTGCATCAGAGAGAGTCTGACAACATGAGTATACTGGTACTTAGATATTACTAGTACAGTCTATCACTTATCGTGGGCACCTTTGTGATTGTTATCCACTCTGGAAGTTTGCTGAAACTTATATAGTTTCTGTGACATTAGATTCCTTTTTTAGGAACCGTCGGCGGTCCGTCATTCATTCCTATTCTTATATTGTTTGTATGTTTGGCTATTCATAACACTGAAATTAATGGTTATGTTCGTTCTAATGAACTCACAATTATTATAGCCTTGACATCGCCGAGAAATGTGCTGGAATTGAATGCATTGTGCTCATTAGTCATTACCGGTGGTTTATGGTGCACATTATTAGCATAAAAATTCTATCAGCCGAGATTTTTAACCAACACCCACCCAATAGGCCATATTACGCAATATGGTACTTCCACTGTTGATATTAGGTACGATTAATCAATTATAATTGATTATTGATTATCGAAATAATCGGGGCACCTCTACCTGTAGTATTAGTTGTGGACAGGGCATCGAGATTCAGAGTAGATCATGTAATTGCCCTGCACCAAGCCATGGTGGGAATTATTGTCATGGAACGGATCTACATACAGCGCCTGTAGTATTAGTTGCGGCCAGGGCATCCAGATTCGAACAAGAACAAGTAAAAGCCCTGCACCGAGCCATGCAGGGAATTACTTCATGAATTGGATCTACCAGTACATACATGTAAGTCGCCTGTAGTATTAGTTGTGGTCAGGGCATCCAGATTCAAACTATAACATGTAAAAGCCCTGCACCAAGCCATGCAGGGAATTACTTCATGAATTGGATCTACCAGTACATACATGTAAGTCGCCTGTAGTATTAGTTGCGGCCAGGGCATCCAGATTCGAACAAGAACAAGTAAAAGCCCTGCACCGAGCCATGCAGGGAATTACTTCATGAATTGGATCTACCAGTACATACATGTAAGTCGCCTGTAGTATTAGTTGCGGTCAGGGCATCCAGATTCGAACTATAACATGTAAAAGCCCTGCACCGAGCCATGCAGGGAATTACTTCATGAATTGGATCTACCAGTACATACGTCGCCTGTAGTATTTGTTGCGGACAGGGCATCCAGATTATAACTATAACATGTAAAAGCCCTGCACCGAGCCATGCAGGGAATTACTTCATGGATTTGATCTTCCAGTACATACGTCGCCTGTAGTATTTGTTGCGGACAAGGATTCAGATTCAAACTATAACATGTAACAGCCCTGCACCGAGCCATGGAGGGAATTACTTCATGGATTGAATTCAAACTAAAACATGTAAAAGCCCTGCACCGAGCCATGCAGGGAATTACGGTCAAGGAATGATGTACATACAGTGCCTGTAATACTAGTTGTGGTCAGGGCATCCAGATTCAGATAACAACATGTAATAGCCCTGTACCAAGCTATGGAGGGAATAACTCCATGGAATGGATCTACATGCAGCGCCCATAATATTAGTTGCGGACAGGGCATCCAGATTCAAACATGAACATGTAATAGGCCTGTACCATGCTATGGAGGGAATAACTCCATGGAATGGATCTACATGTACACTGCATGTACATGTAATATTAGTTGTGGTCAAGAATTCAGATTCAAACTATAACATGTAAAAGCCCTGCACCGAGCCATGCAGGGAATTACTTCATGGAATGGATGTACATACAGTGTATGTAATATTAGTTGCGGTCAGGGCATCCAGATTCAAACTATAGCACATAACAGCCCTGCACCGAGCCATGCAGGGAATTACTTCATGGATTGGATCTACATGCAGCGCCTGTAGTATTAGTTGTGGACAGGGCATCCAGATTCGAACTATAACATGTGACAGCCCTGCACCAAGCCATGCAGGGAATTACTTCATGGAAGGATCTACATACATGTACAGCACCTGTAGTATTAGTTGCGGACAGGGCATCCAGATTATAACTATAACATGTAAAAGCCCTGCACCGAGCCATGCAGGGAATTACTTCATGAATTGGATCTACCAGTACATACGTCGCCTGTAGTATTTGTTGCGGTCAGGGCATCCAGATTATAACTATAACATGTGACAGCCCTGCACCAAGCCATGCAGGGAATTACTTCATGGAAGGATCTACATACATGTACAGCACCTGTAGTATTAGTTGCGGACAGGGCATCCAGATTATAACTATAACATGTAAAAGCCCTGCACCGAGCCATGCAGGGAATTACTTCATGAATTGGATCTACCAGTACATACGTCGCCTGTAGTATTTGTTGCGGACAAGGATTCAGATTCAAACTATAACATGTAAAAGCCCTGCACCAAGCCATGCAGGGAATTACTTCATGAATTGGATCTACCAGTACATACATGTAAGTCGCCTGTAGTATTAGTTGCGGACAGGGCATCCAGATTCAAACTATAACATGTAAAAGCCCTGCACCGAGCCATGCAGGGAATTACTTCATGGAAGAATCTACCAGTACATACGTCGCCTGTAGTATTTGTTGCGGACAAGGATTCAGATTCAAACTATAACATGTAACAGCCCTGCACCGAGCCATGCAGGGAATTACTTCATGGAAGGATCTACATGCAGCGCCTGTAGTATTAGTTGTGGACAGGGCATCCAGATTCAAACTATAACATGTAAAAGCCCTGCACCAAGCCATGCAGGGAATTACTTCATGAATTGGATCTACCAGTACATACATGTAAGTCGCCTGTAGTATTAGTTGCGGACAGGGCATCCAGATTCAAACTATAACATGTAAAAGCCCTGCACCGAGCCATGCAGGGAATTACTTCATGGAAGAATCTACCAGTACATACGTCGCCTGTAGTATTTGTTGCGGACAAGGATTCAGATTCAAACTATAACATGTAACAGCCCTGCACCGAGCCATGCAGGGAATTACTTCGTGGAAGGATCTACATACATGTACATGTACAGCACCTGTAGTATTAGTTGCGGACAGGGCATCCAGATTATAACTATAACATGTAACAGCCCTGCACCGAGCCATAGAGGGAATTACTTCATGGATTTTATCTACCAGTACATACATGTAAGTCGCCTGTAGTATTAGTTGCGGTCAGGGCATCCAGATTCGAACAAGAACAAGTAAAAGCCCTGCACCGAGCCATGCAGGGAATTACTTCATGAATTGGATCTACCAGTACATATGTCGCCTGTAGTATTTGTTGCGGACAGGGCATCCAGATTATAACATGTAACAGCCCTAACTATAACATGTAACAGCCCTGCACCGAGCCATGGAGGGAATTACTGTCAAGGAACGGATCTACATACAGTGCCTGTAATACTAGTTGTGGACAGGGCATCCAGATTATAACATGTAACAGCCCTAACTATAACATGTAACAGCCCTGCACCGAGCCATGGAGGGAATTACTGTCAAGGAATGATGTACATACAGTGCCTGTAATACTAGTTGTGGACAGGGCATCCAGATTCAGATAACAACATGTAATAGCCCTGTACCAAGCTATGGAGGGAATAACTCCATGGAATGGATCTACATGCAGCGCCCATAATATTAGTTGCGGACAGGGCATCCAGATTCAAACATGAACATGTAATAGGCCTGTACCAAGCTATGGAGGGAATAACTCCATGGAATGGATCTACATGCAGTGCATGTACATGTAATATTAGTTGTGGTCAAGAATTCAGATTCAAACTATAACATGTAAAAGCCCTGCACCGAGCCATGCAGGGAATTACTTCGTGGAAGGATCTACATACATGTACATCGCCTGTAGTATTAGTTGTGGACAGGGCATCCAGATTATAACTATAACATGTGACAGCCCTGCACCAAGCCATGCAGGGAATTACTTCGTGGAAGGATCTACATACATGTACAGCGCCTGTAGTATTAGTTGCGGACAGGGCATCCAGATTATAACTATAGCACATAACACCCCTGCACCAAGCCATGCAGGGAATTACTTCGTGGAAGGATCTACATACATGTACATGTAATATTAGTTGTGGACAGGGCATCCAGATTATAACTATAACATGTAACAGCCCTGCACCAAGCCATGCAGGGAATTACTTCCTGGATTGGATCTATCAGTACATACGTCGCCTGTAGTATTAGTTGCGGACAGGGCATCCAGATTATAACTATAACATGTAATCGCCCTGCCCCAAGCCATAGAGGGAATTACTTCGTGGAAGGATCTACATACATGTACAGCGCCTGTAGTATTAGTTGTGGACAGGGCATCCAGATTATAACTATAACATGTGACAGCCCTGCACCAAGCCATGCAGGGAATTACTTCGTGGAAGGATCTACATACATGTACAGCGCCGGTAGTATTAGTTGTGGACAGGGCATCCAGATTCAGACAAGAACATGTAAATCGCCCTGCACCAAGCCATAGAGGAGGCCCCCACCCCCACCGGTCATCCCGCAGTGTCCACGTCTAACATGATCTAAAATGACGATGATCGACGATCTGTATGTCAAACCGTGAATTTATTGTGATAAAAATCGCATTTATATTATTATTATGATCATTTTTGGAAGGTCGGCGTACGAATACCGGTATTTTTGGAATGCCGAATACCTCCTAATAGAGGGGCCAGAATACGGCGTACCTCATAACATGGCATGGAATACGGCGTACGAAAAAGGGGGGTGGGGGCCTCATAGAGGGAATTACTTCATGGATTGGATCTACATACAGCGCATGAAATATCAGTTGCGGACAAGGCATCGAGATTCGGAGTAGATCGTGCAGCAGCCATGTACCAAGCCACGGAGGAAATGATTGTCATGGTAACCATACTGAGAAGATCGATTACTGGAATATGCAGTGTCTGGTATTTATCACCTCCAAATATAGCATACCTGTACATGTATTCGGTGTTTAATATAACTATGTATTAAGGGATGAAATCAGAGCAATTTTGATGAAACATTAGTACGCCAAAAGTACCGTAGTCACTGCGTGTAAATCATACATGTATATATAACAATGACACTGTTTTCTGGCTATCGGAAAGCTCTCCCAGCATTAATGTACATGTATCTAGACAAGCATGTCAAGTTATAATATACCAAGATTTAGAGACCCCATCTACGCTACAATAATCATCATGTGATATACACTGTGTATGTGTATACACTGCGTGTAAATCGTATATATAACAATGACACTGTTTTCTGACTAATGGGAAATCAAATTTATGATATAAACTTATTTTGGCATGATTATTTGTTACTCCATTGAGATCACCTCAGCAGAATGTTTCACATCGCTTTAAACACAGATATCAGCCATATCGGTTCACAGTTATCAGACTCACCCCTGGTTGTTAATGTTGCAAGTAAAGGTCGAAAATTTGGTGTTCATACATTTAGTATGGCACGAGTTAGCAACTTGCAATTGATAAGATCTTTGTGACTTTTTTCTCTCTTCCTTCTTTGATGATCTCATTTATAAAATATAAATTTTAACTTTTGGATTATATTAATTGAGATATTTTGGTTTGTACGTTCCAAATTTAGTAAAACTGCTCTGGGCCACTGCTCCCCATCCTACCGGTACATTTATAACAAGTGAACGAGGAATCAGGTATCTGCAAAAATTGGGTCACTGTTCCCTTATATTTTTTACCCCCTATTTTCATATGCTTTGCAGATTCCATCTTTCTCTTGTTATCCATACATTTGGTACCAACTTCACTTTGTGATTAAATGTACATGTATATGACTAATCAGTTTCAGGCCATTTTTCTTTCAGCTTATCCTAATTTGACATATCAAAACGCCTTCGGGCCATCAGCTAGCATTTAATTTTGACTTTTTACTGTCATCCCGGGATGTAGACCCCGAAGCCACGACAAATAGTTTTCATGGCTGGCTCAACCGATTTTCGTGGCTGGTTAGCTTGCTAAGCCGGCTCAGTCACGACGTTCGTGGCTGACGAAATATGGCGGCTCAGCCGGCTGAGATGTTATCATTCAGCGTATTTCCGTTTCCGAAATGTTCCTAATCCCCTGTTATCGGTTATAGATGCCGTTTTTTAGCGTTTGTGGTGAACCCGTAGAATTCCAGACCACACGTAATCTTTTGATGTTGGGATTTTCCATTACGGCGAAATTCACGAAGGACTGGCATGGATATACTATGTAGTTTCCCATCTAATCGGTATAAGTAGTTACATTGGGACTTCTGTCGACTTCAGACTGCTATCATCACTGCCATCTTGCGATATATGCATGCATCATTGAATGATGAACCGGATAGTAATGATATATACTATTTCAAACTATTTTCTATTCTTATGTGTATATATTGACAAATGCCAGTGATGTCAGAGACTGGGTGTTGTCGATATAAACAATTTATATTTTAACCCTTTCAATACCGAATGGATGCGCCCATTCAGTTATATGAAAGCATGCATTGGGATAGTCTATTCCACATTAAGGGGCCAGGTGTTCTGATAATATAACAACCATGCGAGTATGCCAATATTAGGTAAGGCGGTTTAGTTCTTTGCGATTCACAGTACAGTTGTGCTTGACATATAAGCCCATGCACATGGCTCAGCCATTTTACAATTCCGGCGGCGGAGATTTTTAAATGTGGCTGGCGTTAGAAATAATATGGCTGGCGGCGGCTTGTGGCCAATATGGCTGGCGGCGGCGGCGTACGATGGCGGCTTCGGGCTCTACCGGGATGCTACATGTACGTGTGATTTTCACTAAACCCTACCTGATGTCTTACCTGGTCAGACACTCACATACCACTTATTGGTTCCCATAAAACAAATGGGTTCACAGTTGTGAAACTGACCCCTGGTCATTAATGTACTAGAAAGTAAACAATCTAAGATTATATCTTGTTACATTAATTAATTATTTGGAGGTGGTTATAGGTCATTGATATTGTGATAACATTATCTGACTTCAAACAAACATTAATGGGAAAGTATCTAAATGATGGATTGTATCTTGTTACATTAATAACTTGGTGGATATGGTTCATTGATATATCATGATCACATTTCAATTAAATCTCGCCTACATTGTTATGTATGTTCAAGATTTTAATTTGTACCAAGCCAGTCGAATTGTTTGCATATTGATACCAGCCTATCTGTATATAGTTTCTTACACATGCAAAATTTCTTTTAATTTTATATCGATCATTATTTATGGACACATTTTATTCAATGAAAAATAAAACAAACTGTTTGCTTAACCTTTTCAGTGCCAGGTCCGATTTTTGTATAAACCCATACTAGTATACCCTGTGCCAATGCATTCTCTTATATATGCAAGTCAACCATAGGTCGCCTCGCATATATAAGAGAATGTTTTTTCATCATTTGTTATTATTTTTTACAATTTTAATAATTTTTTGTTATATTCTTTAACAGACTTATTTTGTAGGTTTAGTGCCAGGGAATCTTACGTTTTTCATGAGCATCAAAATTATTACTATGAATACTTGGTGATAGTATTGAGTTATAACATGCCCCTAAGGTTTTATCCAGTTTGTTTTTAAATTTGCTATAGCATGCTTAATTAAGCATACCCAAAAATAATTTTACCCAAAAAAATCTTTAAAAAAAACAATCTTTTTTTATTTTTTATTTTTTTTAGGGCCGATTTTACAGACCATAAATTAGGGCCGATGAGATCGGCACCTGGCACTAAAAGGGTTAAATAAAACTTCACAGAGCATACATCGAAAAATTTATATTTATATGGTTTAACCCTTTTAGTGTCAGGGGCCGATGAGATCGGCCCAAAGTTATGGTCTGCAGAGTGCCCTGGGTTAGGCCAATGCATTCTCTTATATATGCGAGGCGACATATGGTCGACTCGCATATGTAAGAGAATGCATTGGCACAGGGTATATGGGTCGATACAAAAATCGGACCTGGCACTGAAAGGGTTAAATAATCACCAGAATTCAACCTGACTGAGATACATATATCACGTGGTAATTATTGTAGATGGGGTCTCTAAATCTTGGTATATTGTAACTTGACATGCTTGTCTAGATACATGTACATTAATGCTCTAAATAATCGACCTCTTAACCACAGCAGAATTATGGGTCATTTTTCAGGATTTAATCGGGGAGAGCTTTCCGATGAATGGCAACAAGCCATATTTCGGACTAAATCCTGAAAATTCTGCTGTGGTTAAGGGGTCAATTAATTAGGGCATTATTGTACTGTAGTCTTTTATATGTGCCTTGTATGTTCTGATGCCCACATGTACAATGTACATGTATCAGAGTGCACACAAACAGCATGTGTGGTCAGCTGAGACCTAACTGACACTGAATATACACAACAGAACTGCTAATCGCAACTTGTTTTATGAATATAAATTAGCTCCCATAGCACTAGAATTTCATAGCTTTTATATATCCCTCATGTTAAATCTAACTAGCAGTCGCAGACGGCGGTATCATCGCCGAAATGATCAGTCGAGGAAGTGCATTCTCAATAATAATGTGCAATTGGGGAAGTACATTCTCAACAAGAGGTGGAATTTTGTCAAAAAGCCTGGCTTGCGAACTCATTTTAGGACTGACATTTGTGGAAATTAGCCATGTGACTTCAGTTGTAGAATAATTCTACCACTACCAGGTCGATGGTTGACCTTAACACGGTATGTACATGTAGGTCGCCTATTTACCCCATGTATCTATGTCACCCTATTTACCCCCCCCCCCCCCCCCCGGTATGAATCTAGTAGTATTCAGACACTACTATTCCAACAACATCAACGTCACATTCAACTTTAAACACCTTTTCAAGAGCATCAACATCACATTCTACAACTTCAAGCACTTCTGGGACTACTTCAACAACATCGACATTGCACTCTACCACAGATATTCCAAGTTTTTCTGGACAGATTGCACTGTTGTCTCCATTCGAACATTTTGCGCTTCCAAGCACATCTGCTGCTTCAATTCAACCTACATGTACAGGCTCGGTTTTTCCAAGCACATTTGGATCTTCTGCGATTGCAAGCACATCTGGATGTGTTCATTCTATTACTATGAGACCACATATGAGTGTGAAACCTTCCACACGATTTAATATTGACAACATTATTTGTATAATCACTTCACTTACAGAATTTAAAAAATGGGGCCGCAGATTTTCGGTCAACACTGACGACATTACTCATAAGAAGAATAACAGCTGCGAGAAGATTAACATTCAGGAATAGGGCCCTCACTCTAGAGGGAATAGTTTTTGACATCAACACTCAGAGTGACTTGGAAGTGTGGGGTGTAAAATTTGGAGTTAGCACCAGGAACTATTTGGCTAGGACTATAACACACAGCAAGAGAATAGTCCTCAGAAACATAGCCCTGAGGGCTCAGGATAACAACTGATTAAATAGTCAACGTTTTTCTATGTCTCACCTTTTGCTGTTAGGATTCATGAACACTACATCAGACATTTACCCAACAGAACGGCCCTGTGCCAATGCATTCTCTTATATATGCGAGTCGACCATAGGTCGCCTCGCATATATAAGAGAATGCATTGGCTTAACACATTAAAAATCATAAAATTGTTAAAGAATGTAAGAAAAAATGGTAAAAAGTGTTAAAAAACGATTTTTTTTAGGCCAATGAATTCTCTTATATATGCGAGGCGACCTATGGTCGACTCGCATATATAAGAGAATGCATTGGCACAGGGAATAACTGTAACCATCACAATGTGGTCAATGAGCCGGTTCCAATGATATCCATATTTGTATGGTTTTATTGAGACAGACCCAAGATAATTTAGGCTGTTGCAGCTTTATTTGGCGTTTTTGGCCGGTTTGTTGGGTAAAGGGTTAACCATTAGAACATTACACCCAAAATAATCCAGTAATCGAGGTAGGATAATACATAAATCTATTTCTTAATTATCCAGGAAAGGTGTAATTGATTGTGATAGAATATACATACAAATATACCTCAGACATATGAATGAACTTGCTGTAAATCTCTTTAAGTTTTGATATAATTATAGCACTATATAATTTGAAAAGCCAGTTTGTCTGATAATAGCAGATCAACTATATACGATACAACATGTACATGTATATAGTAAACTGGCAATGAACAAATTTATCTACTTTAAATAGCCTACAACAGACGTTAAATATATGGTCAGAACAGGATTAATCTGGTTTGCTAGCAGATAATAGAGGCACATAGGTATTGACGGGCGACTGGCTCATACAGACACAAGAAATCGAAATCCGACACAAAATCAATCATTGTAATGAAGTTAGAATCGGAAAATATCCAGTTGATGGATTTCAACCGGGCAACCAGCCAGTAATATATCAATTTCACGGTTGCTGGTTTCATGTCTTTTTTTGGTAAAATTAAAGTGAATCAACCCGGTGTTTATCTTGCACGGTGAAGACGACATGGGCCGTATTGTCAAAGTGACCACTATGCCATAGGTCGTGGTCAGTGACAATAACATTTTTATTACTCTGGGCGGATGTACATGTATGCTGAACATGATGGAGAGATAGCAATGGACTATTGCCATTATTGCTTTCCTGGGAATACATTAAGTTCTGGATAAATCTTATGGCCATGGACGCGACACCTTCCTGCTCTTCTTGCAGACACAAATTCTTGGAGACGCACTGGAAGCTCAAGATAAAACACTGAGTTATCGGCAGACATACATGTATTAACCCTTTACCCAACAGAACGGCCCTGTGACAATGCATTCTCTTATATATGCGAGTCGACCATAGGTCGCCTCGCATATATAAGAGAATGCATTGGCTAACATATATTAAAAATGATAAAATTGTCAAAGAATGTAGAAAAATATTATAAAAATTATTAAAAAATGTAAGAAAAAATTATAAAATTGTTAAAGAATGTAAGAAAAAATGGTAAAAAAGTGTTGAAAACAGCTGTTAACAAAAGAATTTTTTTTTAGGCCAATGCATTCTCTTATATATGTGAGGCGACCTTTGGTCGACTCGCATATATAAGAGAATGCATTGGCACAGGGCATAACTGTAACCATCACAATGTGGTCAATGAACCGGTTCCAATGATATCCATATTTGTATGGTGTTATTGAGACAGACCAAAGATATTTTAGGCCGTTGAAGCTTTATTTGGGCGTTTTTGGCCGTTTTGTTGGGTAAAGGGTTAAGGGATGCAACAGAGCATGATTGCTACAAAAATCAGATATACATGTATGTGTGGTCCACAAGCAGTTAAAAGTAGATAACCCAGCAAAAATCAGATATATGTGTGGTCCACAAGCAGTTAAAAGTAGATAACCCAGCAAAAATCAGATATATGTGTCGTCCACAAGCAGTTAAAGGTAGATAACCCAGCCTGGTTGTAACTAGCAGACACTCTATACATCCGAAATTCATTAAATATGAGAATAAACCACACCAACATGCTGCCGAAATATGGGACTTATAAAATATATTTGGTGCTGATTCTAGTGAATAAGTTGGTGTCGGTTTCAAAGAGTGCTTTTTTTATCAACAAAACTATCATTTACCGTATGCAGAAAAAGATGAAGTTAGTTGGGGAGTAAGATGAGCTGCATGAACAAAGTAGAAGGTAATAATACATAATGATTCGACCAATGAAATTACTCATTCCCATCTACAAGTCAATGTCAACAGCCATGACAAATGTCATAACAATCCGACCAAAGATAGGACTTGCACCCGTGCCAAAGAATTTAGTCATGCAAAGAGCGAAATCCAAGATGGCTGCCAGCGATAAATAAAACATTTGTATCCTATAGTCAAGATTTTAATCTGGTCCACATAAGAGACTATTATAAGACGTTGGAAGATGTGATGAAACCATCGAAATGTGAAATTTGTTTGACTGTTCAAGAGTTCAATAATTTATGTGAACTAAAGAGTGACATTTGTGACACACTACCAGACTGGGATGAGTTCATCCCTTGTTCGTTCAGCCATCACAATCAACAATCATATATATTATGTGGTACATGTGTACGTGTTGCCCCTGATGGAATTTTGATTAAATAATAATTCAAATAAGTGTTTGTTATTATACTTAAGGGGTTAACATGCTTGGCTGCTACAATAAGGTCGAATGAATTACACATTAGAATGGTTATTATATAGGTCGGAATATGGTGCACATATTGTACACCTGTTTTTTATTGGTATATATACTCCCTTTGTCTATAACCGACATTAATTGACAAATAATGTGAGACTTCCGTTAAATAAGAAGTCCTCGCATTTTAGTGCTAATAATTATATGTCTCCGAATGAATTGAGCACATTTTTCGTTTTTTAGCTAGACATACTCTACATACAGCGCTTGATTAATTGGATCCAGGGTGGAACTCGCATTAAAATACATTTTAGCGCGAATAAATTTCGGCGGCAATTTTGGGTATAAAACAAAACACTTGAGGAAAAGACCTCACAATTTTTAAAACCATGAACCAAGATACGAACACACCGGAAAAAAATACTCCTGTTGAGCGGGATATGGGAGTTGAGGATGTGTCCCCCATAGGGGTCATAGAGGAGGACAGCGACCCCGACTGGGGGATGGATTTAGATTTTGCTGATATTCCCCTTGAGGGGATAAATGTTGATGCTATTCTCCCCCCCCCCTTCTTATAACCTACATGTATGTATTTTAACACGTTTTTAATGTTTGCTACTTCTTCATTTCAGTCATTATCGGATCAAACGATAGAGTGGCTGTTGGAGCCATGGAGTCCGCGGGAAAGAGAGCGGCGCGGAATGAATGACAGCTCTCCAAATTCATGCCCTCCTCCGAAGAAACAGAAGAAGGAATGAACATTGAACTATAGTTATACCATTAAATGATATGGATTTATATAGTTTTACTGGATTGTGAAATTCCCCTAGGGGTAATGTATTTAAAAGTGAGTAAATGTGACATATAACATTGTGCTGTTCATTATTAGTTCTATACATGTTACATGTATATAGAAATAATGAGCTTTGGTTGTTCACGAATTTAGAAAGAGCCTATATATTTAAAGTTTCCAGACTCGAGATGCGTTAATTATATGATTTCGGCATATGCTTTATATGGCTTTAAAGTGCTTTATTGAATGATTTAAAGAGCGTTATTAAATGTTTCCAGGCTCAAGATGCGTTAATTATATGATTTCGGCATATGCTTCATATGGCTTTAAAGTGCGAAATCGAATGATTAAAGAGCGTTATTAAATGTTTCCACTCGAGATGCATTAATTATGGTTTCGGCATATGCTTTAAATGTTTTAACTCTTTGATTGCCAGGGGCCGATATTATCGGCCCAAATGTCCGGTCGTTAAATTGCCAGGGCCGATATTATCGGCCATATTTGTAACCGTAATTATTTTGATCACAACTGTATGACAATAATAAAAAAGTTTTTCAAGTTTCATAAAATTATTGTTTTAATTGTTTCTAATTAAATTCTGCATTATATATCTTATTTTTAATCCTTTTTAAGACATTTGAAAATAAAAATAATGAAATAAGTTTGTAAACAAAATGTAAGATCCGCAGTCGGAAATCCAAAATGGCCGACAATTTCAGAAAAATATTTTTAGACAATTATTTATATGAAAGATCTGCATTTTACCAATGCATTAACTAATTTAAACATGATAGTATGACAACCTGACATTACAATAAAGATTATGTGTACTTTACATTGTTTTATTAGTTTTTTTAATAGTCAAAATTGCTGTTTTTGCTGAATGAATCACCTATTTTTCAAGGTAAAACGTAATTCACTAGAACAAACGGCGTGATTTTTAACTCCCACAGGCCCCAACGTGCCTCAGTGACAGTTTAGACCACATGCTTATGTCTCATTTTTTGTTATTTTATTTATAGCACAATGATGATAAGCTTGTAGTTAGAGATTTAATTATATATCACAATTTTTGTTTTGTTTTTTGACAGTCAAAATTGCCATTTTCCTCAATTAAAAAACCTAGCTATTTTCGTATTAAACTGTCGCAACTAAAGTCTAAATCGGCTCCTGCATTGTGTATCTCTTCACATATGGTCAAGCTATTCCAGAACTAGACCCTAATTTACTCTTACAATTAAGTTTTTAAAATGAGAAAGACAGTAGAAAGATTTATCAGATCATCATCGTTGGAATACTGTCTCAGAAAACCAATATTGAAAATAGTAGGTTGTGGGCCATTTTTCAATTGGATTATTGCAAAAAAAATCCTTATTTGGAGTTATTTCCCTTGGGTGACAAGGAGTTATGCCCCTTAATTGTCGTGAATATTCTTCGGCAAAATATTCACCCGCAATTCTTTGGCTAATCACCTACATACATGTTCTTGATATTTGAATCATTATTTCATAAGAAGAAGACTATTATTGTATCATACTTTTCCACAATAAAATCAGTTTTCTCATAAATTCTCCGGCAATTTAGGTGTAAAATTAGCTCGGCAACGAAAGAGTTAAAGAGCGTTATTAAATGTTTCCACTCGTGATGCATTAATTATGATTTCGGCATATGCTTTATATGGATTTAAAATGCTTTATTAAATTATTTAAAGAGCGTTATTAAATGTTTCCAGGCTCAGGATGTATTAATTATGATTTCGGCATTTGCTTTAAATGGATTTAAAGAGCGTTATTAAATGTTGTATGTAATGATGAACTACACAATGCTATACATTACATTTACTCAATTTTTAAATATAAAGTTATAAACTTACCTGACAAGAGATGAAGAAATCCTTTCCTGAATTGAATTAATTCTTCAACGTACAACTCATAAAAATAAGTGAAAGTGCAGCGTTATGAAGATTGCAATGGTTTTATAAGATATATCTTTATTCTAGAATGTACTAGTGAACTTTGAAACACCCACACTAATTTGATGTTATTCTGGAAATTTTTGTATTCTACAACATTCTAGATTGTTTTAATTTGTCGGCGTTTCATAACCTTTTAGAAAGACATTTTCTTTCCCATTTTGTGCAAATGATATATGATTATAATAGCACTAGCTCCCGTGAGGGCTTGCTTGGGGTTTATTTTTCTCTTTGTTTTTAACGAGATATTATTAGAGTGGCACTTCTTCTTCAAACTTTCCGTGAGTCTCAGTTATACAACTGGGTTAATTATTTAGAAGAACTATTTCTTTTTGGGCTTCTCATGGAGTTTGTTGAGGTACATGTATGTTGGGTAGCCATGAATTGCAGGACCCCATCGGTCACAATGGCATGCTCCAGGTTGGTCCCTCTGCCCGATGACTATGTTCTGGTCCTTTGGCTGCCCATGTTAACCTGGCACTGAGAACCAGAATATGGAACGAGGAGTTTGTTGAGTTGTCCTCTTTGTTGGACAACAATAATACGCCGCAATACACTGTTTCATTCGAGCCATCGATGGAGTGGCCTATCCGGTCCATTCCTAAACCCAGTAAACAAATTTCAACAATAGACCAATGGATTTCAGCTTTTGAAATTTCCCCCAAGACATTTATATCATGCGGAATCCACATCAGTCCAGGGCTTTGGTCAAATATCAAAACAAGATCTGGACTTTGGCGCAGGACAAGGCAAATTGGCTGATGTATGACAGGCAATTCAGAATGCTCAAACAGGTTGACCATTCACTGGCATGGGATGCATTGCATCTAGTTCTTTTTGTTAAAGCTACATGGCAGCCCTTGATTACAAATCGCCCTCAGCCTAGTCCTTACAAACAGTCCGGATCTTATTCACGATCTCAATCTCAACAATCTCTGCCTTTTCCTAAAGGTTTCTGTTTTAAATTCCATAACACTGGAATTTGTAATGGCTGCAAATTTTCAC
Source organism: Siphonodentalium dalli (assembly GCA_032622095.1). NCBI lineage: Eukaryota > Metazoa > Mollusca > Scaphopoda > Gadilida > Siphonodentaliidae > Siphonodentalium > Siphonodentalium dalli. The sequence goes on from CP136063.1 coordinate 53,472,934, forward strand.
ATCAATGTTTTGTATGTAATAAAGAACATCCATTCATGAGATGTGCCAGCAAATCTGAGTGGTTTCGGAATCCTTTTCGTAGGAAAAACCGAGGCTTTCGAGTTGGGTCGCTGGAAATCGAATGCATTAAAAATATATATTCGCCGACCGGCAATTATTTGAACCAACTGCATGGACATCTTGGTAGCGCTATCCATTCTTCATAGATTTGAGGCAAATTACTAGTGGATCGTGATTTTGGCCCATTGAGTTTTACTGATACTTACCAGCATTGATCTCTAACGGACCTCGACACCATCCCTACATGTAGCTCATGGGGATTTTGTTGTTGAGATTTTATAAGTACTCACATCATGTATGTACAATTTGTTTAAGGAATTACCGACACTGTATTTAGTTGCCATGGCTACCCAACATACTGGTTTAATTTTGCATTGTTGTATCACCACATCAATTATCATCGGTGACGTCATCAAAATAAAATCTCTCCCACTATCTTTTCATGTAGCTTATGGAGAAGTGGGGGTCGTATGAGGTAATCATAATACGGTATATCGATGGGGGATTTTATTAAATGCTGAGATTTTACTAAGTAATCACATTCATTAACCCTTTACCCAACAAAACCCCTTATAGAGCCCCACATAGACTGGAGCAGACGACACTCTGTAGTGCATGCTTTCATCTGTGTGAGGCTCCCTGTGGGATAAATCTCTTAATTAACCCTTTTCCCAACAAAGCAGCCAAATAAAGCTTCAACAGCCTAAAATATCTTCGGTCTGTCTCAATAACACCATATGAAACCGGTATATCATTGGAACCGGTTCATTGACCACATGGTGATGTTTACAGTTATTCCCTGTGCCAATGCATTCTCTTATATATGCGAGTCGACCATAGAATTCTTACATTCTTTAACAATTTTATAATTTTTTTGCTTACATTTTTTAACAATTTTTATAATTTTTTTCTACATTCTTTGACAATTTTATCATTTTTAATATGTGTTAAGCCAATGCATTCTCTTATATATGCGAGGCGACCTATGGTCGACTCGCATATATAAGAGAATGCATTGGCACAGGGCCGTTCTGTTGGGTAAAGGGTTAACAAGTTATTTCAGGAATTACCAACACTTGTTATTGGCATGTAAGTAACTCATTGGCACACTAGTGCAACATTGTAACTCAACTACAATTATCATTGGTTAGTTCAATAAAGAGGGTTCTCCCAAACTCTTTTCATGTAGTTCATGGAGAAATTTGGTGGAGCTTTATTTATTACAGTTAGGTAAACATAACAATTGGAAATCTCAGGTGTCTCTAGACAGATCATTAGATTAATATTAATCTGCTGGCTTTCAACCTAGGAAATATGTTTCAAATGAAACTGCAGTAGTTGTGCGATTTCATTATGTAAATATTTATATATACATCATTATCGCAGGTTTCAGCTCGCTTGTTCATCAAGGAGACATTAGCTTATAGTCTACATATTCGAGCCACTGGCGTTTTTAGCTAAGTCTGTAATTAGGCAATATAGATTCGTCTCACTGGGAGACTATTCATGTACAGATATATTCATGCTAAATCAGTCAACTAGTATAGCTATATATTTGTCAACAATAAGGCAAAAAAAAAGTGTTTTGGTTCTCGGGCAGTTTTGTTTTTCAAATCAATGAGGGAGGTACATGTAGGGTTTTCTATTTATTTTTTATTTTTTTCTGCGCATAGTAAGCATGGACAAACTGTTATGCATATAAACTCATTTAGTCTTACCGGTATATAAAAATGACATTGTACTACCAGTGTATGACTGGGATTACCTACATGTAACAATATATAATGCCCCTGACATTAACTACTGTTATTGTTGTCTAAAAACTGATACCTCCCAATTCTAATATGTGATCTTGAATTTAGTCCTGTGCCTTTCAATTGTATAAAGTTACAATTAGTAAGTTGTTCACAATGACTATAAATTTTAAGAAGAGCATGATGATCAGCTAATCATGTTCTTAATTGTAGTCATCTACTTCATGTTGTAAGCCTGCAAGTCACATTTTAACACATTACATGTTAGAGCTCATTGCACACTAATATTCAACAAATATCTGCTATGGACATGTTGATAAAAATAAAAAAATAAATACAAAAAAAAATTTCGTAAGTTTTTTGTCATGACATCAGGCATTGCAATAAAAAGGCCTAATGCCTAATAGCTGCAATTTTTGACAGTATTATAGCCAAGTTTTTTCATTAAATAGCTTTCAGCAATGTTAGTTTAGGCACGACATATCTCCTTCTTGTCAACTTCTACTTCATTCAGGTCTTGCTTTTGTGGCTATAATGCTGGTCCATCTTAAGCTACCAGCATTGTGGAGCTTTACACCACAAACAGTATTTCACTCAAAATTTTATCATGGTCTGATTCACCTAATGGACATATACATGTAGATTTCTTCAAAAATATTACCATGATTAATTCGTAGCCAGCAACAAGGACTATTAATCAATTGACACCTTTGAGTGATTTTGGCGAATAAAATATTTTGTCGGACCGCATACACTAGTCTATTAGTTTCTTCACTCCTTGAGGTATATTAACCTTCTTCAAATGAAGAACCATCATTTAGTAGGCAAGGGAGTGGCATAAAAGATATACTCCTGTATTGAACATTTTATAAGTAAAAAACGGGGGATAACTCCACAAATAAAATTCGGACAGATCTCATAATCGCGTAGTGCGTGTAGTTTCCCAGTGCTAAATATATGTGCCAACAATTGACCAAATATTGTAGGAATAAAGTTCCCACAAATGTATTTCCTAAAATGCTATTAACACAGTTACAAACATTACATAAACTTATTGTTTGAAACAATTTGTAATATGTGTGCTCTCGGGCTCCAAATAAAAGTGCAGGGGAGAAATTCTATCGAAAGTTAATAAAAGTGCAGACCCAAACAATAGTGCAAGAGGAACTCTGAGCAAAACATCAACACAACTGCGTTAAATAAATTATTTTAAAAGTAGGTAAAGTATTATAAGGAATCAACATTATATGTGTCATGTGTTTTATTCAATATTTAAATATTCACATGTACATGTATGCCATATACATATAGCTATAATTTCATCATTTTGATAGAAAATAATAAACATGCATGTTTATTTGAAGCCCAAGAGAATATTTGATATAAAAACAAGATAAATATTGGTACGGCACTTACCAATTTTTTTTCATCAGGAATCCATATATTTCACGCAAAAATATGCAGTTGGTGCAGACAGTCAAGAGCTCCTACAGGTTCTTTTCATACATGTATCTTTGTATCTGGAGGTGAGGTGGCTCTGACAGGTTGGTTCTTGCCTGCCCTCTTCCTGGAGGAACAACTGACATTACTTGATGTTGACTGTCCACCCACACTATACTTCCACGAAGTTCGATCTTGACTGTACTGCAAAAAGAATTAGTTGGTCAGTATTCATGAGATGCAGAAAAATATGACAAGACCTGTGATGTCTGAGTTGCTTCAGCAATATTAACAGCATAACCAACATCATTGCATGATTTTCAGTATATATTGTAAGCTGTACATATCTATTTCTTATAGAATATAGGGGTATGTAGCATCTTTCTACACCAAAACTCTGATCCATCATAGATAACAGTTACCTTTAACTGGGTATGACAACCAGTTCCATGTCAGGCATCTTTGACCAGCCCTGGCTTCTTAGGAATGCGGAAAGTTGAAATGTCTAAGGAATACCATATTATCAACATGAAGTGATACCTTTCGTCATCTATTTGTTCAGCAAATACTAGTAACTAACACATGTTACCCATAAGAGATCAGAATACAAACTGAATGTTACCAGCATGTGACCTCAGGCAGTCTGGGGATTAGATGCATGGACAATCTTATGCCACACTCTGGAAGATTATAATCCCCACTCTATGCTAAACCAGGTTGGAGCAAACTGATTGTTAATTGTCCCAGATTGCTGGCCCAGATCTGAGCCAAATCATTAGGCATGAACTTGCCATGAAGCTAATCTGCCCTGTTTGAGGACACTGACTGGACACAACAATGGCTGAGAATAACTGATTCTCCTGGGGAGAATTAATCCTAAAGACACTACAAGTATTAGATCATGTCACAAATTTATACTCTGGCTACCGCAGAGATCATATTCAAACCATTCAAAATATGAGAACTTGTTAATATACTGACAAAGTGCTTTATAGCATTAAACAAATAATTCAGTGATTATATTTCTTTGTTAATTAATACTTGTTCCTTAAGGGGGAGGTCAAGTGAACAATTTTGAATGGGGATTTCCATGCAAATCTGCGGAGCAAAAGTTACAGAGTTGCACATACTTCTGAGTGTGACTTGATGTGGTATTGGAAACAACAGGTATTTATCTGGAGGGTCCGCTTGGTAAATTATAAAATTTTGCAATAAATATATTTGAGAATTTTTTTCTGGAATTACATCACTTGACCTACATTTGAAAAATCAATATAAAATTCAAAAATAAATACACCAAAATTATAATGGAACAAGTTCCAAGCGAACCCGCCAGATAAATACCTGTTGTTTTCAATACCACATCAAGTCACACTCAGAAGTATGTGCAACTCTGTAACTTTTGCTCCGCAGATTTGCATGGAAATCCCCATTAAAAATTGTTCACTTGACCTCCCTCTTAAGGGCTCTGTAAACCCATTTTCCCCAAAATATGATGGTGTAAAAATAAAGGATTCTGTTAATTTATATTAGTAATCACAGTCACCAATACAATGGATGCACAATTTTAAGAGTATAATTAATGATGGGTTATCTTAGAAAAACAAAATGTGAACTTCATAATCCAACATAACCCAAATCCAACAAACGCAAAGTCCATATCTAAGAAAAAAATATGGGAATGTGTACTGAACACTGTGAAGAATGATGAACAATAAAAATATATTCATATTTACCAAGTGTTCTTCGAAATATTTAATCACAACCACTTGTATACAAATGGTAGATTTTCTTGCTCAGTAATGCTGTTGAGAAGATGACACTTGATGGGTGGATCAGAGGTCACATTATGATATGATTTTGTCCAGTGCAGCTAGGATTGTTATTTCCCAGCCTGTGGCCACTGGACCGTAAGGGATTAGTCCATGATTGGTGACCTATTTAGTGGTTACAGGGTGGTGTGCTAAATTGAAGCTAAAGAAATTATTTTATCAACTCACACTGTCAATAGTTAACCAATTGCTGCCAGCTCCCAGTCAGTCATAAAGAACACTTGGTACCGGTATATATTTTTATTGTTCATCATTCTTCACAGTGTTCAGTACACATCATATTTATTTCTTTGAAATTGATTTTGTGTTTGTTGGATTTGGGTTCGAAAAAAATATTTTTGAAAACCTCCGTTCACATTTTGTATTTCTAAGATAATCCATTATGATTTATACTCATAAAATGGTGCATCAATGGGTTTGGTTGCTGTGATTACTAATAAAAGTGAACATAATCCTTTATTTTGACGGCATAAATTTGGGTTGAAAATGGGTTAGCAAAATCCTTAATAATATATTTCACAATAGGGGTGGTCACAACTCCAGAGAACATGACTTGTCTGACTTTTGTGAGTTGACATCTATTAAACTAAACATTTATTAAAAATTAATACCCAGTGAGAAATTTCATGATTGTAAAGGATGTCAATCAAACTCGACTCATGCAACATCGAGCTGGGATCTTCCTGCCCTATATGTACATACATGTATACGCACAGTATGGAACATAGTACATATATGTATATTTACAGAGGAATATTATCAACTAAGAATTATATTACCCCGCTGAACAAAACAAGTGGCCATTGGCACCGCAGTGTATTTGCCGTTCAGCCACCGTGTCGGAGTTTGTAACTGCAGTTGAGAACCGCGGCCGAACGGCAAGTACACTGAGGGCGAACGACAAGTTCACTGCGGGCGAACGGCAACTACCCTTGCGACCGAATGGCATGTACACCGTGATTAGATTTCTGGTTTGCATCGTCTTTTTTCTGTTTAAGGAAAGTACACCGCGGCAACTACACCATGCCAAATGGAAAGTACACCTTGGTCCAACTATACTTAGCTGGTGGAGCCACGGTGTAGTTGCATTTCGGACGCGGTGGCAACGCTAACTGCACCGCAGTTAAGTGGACTTGTTTTGTCCAGCAGGGTAGCATTATTTGGCATAGCCAGGGTAGAGATTCATGATATGATCTAGCTACAGTACATATAAGTATCCATATAGTTTTTCACTATTTACACATAAGATCCGTTCATTGCATGTTTATATGTTGAAATCAACTTGACCAGGTCTGGCAAATGTGAGAATACAGCTACAATAGCTGTATTCAGCTAACCTAGCTGTATTCAGCTATATATTATACCCTCAAACCGGCTGTTTTTCGATAATAAACTAGAAGCGCTAATTTGCGCATCAAAATTAGGCTACCCTATTCTCCGGCCACCCTCAACCAAATCAAAATCATCGCTTGTGTTCTGTGTTGCCTTTTGTCGGCACGGCGATGGTAATTATGTGTGAAAACTTACGGCGGTCGATGTCGGTCATAACGGTTAATAACTCTCTTATGCAATGCGGAATACCTTGAAAAATACATTAAATACAATATTTATCACCGAAGATGGAACATCTTAATCATTCCCGGAAGTATCAATATGATGCTGCTAAAACGCAGTTTGGTTGGTGTGTTAAAACAGGTAAAAAGGGGAACATCTCTAGACAGAGTTTAACCGAGCGAGTTCCACTCACTGCTTGAGCTGATTCTCTCCAAAAATACGGAAACGCATACTTGTATATCGAATCGCGAAAATACAAATACCAATGTTATGTTTAGTAAGTTTTCACACATTATATATTTTCCCGCCAAAACAGATTGAATAGTTCTGACTCGCTAACGACCAGGACTTCATGTTTGAAATACTTCAGAAATAATATAAGTCGCATTTTCATGTTGTGCCATACATTTGCAATATGCCGCACAATATCTGTATATACAGTTATGAATAGTTACCAGTATCGCTCACAAACCGCTAGTGGTATGTAATTCTAAATGCTTGATATAGGTACATCATTCTAACGCCCCCTACCGGTTTAACATCGGGAAGAAGTAAACGAATGTTTGGGATGAATTTGATCTTTATTTTATAAGTTAGTTAATGAATGCATTTGCAGAAAATAGTCCCCAGAATATTTACTGACATCGACCACCGTAGTAAGTTTTCACACAAAATCAGAATTGCCGTGTCGACAAAAGGCAACACTTTGTCAGAACACAAGCGACGATTTTGATTTGGTTGAGGGTGACCGGAGAATATGGTAGCCTAATTTTGATGCGCAAATTAGCGCTTCTAGTTTATTATCGAAAAACAGCCGGTTTAAGAGAATAATATATAGTGGAATACAGCTAGGTTAGCTGAATACAGCTATTGTAGCTGTATTCTCACATTTGCCAGACCTGTTGACACAAGATAAACAGTCGGGGAGAATGTGTACACACGCACGTAGCATTGGAACTGTGTTAATTACAGCACTGCTCAAAGTAAGCGACATGTTTTAAGGAGGTGTACATTAGGGTCCTGCGAATTGGAGATTTTGATCGAATCGAATATCGAATATCGAATCGAATCATATCTGTATGTTGTATTCTCAATTGGGCATGTTTTGTCAACGATTAGACGATTTGTAAAACATTCCATGAACTACATGCACGAAGTTAAATCATAACTTATGTGGCGACGAACTGTCATTTGCAATACTATTAACTTCAATTGATAATTGATTAAAACGTCCAAGCGGCCGTCACGACGATTAATATATAAACACTAAACGGATTATTGGAACTAAAATCACGCAAAATTTGTACAGATTGCATGTGCATGAAAAATTGCAAATCAACATTCGGAATCACCCGTAGTTATAAACTTGAAGATGCAACAACAGTCGCAGTGTAGCCTGTTTATGTAGTGCTGGGTGCTTCTTGGACAGATGATTCCATAGGTGGGTCCCAGATGCTTACGATTTATACACCATGTTGCATTCATCACATGTGTAAGCCTGCAGCTTTATCATGTTTAAAATAAACATGAATAACGGATGACGTTTTGTTAAGTGTCAAAGTAAGCTCCGAAATTGAAAGTAAACTTTTTTAAAAAAACACCGCCAAAATGCAGTTTTCGATGCCGGGAACACGTGTTGTTTAAATTCTGAGCTATATTACATAACGCGGAATCTGAGACGGATAGACCGCGGATAACGCTAGTGGTTGATCAGTCTCATAGCTATTATAATTTACGCGCGTCGTCGGTCCATCGGCGATCTCCGAGCTTTTGGCTACCATGTTAAAAGATATAAATCAGACGTATTTTGTTGTCCTATAGTGGCTAATTGCTGTCTATACTTATATTTAATATATATAATCGCGATGTACAATGAGAATTATAAGGTACATATATACATCATTTTCTGTAATAAATGGCACAAAACAGCTAAGATCGACGTGTGTCCCAGCCCGTAAACAGCCTACTTTTCCATCAGTGTATATTCGAAATTTCGAGTTGGCAATTTCGAATCGAATTCGACTTTCGAATCGAATCTCGAATATTCGCAGGACCCTAGTGTACATGTGTTAATGCCCCCGGCCCGCGGTCCAATACCGAGACATGCTGCCGATAACAGTAGTCACTGAGTCAGTACTGAGTACATGTATGTACGATTCAGAACATTTTCAAATGATGTGTACCCAGTGCCCTTCAGCACTTTTTTTGGTGACAGTGACCCCTTCAGCCTTACTATTTCATGTTCACGGATACATGTATGTACCTGTGCAGATAAGGCTCAAGAATACAGGTAAATCCAGGTAAAAAAAAAAAAAGTCCATTATCAGTACCAGCACCATTCTAGTCAGATTCTACAGCAAACTCCAAATTGCCAGGTAAATCGGATGACGATAACGTATGGAAACGGTTTCACGCAACATTTATTTTGTCATTTACTTACCCATCGGTCTATAATATTTCCATTTCTGAGCTTCTTTAACAGGTCTGGCACATCCTGAATTCAACTATTATAGTTGTATTCAACTATTATAGTTATATATGTCTATATCATTTTCTGATATTTTAATTTACTCGCATGACGTCTAATTTTTCGTTTCACTTTTTCTCGGTGACAACTTTCAACTTATTTTGCACAACAATCAGTCGGATTTTGGGAGCAGTGAAGTTGGTAAGTATTAGAATAGGTGAGTTTTTACTTATTTATATAACCTGAAATCGATAAGTGCTCTTCGTGGACAAGAAATGCATCAAAACGTCAGTGTTTTCGTCACAAATTCCTCATGCAACTTTGAGGGCAGACATTTTGAAAGGTATTCCCCATTCACGACTGATGCTGATTGGTCAGATATAGCGGTACAATGACGTAGACTAAACTCAGATTAAATTTTAATAAAAAATACGGAAAGCCAATAGTACAACGAATGCCATCACATGAGTCGGCGGGAAATTTGAATTTGTTTGTAGAAAATGATCAATATATGATTGTTCTTCACAATTTTGATCATTATTATGAGCCATATCACAGCTAATATATAGACGAGAAGTAAGATTTATTTTGTAATGATCAACTTTCCCGTAATTCCAACTTTGAACTGCCCCTTCCCGTGTAGACAATACCGGTAGTAGGCCTACTATTAAACGTCAATATCTGAAAGTTTACAGTGGTAGATGTATTGAAACAAATTTCTCTCCTACCTCAGGTACAAGGCATTATCCAGAGTCTGTAACTCCACGGCACGATCAGGTTGAAGGAATATGACGGTAGGCTATGGTTATCCAGTCCATTACTGCACTAATATTAAAAGTTTGATATGTCTGACAAGCAAGTCTGTTTCCAATATATACACATGTTGTTTCTTTGCCTTTGAACAGAAATTACACTCGAATGCCTGGAATATAAATATAAAACGGGTTCGAAAAGACATGACGTGAATCAAAACGTACCCCCCATCTCATACCCAATTCCAATCCAGAACAATGTTATGTCGTCAACCAAAACAACTGTAGTAGTTATCGAGCGGAACAGCTGTTGACTGTTGGTATTTGTGTTTATCACCTTCTCGAGTGTTATGTTCCTGTATCATCATAATCCGATGAGTTCATTAATACCAAGGCTACTAAGCATTATGCCAAAGGTCATGCTTAAGTATAGACAATATAACACTTGTATTATAATTGAAAACTGAAATTGCACATTACATTTCAGGAACCAATATCTGTAGATCCATCAACGGATGGTACCTATCACTACAACCCGGGAAAGAACACACAAGGTCAAGTAGCGAGACCGAAAGCACAACGGAAAGGGAAGATAGAGGTGTCTTTCATAGAAAATTCAGCGAGAAGGGCCAGCACGCTGTATCACAGGAAACAGACACTTTTTAAGGAAGTAAGTTACATTATAATATCACACCTTTTTCTGCTGTCCTGTCAAGCTCAGCATTGATCTTCTCTCTGATGTTTGTATATGTTTGCTCAATCTCCTTGAGAAAGTCAATGAGGATGGACTTTTTCCCTCTTATCACACCATCTTGCCACCTTTTCTCAAACATGGCCCCATCCAGAATATGACCCGAAGTAGTGAGTTTTGTGAAGCCAGCAACAATGAGACGAGCAAGCTCCTGGTTGGTCTTCTTTTCAAGTCGCTGACTTTTCTCCTCATCTTCCTGTGTAATATGCATATATTGAAGTGGCACAGTCGGTCTCGAGAAGCTGCCCACTTTCTTACAGTGAGCATAATATTCAGAGATGTTGTTGAGCGCAAGTTGATGAAATTCCCGCGCTCCAGTGTTCATTGCCACCCCAGATAACGTCGTTAGTGGTCTATTTGCGGATGGGGTAAGATGACCAGATTGCCTCAAAACTTGGCGCCACCTGAAGATTTCGTGGTATATCCGCAACGTGCGAATACCACGTTTCCTCCCGATTGGTATATGAGGGGCGAACTCTTCATCATATATCACCTGTTCATTAGAATCAATATCTTCCTCATCGTCGTCGTTGATGTCAATTTCGTCTTCATTTATGGTTGGTTGACTTGAAACTGGGATGTTGTTGATATTTTTAAGTTGATCAAACACCTGAAACAATGAGATATTATTAATAACAAGGCCATAGTATCGCAAATATATTTAAGTTCATTCGGGTATGACATGTCCGTTTAACAAACCAATTGATCACAATCATGGGAATCGAACGATAACGTACTGTTATCTCAAACTTTGCTTTCTAGGCTTGGCAAATACACACCATGACAGGGTGTGAAACCTATGCGAGGGTGCTTTCCCCAACCGGAAAGGAGTGGGTATATGGAAGTGATCACTTCAAAGCCAAGTTTGAAAGTGTAAGTACAAGTATAAAACTTTCTGGGATTGTATAATGTTATTAATGAATATAGTTTGTTCATTCTTCGTATATATATAGCAAGTAATGTAAACAGTTATGTTGGTTATCTTATTTTCAGAGTCACTTGAATGTTCAGTATATTGAACCAGGCAGGCAGAGTACATCATCAGCATCGCTGGCGCCACGATCACCGGAACCTAGCACCAGCACTGGTGTTATCTTATCGCCTACCCAGATGCTTAGGCATGTGTATGATAAAGAGACGGCAACCCATGATGTTGTGGCAGGACAGAACATATGTACATTTTGCTGTAAACTTTGGTCCAATGCGGACAATGAAATAAATCTATGGTTAGGGTGTGAGGCACCGATCACACCAAAATGTCAAAATTGGTGCCATGCGGTGTGTGCCGGGATCGAGGGCGACGACGATGCCATTGTCAGTTCGATAGTATTTAAGTGTCCTTTCCATCGCGGGAAGCCCCTTGATCCTGATGCAGAAGGTATTTTTGTATCCAGTGATCAATATTTTTGTTGCATAATGGTAATTTTGACAGCTTTCAATCAATTAATTATCAGCAGATATTTTCTACCAATAACACATTGAGCAGCTTGCTGGTTGTTTCGATAATATTCTTTGTTCAACGAACATTTGATATTCGTGCTTAAATGTCGTGTCAATTGTCGACCTAAAAATTGTTGCTGTCTTTTTGTTGAGTTGGAGCAACGCATTTTGCCTACAATTTCAATTTGATTGCATGGTATGAAGATTTTTCAGCATGTTGATCGCATGTGCAGACACTTCATAAAATTACTGAGTTCTTTTCCAGATCAGGAAACAGATGCTGAGCCAGGTGCAGCAGTGGCTGCCCCTTGCATCGAAATAGTTGACGAGTTGGCGTGCGTGAGGGGCAGGGGCCGTGGGAGAGGGAGAGGGAGAGGGAGAGGTGGCAGAGGGCGTAGAGCTGGAAGGCGTGGTAGAGGGAATAGAAATTGCTAATAGAAATAATCAGTTGATTCCGATTGTTTATTTCTCGTTTTCTGTTTATTAAACCATTATATAGCGTACATATACTCTTTGAACATTCCAGAATCACTTGTTTAATTCATACATGTGACATGTGTATTGGTACAAAAAAAGATATCGAAAATGTCTCGGTAGAAACTTTATATTCTCATCAAAATCGATCGTAGGGAGTTACTTAACCCACATGCCGAATAATCTAATTATAGAATTCTATGTAATAGACCATATTATCAATATTTGCTATTCAATAGCCATAGCCGGATTAGTTTATAGATTATGTGCAGAAAGGATATATGACTTTCTTTGTCATCACTGTTTTAACTGTGGCCCTATTGGATCCATCTAGCACTGTGCCACGGTGTTTTGATACAGATCAAAGTTCTCGTATAGCAGTCGATATATGGAATTCATGGATATTCAGCGGCTCCATGTGTGCACGGAATGCTACTCCAGGACTTTGATATATAGCACTAACTACAGTACATGGCTGGATATATCCAATATGGTGGGGACTTAGTGGTAAGGCTAATTGGCGTCGTAGAACATTCATGCGTGGTATCGTAGTTGACTATAACTGTAACAGAAACATGCAGCAATTTATATTGAATTATGATAGTGGTGTGAATGAGTTTTGGAGCAATGCATTAGTGTGTGCGTAGGAAACAAACTAAGGTGCGATTTATTCCATAACCAAATTTGTTGTGCTTTTGCTCACCGCCTCGAGAGAGTCGACACTACGGGCAGCTCTAAACCATCGCTCCTCGTTTGGCAATCCTGGTGGTAAGCACATCTTGATGCGTCTATTACGGGCCTCTAAGATGAAATCTCCTCCCTCTGACTGGCTGGCGTGACCCGAGACGTTCATTGCCTGGTGTTGCACGATGAATTCTTTGACAAGCGATGGACATTGTGCAATGGTCATCCTCTCTCTGAGAAGTAGCTCCTGGTAGTGCGGGGCATTGAATATATAGAAGAGAGGCGAGAATTTCAACTTTGCCGCTTCGATGAGGTCAGCATTCCGTCTTCTAACTGCTGCCCGAAATAGATGTAAGCTGAAGCTGTATGTCACAACAGATTGAAATAAAAATATATAATTGGGATTCTTCACTGACTGCAGCCAGGCATAGAAGTTTTCTGTCGTTACATCCATTCCGGCAGCCAACGCTTCCCTACAGTATGGAACGAGGAGCTCGTCGATAGTACCGTTGAAAAATATTTGAAATATCTGCCATGCCTTGTGATGATCTCCTGCTGCCTGACAAGTCGCGAGCGCCTTTGGCGACTTGAAACCCAACATCTTCGCCAAATCGACCAGGCACACATCCCACAGCAACTTGAAGATGGTCTTCGTCATATGCATTTCAATATGGCCGATGCCTGGGATGTGCAGCAGATTCCCATATCTTCTACTCTGTGCTATATGATCACTATCCGGTGTTATCTTATGGATTTCTTTCAGATGGTTTACTAGCTGTGTCTGCCCGTCGCAAAAAGTACCACATTCTTGACAGGTAAACATGTTTTGAAAAAGACGACAGCCATAAAGATAAGGCACCCCATCACCACCGACAATGGTCCATGACCGATCTGGTCCAATCCTCTCCTGGAGAGTTGTCAACACCTTCCCCACTGTCTCATATGAATTGGGGTTCACCATAAGTGGATCACCAAGAGTTTGCTTTGTGATTTCAGTAACTTTGCCGACTGACACAAATGAATAAGGATCGGACGACATAGGTGAATCGGCTAGTCGGTCGTCGGCATCAATATGGTCTGTATACGATCCGTTTTGAAGATGTTGTGTTGAAATGAGGTGGTCAAGTCGTTCTTGAATAAATGAGGTCAGATGTTGCCGGACGGGATCTGTCGCTGTTGAGTTGGGAAGTGGAAGGCCTTCCAGTTTTGAGAAATCATTTGGTTTTAGCCACTTTGCGGGTGATAAAGATTCATCAGCTTGGAGGTAACTTGATTTTTCTGGAGTGAAATGGACAACTGTTGCTGTCGTGCTAAGTTCTGGTTTGGAGTCGGCAACAACCCGCCATCTTTTTGATAAAACTTGATTATTATCATAGTACGTAATCAAATCAGACTCAGCGGGGCACAGCAGTGGAACGGCTCCATGGATCTGGTACCACTTCAAGACAGAAGAGTATGAACCAGATGGACGGACTGATGAATTAATATTTGCCACAGTTTTGCTCCCAGTGATGAAGTAGCTGATGAGGTTAATGGCGAATGACATGGGTCCTATATAATTGAGGTTCCGCGTATTCAGCAGCTGTTCGATGGTTAGTATCAGACTATTACGTTTTTTGGGTGTAATCGGATCTTTGATGTCAGTTGAAGATTTCAGAAAATGGCATAAAATAGGGTTGCATTCGCTCAGAAGGTCGCTCGTAGCAGAGGCACTGGAACTCAGATCTTGTGTTGTATTTAACGAGAGTTCATACATTTCCTTCTGGATTGTTTCCCCCAACGCCTTTGCAATTTCGCAGAGTTCCTGGAAAATTTACATAAGCTCTCAATGGCGAGGATAAAGATGTTTCTGGTTCACATATGAATAGTTATTGATGTATATATCAATTATGTCTAATATATTTGTCTCATATATTTGAGTCAACTGTGTTGCTGCATGGTGTCTGCTTAAATGTAATAATGGGTAACAGACTCTGTCAACGATGAGAACTGGTTATGGCCCTGTGTGTCGATACGATTCAACGTGATATTTCATCTTTGGCCTCATTCGCCAATTCTGAATTGCCAGCCCTGATTATCTTTCAATGGAATCTTTGGAATACATTCTGTGCTTCAATCGAGCCGTATTGCTATAGCGAAGACATTCCATAATACTGACGTTTACCACATTTAACAATATCACCATTGGCTACTCATCTATCAATAGACCCCATTCGCGTCCCAAGCTAATCCAGGCTCCGCCAATAAGGCTTGCCTTTGGAATAGCACCACCCTCCGCGTCCCTAGCTACTCCAGGCTCCACCAATAAGGCTTGCCTTTAGAATAGCACCACCCTCCGCGTCCCTAGCTACTCCAGGCTCCACCAATAAGGCTTGCCTTTAGAATAGCACCACCCACCACATTTAGAAATTGAAACAAAGTTTACTCACCTGTGTATTAAAATGTCCTGCTTTGATGTCATTCACAATTTGGTCGATTGGTGAATGGTTGCTGCTTGTCTGTCGTGGCTCATCCGTATCATCAGCATGGGCATAGCATGTGGCACACAACCATCCCCTGGTCCTTGCGTAGCTGGGGACGTCTCCTCTTGAGATTAGGGCATCAATCTTTGCAACCTACAAGTTGGAACACAAACATGATCTCTTCACCCTAATGGTCTATTTAAAAATGAATATACACAGTGATGGTCAGTACGTCAGGTGTGAGCCCCGGAGGAAATTTGGGCAGCACTTTGTTTCCTAGGCGCTTGCCAGGAAGCATACCCCACCTGTATGTCCATTGGGAGGGGTGGGTTGTATAATTTCAAATAAGAAATGGAAATTTGGGCAGCACTTTGTTTCCTAGGCGCTTGCCAGGAAGCATACCCCACCTGTATGTCCATTGGGAGGGGTGGGTTGTATAATTTCAAATAAGAAATGGAAATTTGGGCAGCACTTTGTTTCCTAGGCGCTTGCCAGGAAGCATACCCCACCTGTATGTCCATTGGGAGGGGTGGGTTGTATAATTTCAAATAAGAAATGGAAATTTGGGCAGCACTTTGTTTCCTAGGCGCTTGCCAGGAAGCATACCCCACCTGTATGTCCATTGGGAGGGGTGGGTTGTATAATTTCAAATAAGAAATGGCAATTTGGGCAGCACTTTGTTTCCTAGGCGCTTGCCAGGAAGCATACCTTACCTGTTTGTCCATTGGGTGGGGTTGGGGAGAGGTGGGTTGTGTAATTTCAAATGTGAAATGGAAATTTTGGCAGCATTTTGTTTCCTAGGCGCTTGCCAAGTAGCATGACCACATATTTGTCTATTGTCATCTCCGTGGTGTTATTATATTTTGTTCGTAACTTGGTAATATCTTTATATTGAATAATCGATATCTCACCTTGTATTTCTTAGCAGCTATCTTCGTTATGTCTGGTGGAGTCTCGTCTCCCTGGCAATAGTTGTGATGGCGTTTGCAGGAACATGTGGGCATTTTCCTCTTAGTTGTGGTAGTGGTTGTATCCATCGCTGTATTATAAACGTCAATATCCTGCAAGAAAGAGTGAAAATGCTACAGACAGTCGATATTACTGCCGGTACTGGGTGCCATCACACTATCACATGCCACGGCTGTTGATGTAAACATATCAATAGAGCTCAATTTCTTGTTGTATTACCTTACATTATCAACACTTTATTTTGTGGATACTATTTGATATCCTCGAGTGATGGGTTCAACTTTAAGTCCTCGGAAAATTTACTATTTCTCATTATTTTGTGTCACTTACCACTATATTTGCAAAGATTATCAGATAACGAATCGGCTTTCCGTAGATTTTTCAACAAACTATGTAGGTATTCCAATAAAAGTTAAATTTGTCAGCTGCACTTCTTTTGATTGGCTAATACGTATTTATGACGTCAAGGGGGATTCCTGATGGTGGATGCAACGCGGAAATTGTTGGTGAAATACAGCGTTTTTTATCGTGTTTTATATGTTTAAAAGGGTATACTTACAAATAATCCTTATTGAATCGTGGTCTGCGCAACGCGTTGCACACGCAATTTCGTCGGAAGCACTTCGGTTCAATCCGTTATCATTCGGTGTCCAATTTGGCAATGCAACAGCATGCGCTGTCTCCTATTTCCGACGCAAATTGTAAACACAGTGATATGATATAGACATATATAACTATAATAGTTGAATACAACTATAATAGTTGAATTCAGGATGTGCCAGACCTGTTTAACCCGCATATTATTTTTTGTTCAGCAAATCGATAGGAAGTGCCCTGTCACACCTTTGGCTTTGTGAAATGATGAAACAGATAATTCGCCATCATCAGTCCGGGAAATTGATAAACTTTAAATAATCGATATATTGTTGCTGTCGTACCACACAATTCAAAATATATATACTTGTTGTGGAGTCTAAAATATTGATAAAAGATAGTTCAGACCATGTGTATGAAGAACAAGTCGGAACTATTTCCCTCCTTCGAGATCGGATGCAGCTTTGGTATATCAGATATCGGAAGTAATTCTGCGCATGTCTATTTCTCGGTTCTACTTTTCGCAGCAAGTCCCTGGATATGCAGCAAGTCCCCGGTAAACGCAGCAAGTCCCTGGTAAATGTAGCAAGTCCCTCTCGTCGAGGGTGATTTAAGACGGATTAGCCATGCGTGTTTACACAACGATATGTTTAATCAGTGGAGGTGCTGATTACAAAGGGCTTTAACCAAAGGGCTTTAATTTGATCGTAATACTGATTGATTATGGAAGGAAATTGGACTGAATTGTGGGACTGAATCATTGAATGATAAAATTAAGAGTTGGATTTTTTTTAGATGTTTTTATTTATAAATGCAAACAAGTAACATGAGAATAGAAGAATAGCAACAAAAGAAAAATAGAGCACAGTTTTATAAATATACATATATATATAGCAGTGAGCTGAAAGAAAAGTTTATTAGAATAAATTGTATATATATGTGGCCAGTAAGGAAAGGGAAAAACCAAGGTATTGCGGCATTCGTTTTGGAAGATTTTATTGAATAAAAAAATATTTGGATACATGTATTTTGTATTGTATTTATTTCAGGCAAGATATGCCCATATATAGTCATACATACAACATATAATTACAAATTAAATATAAAGAAGTTGATTCCAATGATTGAATAGATTTGACCGATAGATCAGATCTGAGTTACAAATAGCATTCAAAATACTGTTTAAAGATTTATAAATTCTCACACGAGAAATTGTTTTCTTTATCTCTATGTTGTTTAATTTCACTCTCCGGTCCTGGAAACTTTGCTATGGGGGATTGTGGTTGTCTTTGCCGTTCGTTTTCTCTTTCGTTGTCCTGGTATTTTTCCTGCACTGACTGCTGTAAGTTCCTTCCTCTGGCCGTCTGTTGTTCTCAGAATCTTTTCGTGTACTGGCTTTATTTCTCTTAAAAATCTGTTAAAATGCTTGTCTCTTACTTCTGATGATTTTGAATTCCAGATTTCCGGGCGAACATAGAATTTTGCGAACTCCTTGGTTAATGTAAACTGTCCAAATCCAAATAAACTACGTTGCAATTCCTTGTACTCTCCGTCAACTATACTAAACAGTTCCTGCACTAACTCCGTTAAAGTTTTTGATTTCCAGTCCACTGTCTGTTTAAGAATATGGTTCAGAGATTCACAAATTCTAAGATTGGTTATGATTTCTGAAATCTTAGTTGCAGCTTATATACATTTGATTAAATACACAACATGCCATCTCAGACGTGAGCTGAATCTTGAAATAACACTGGTTGATAATTATTCAGTCTGGTTGAGAAAACAAACAAATCTTCAAATGAGCTTCAAAGGAGAAACTCCCAGAAAGTTCCTTTGTCCTACAAAAACAAACACCTGTTCAGTGATAATTAATCACCGACATGTGTTTACGCAGTGAAACAGGAATATCACAAAAAAATATAAATCATATTAATTAAATTATATTAAAGGTACTCAATCCGATCAGAGGGTCCCCATCTCAACAGATTCCAACAACAACAATCCGATCAGAGGATCCTATATTACTATTTCTTTGGTGGTAAAAAATATTTGATTCGAGTCGATGAACCCACCAAACAAAGCTCACAGTTATTAGATATTGATTTTTGAAAATTCTTATGTTCTCGAGATGAGTACTAATAATTGCCGTCAATTTCGTTTCCTGCTCGAGATTTGTACACAAAAACTCTATTCAAACAGACAAGGATGGATAACTCTAAAATCAAGTGGTAATAATAACGCAATTTTGACTGAGATCTGGGCCAGAAAGTATTTCTAAAATCGATATCTAACAAATCTGAGCTTTGATGGGTGACTTTCTCGACTCGAATCAGATATGTTTGACCCCCGAAGCCATTGAAATAGTAATTGAGAGGAGTTTTATCGGATTGAGTACCTTTAAATAGTGAGTAGAATAAAAGAAATAGCAACTTAATAAAACTTAGAAAAACTGTTTTATTTTATATATAAAAATCTACAAATACACATCTTAAATAATTATAAAGGGATAAAGATTTCCAATCAATTCTAATCAACTGCCACAGATCATAAATCAAATGGATAATAAAACACTGATTAAACTCATCAACAACTCCACTAATCCACCCTAAATTAGAGGGACTTGCTGCATTTACCAGGGACTTGCTGCGTTTACCGGGGACTTGCTCCATATCCAGGGACTTGCTGCGTATAGTAGGACCCCTATTTCTGGGTCATTGTGACGATTTGCAGTAGGTCCCTATTTGCGAAGCTCACTTTGCGGAAGTCCCCGAATTCGCGGATTTCCCCGCCAAAAATGGGCGAAATATGTTGATTTTAATGAGGGAACGGGTTCATATACAATGTATGTTAATTGATCCGTATTTTAAACAAATAACGACACGGTCATCATAATAGAGGTTTTAGTCAGGGAGCCTGCTGGTTCTGTTTGCACAATCGCGTACGAAAGGTTTGATGTCCTGGCAGATTTGTTACACCCCAGGAACTTTCAAAGAAATCGGATTTCTTAAGTTTCGCATTCCTGACGTTTAGGAGCCAGGGACCCAACAAAACCCCACAAAAATTACTTTTATTTGCACTTTTGAGTACAAAGCTGATTTTTGTATTAATATATTATGTATAAACGAAATCTCCTGACGTTTTCATTTCAGAAGGGGGGTTTTGAAAGTACCCCCAAAACCCCAAAATGACTTCTATTTGCATTTTCGAGTTATACAAAGCTGATTTTCATATTAATAGTGCTCTAGTCATCACTGATCAATAATACACAATTTCTGAAACAATATTCCCTGGCGTTTTCATTTCCCAAAAACGTGAACATTTACTTTTATTTGCAGAAAGATCTGATTTTTTTCCCTCAATAGTTATCCCAATTTTGCGACCTGCTATCGCTGGTCATAAAAACCTCGTTTAAGAAACGAAATTCCGTGCGTTTTCATTTAAGAAGCATTGGTCACCAGAACAAAAATTGGCCCTACCCCAATAATACTTGATTATATAGGAGTAAATATTATTGGGGTGGGTAATTTTTGTTCTGGAGATCGTGGGTTTGAATTAAGTACCAACCAAAACCCGAAAAAAATAGTTTTATTTGCAGTGCCGTACGCACAGGTGATATTTGTTCTTAATAATATTTCCACTATCTTCATTGTTCACAGACCAAATTGTAACAAAATACGAAATCACCGGCGAATTCATTAAAAATGGTGTAGAAAATTATTAAATAATAAAATGTTATGGACCCCATACGTTGACACGCTGTCAAATTTACCTGGAAAGTATATCGGAATTTCGTTGTAGAAGCCCTGTAGCTATGATCTCTATGATTCTTTGTCATTATCAATGGTGTAGTAACACCTGGCATTTCATATTCTCATATAAGCGATAACACAATGCAAAGTATACAATATGTAATTCTTTTTGTCATTTTTTTGGGGAGAATATATAGGGGAACAACATTTTCAAAATCCGCTTTGGGGGGGGGGGGGTGGGGATTTTATAGAGTTCTTTGAAAACAAGAGTCCTATTTACGTGTATGGTTTTATTGTTAGATATTTCGTTCCTTGTGGAACTATTAATAAATTATTATTGTTGCCATTACGAAATCCAAAATAGCGGACAAAATGGTGCCCGGAAGAGGTCAAATTGTGCGAATTTCGCTACATTTCACCAGATAATTTCCTGTTTTGTTTTTAGAAAAAAAAAATACCATGCTAAATCGATATCTGATAATAATGAGCCATATCACGAGGATTTGGCCCTTCAGTGTCCATCAAATTAAAATAGATTTAAAACAAATCAATTATTATTATAATGCCCAGAAGGGAATTGAACTCACCAGTGTACTGAATACTGAATACCAATAAGATGGCAGATATGAACCATTAATGCCCATTTTAGCAGAAACTAGGGCATCAATATCGAAAATATGGAAAAAATGGCGACCGGCAGCAGTAAAATTGGGCAAGTTTGTCTAAAGTTCACCAGGGTGTTTCCATGGCATAAAAATAAAAAAAATAAAAAATTTCATTTAAATTGTAACTGAATCTTCTCATATAATTTATAGCCAATAGTCCTATATGTCATGAGATGAATGTCAAAGGCCACAAAACTTTTTTCCAAACATATCCAATGAGTGTCCAAAACCACTTAGTGAGTGTCCCATGTCATCTAAGGAGCTTAAGTCCACGCTTCGGGGGTCTCAAACCAACATCTTAATTTATATAGTATACCAAACCAACACAGTTCATAGAACGGGCATCCCCAATTGCCAACCAGTGTTCCGAAGTTCCGAACCACCCAACACGCATCCCAATCGACTCAAACTAGTGTCGCAAACCACCCAAATGGTGTCCAAACACATCCAACGATTGACAACATATATCACCCAGAGAATGTCCCAAATCATGCAGGTGGTGTCCCAAAAATCACAACGAGCATCTCAAACCATCAATTGAGAAACTCACACCATCACATGTGTGTCCAATAAAACCAATCAATGAGTGTGTATACCCATCCAATGGCCACCCCATGCAACATGCCGATGCCTCAATCCACCAGGACCAAGATTTTCTAAAAACATCCGCCTGGTGTCTACCATCGAATGATTTTCCCAACCATTACACAAAATCATCCATCGAATATCTTAAACAACCAGCGAGTGTCTCTTGGTTTGTGAACCCATTGGATGGTTTGGACTATACTCATTTGATGGTCTTAATCCTTTAATGACTATAGCTTCTTGAAATTTTGCGAAAATCATGTGCTATAGGGCGCACCGCATATATAAGAATTACTATACTTACATTGGCCATGTGAGCCACGGAATTCTCATAACATAAGCAAGACTCCCTATGGGAGACTCGCATATATGGGAGAATGCATGGCACATGATCATTAATGCGTTATCAACACATCACCCAACATGAAAGGTTCAAATACTCGGTGGAGGGTTTTGTACACTTGTTTGGATGTATTGAGATGCAAGTTAGTAGATGGTCTGTGACACCATTTGGATGGATTGGGAACATAATTGCGGGTTTGTGATACTAGTTTTATGGTTTGGGTCACTTGCTGGGTGGTTTGTGACACCAATTGCATGGTTTGCGACACCAGTTGAGTTGTTTTTGGACACTCGCCGTGGATATCGGACACACGTGTGGTTGAATGGGACACTAATTTGTCGATTTGTTGATGTGGCTAGGAACACCTGTTGATTGTTTGGGGCACTACCATGCACTGTGGTTTGGAACAATCGTTGCAGGATTGTGACACCGATCGGGAGAATTAAGACACTCCTTGGATGGCTGTTGATACTCACCGTGTGGGTTAGGACACAATATGCATGGTTTGGAGGACTATCTGTACAGGTCGGGAATCAGGTGCATATGATATGGGGAACTACTTAATTGTTTGTGCCACCCATTGAAAAGTTTGAGACACCAATTGGGTGGTTTTGGACACTCGATGTGCATATATGTGACACACTAATGGTGGAATGAGACACTCATTTGTCGACTGGTTCACTGATTGGGCCGTTGAATGGATTGAGACGAAAGTTGGTGGTTTGGGACACACCTGTTGTATAACATAGGACTCTCCTCGGATGGACTGGGACACTAGTTTTGGTGCATATCAGACACTCTTTTCCGTTCGAACACTCGCTGGATTGTTTGGGACACTCATATTGGTGGTTTGGGGCAATCATTGGATGGATTGACCCACTCGTTGTATGACTTGGATAACTCGTTGGATGGTTAGGGACACTCATTTTTGGTGGTTGTGACAAAACCTGTGTAGTTTGGAACGTCAGTTGAATTGTTAGGGGCACTACCATGCGCTGTGCATGGTTTGGAACAATCGTTGCAGGGTTACGACAATAATCCGGGCAATTTAGATGGCTTGTGACATTCATTGTGTGGGTATGGAAACCAGATACATGGTTCGGGGGACCATCTATGTGGGTTGGGAACCAGTTGCATATGGTTTGGGGCACTACTTGGTGGTTTTGGGAAACTCGTTGGCTGGATTATTTATCATACTTTACTCGGGACAATATTTGAATTTGGGGCACCAGACGTATGGATTGGTATACTCATAGATTGGTTTTGTATACTAGGTAGGTGACTCAGTATATTGTTTGTTACACTTGTTAGGTGGTTTGGGACTCTCATTTGATGTATTCTGAAACTAGTTGGTGGCTTTGGAAACTTGTATGATGGCATATATACCACCACTTATTGGCTTTATATTTATTCGATATTTGAAGATTTATTTTAAAAAGTTAAAAAGTTAGAAATTAAAAAAGCACTTCAATTGTTGACTTTCGATTGCCATTTTCGTCGTCATTTTTAAAAACTCTGGTTATGACTTACTATTGTCGAATTAGGATTGGACATCATGTATGGTGTCGCAACTGGCACCTATATATGGTGAAAGTTACCGTAAAATGCTCTTTTTGTTACTACTGGTTGCCATTTTGTCCTCCATTTTTTTTTTCTGTCAAATTATGCATGAAATCAAGAATCAAGAACAATGGGTTTTTTGTTGTAAATGTAAGTATAGTGAGTGGGGTATACTCCCGGAAATTGCCGCCATATTGCCAGGAACATATACTGTAACCTTTTGGTGTAAACAATATTTATTCCCAATACAAGATGAATATTTTACAAAAATGCTAATGGATGAGTATGGGTAATTGGAAAGGGATGAGACAACAAGCCTATTGTGGCTTTTTTGTAAGTCCTCTCCCATATCGTTAAATTTTCCGAACTACATAAGGCCGTTCGGGTTGTACTTTAAATAACTTATTGGTGATTTTGATATAGATCGCACTCAACAACAGATAGCAAGAGATAAGATAAGAACTGGAGTGGGGTGTGATTAGGGAATTAAAGGTAACCAATGGGACGAAAGGAGAGTAGTTAGGTTTAAGAAATGTCAGAAAGATAGGATGGTCAATGGGGGCGGTGTAGTTTAACATTCGGCTGTAGAATTATATGTCAAGTGTGTATAACTTGGCGTACAGAGACTACATGAGTTAGCTGGGCAGTCAGGCTTTCCGAATTATGACGTTATGTATGACTTTATATATGACCCAATGGCAGAAGACATGTGACATAGTATTACGTTTAGAATCGTTTTGTACTAATTATGTATCTGTCACCTTTTAGGTACAGAGGTAGCGGGGGTAATGTCGCAAGAGCTATACTCGTCTTTGACGTCAATAATTGGTATACTCGTAGTGCGCATCTATAATCTCAAATCGACTCCATTCCGCCCGCATGTGCAATTTGACTTACATGTCAAGATGTTCCACCCACTTTGGTGTTCTAGAAACCACCCGAAAAAGACCCGTCAATTAGTTGAATATAACGTGACTGCAATTATGAGGTGAAGGTCGAGTATAGCTCTTGCGACATTACCCCTCTACCCGCCTTTTAACGTCGAAATAGTTTGAGCAAACATCCATACGAAAAATGAATTAACTTTAATCCTGTGGGGGGGGGGGGCGGGTGCACGTTTGACCGACCTTGTTCCCGGACTAACATTTTATTTCTCACATGTTTTTCTGCATTTTTTACCCAAAAAATAACGAATGTTCCTCCCTGAAACGCGCGGACATTTGGGCTGTTTGGTCAGTTATGGAACGTTTGGTCAGTAGATTTTTATATTTATGTAAATTTATTCCGGTTTCACCTTAAAATTGTGCTGTGTATTCGATAGTACGTGAAAATAAAACCCCTTCTGAAATGTAAACGCCGCCAGGGAATTTCGTTTCAGAAATTGTGTATCATCGATCAGTGATGATTAGAGCACTATCAATACAACAATCAGCTTTGTACTCGAAAGTGCAAATAGAAGTAATGTGTTGGGGCTTTGGGGGGTACTATCAGAAACCCCCTTCTGAAATGAAAACGCCAGGAAATTTCATTTCAGAAGTTGTGTATTATTGGTCAGTGATTGCTGGAGCACTGTTTATACAAAAAATCAGCTTTGTACTCAAAAGTGCAAATAGAAGTGATTTTTGGGGTTATGGGGTTACTATCACCCCCCCCCCTCCTGAAATGAAAACACCAGGAAATTTCGTTTCAGAAATTGTGTATTACTGGTCAGTGATTGCGGAGCACTACTATTATAAAAATCAGATTTGTAATGTACTCAAAAGTGCAAATAGAAGTAAGTTTTGGGGTTACTATCAACCCCCCCCTCTCCTGAAATGAAAACACCAGAAAATTTCATTTCCGAAATGGTGTATTACTGGTCAGTGATTGCGGAGCACTACTATTATAACAATCAGATTTGTAATGTACTCAAAAGTGCAAATAGAAGTCAGTTTTGGGTTTTTTGTGGGGTCTCCCTAAACGCCAGGAATGTGGAACTCAAGAAATCGCATTTCTTTAAACGTTCCTGTGGTGGAACAAATCTGGGGCATCAAACATTTCGTACGCGATTGTGCAAATAGAACCCAGCAGGCTCTCGGATTAATGAGAGATACGCGTTAGGAGTCGGTTATCTGCGGCTGTCTCCGCTTGGCGGCGTCATACGCAAAGTCGGTCCAAGCGATAACTGACTAACTCCAAGCGATAAGTGGCTACAAGAAAACTATAGTCAGAAATGGTAACCCCACCAATATCATATTATTAGCCATAAATATAAATTATAATATAATTATACTATAAACTAGCTTTCAAATTTTATGTGGGAAATTTGCATACTTCCATATTTCAAGTTTTCCCGTTTCTCGTGTTATACATTACATTCTTCAAACTGTCTTCTTTATTACACAAGCTGATGGGCCCGACTTCGTCCGGGCTGTTTCCCATCTGATTTCCGGCGAAAGGCGCGATTTGACCTTGAATTGACTATTTCGAAAGTCAAGGTCAGGTCAGGGTCATGATTTGACCCGTTCAAAACAACCCACCCCGGAGAAAAGTACCCCTAGGTGTAAAATTTCGTCGAAATCCGTCCCCACTTGACCTTTAATTAACAATTTTGAAGGTCAAGGTAAGGTCGGAGTCATGATTTGACCCGTCCAAAACACTCCCCCGACAAAAGTATCCATAGGTATCAAATTTCGTCGAAATCCATCCGTTTTACCCGATTTGACATTTGATTGACCACATTGAAGGTCAAGGTCACGCTGAGGTCACGATTTGACACATTCACAACACTCCCCGGACAACAGTATCCCTAGGTATAAAATTTCGCCGAAATTCGTCCGTTTTACTCAAATTTACCTTGCATTGACAGTTTTAAATGTCAAGGTCAGGTCGGGGTCACAATTTGACCCGTCCAAAACACTTCCCGAACACAAATACCCTTAAGTATCAAATTACGTTGAAATCTATGGAAAGCCGAAGAGGACATGTTAGTTGCTAATTGCTAGATATACGACGCACGATTTGTCGCGGTTTTTTAAAGTGTTTCAAACTAGGAGATAGAAGTATTCTGCGTTTCAAATGGTGATGAATTATAGTATTTTATTCAAATTTTATGTAAATTGTTATTAAAACCGTATATGCTATAAAAAAAATCAATGACTCGAAACTTAAGTGGGCCTTTAAACAAAGTCACAATTGCAGTTAGGCTCATCTCATACTCGTCTATTCAGCGCTATTCTGCTGCGCAGTTTGTTATAGCCTCCAGTATTCATTAAGCGTTATAGCCCCACTGTTATAATTCGCCTTTAGTAGGCGTACTCTTGCCTCAGATTATTGAGATATTAGGTCACACGTAATGACATTAAATCGCATGGAAACATAGAAATTGTGTGGGCTGCTTGGCGTGAATATGTAATGAGAAATAAGGTCATACGTAATGACATTAAACTCAAGAAAACCCGCGAAAACAAAACAAAATCACATTTAATGTTTAGGAGATAAACATACCCTGTTGAGTTGTACATTCTGGGATTCGAGCATGAAAACAGATTGTGAACGAGCCGGCGAGTTCACAAACTGTTTCATGCTCGAATCCCAGAATGTACAACGAAACAGGGTACGTTTATCTCCATTGTAATTCAATCTAGCAAGGAATTTGCCAAAAAAACTGTATAAAAAGTATCATTTAGTCATTTTCATGACACGAATCGAGACATTCATTTCACCGTTGTCACCGTGCACAAATCATTGGGTTTGTTCATTGCGTTACTCGGAACACTGCTCCGTAACCATTTCATGTGGGGCGGGTTGGCTCGTTTCGCTACTCCGTTCTGCGCCGATGAAATTGTACCGTGCCACATTCAGATTTGATGCACACTGTTCAAGCGGCCGATGAACGGTATCTATAGACAACAACGCGCGGGTGTGCTCATTTCGCTACTCGTTCTGCGCCGATGAAATTTGACCGTGCTACATTCAGATTTGATGCACGCTGAAGCGGCCGATGTCGGTGAATCGAATACGAAAGTTAACCGCTCTCGGCCAATCAGAATGCTTGTTTTTAGTGACAAATACTCAATTGAATTACAATTTAAATTATTTCCTTCATAAAAAGAATCTTCGTGATAATGAACCCTCTCAATACTTTAGAATGTAGAATTAACCTTAAAATAACAAAAACCTTCGGAATAGAGAACCTTCGGAATAACGAACCTTCGGAATGGTGAACCTTCGGAATAGCGAACATTCAGAGAAATTTCGTCGGAATAGTGGACCTTCGGGATAGTGAACCTTCGGAATAGAGACATGCCCCCCAATATTCATATTATATGCCCAGAGTTCAAATTTGGCCCTTAAAATATTGAACCCCAACTTGGAGCCCGCACAGAACAGCACTTAAGTCAACTGTACCTGTGTCATGTCCCAATACAGGAGGGTCCATATATACCACAACATCATATTATATGCCAAGAATTCAAAGGTATGGGCCCACGTAATGACATTAAATCTCAAGAAAACCCGCGAAAACAAAACAAAATCACATTTAATGTTCTAAGTTATTTCCTCCTGTATCTGTATCGGTATGCGCGCAGGATCCGTTCGGGTGTGAGCGCACACTCCATAAAAAGAATCTTCGTGATAATGAACCCTCTCAATGCTTTAGAATATAGAATTAACCTAAAAATAACAAAAACCTTCGGAATAGAGAATCTTCGGAATAGCGAACCTTCGGAATAGTGAACCTGCGAAATAGCAAATATTCAGAATAGATAACCTTCGGAATAGTGGACCTTCGGGATAGCGAACCTTCATAATAGAAACATGTCCCCACAATTACACCGGTGACGTAAACACATGTGCTAATCTTTGTTGGACTATCGTGACTCTATCGGTATGGTTTATACTCAAGTACGAAAAAATACCTAACCATAATACATTCGCCCAGTGGATTATCGATCGTCCACTCGAACATGAAAAAAACTGTAAAACAGCTTACACCACCTCGTGGCGTAATAAGAACAGCAGTGGTATAATTAACGAATAACAGTATATTTTCGATCTGAATTTAGAGAGGTCCTATATGTTTTTACATATATTTATCGTAGTTATGGGTCGTAAATGTGATGAAATGAACTTGGCACAACTGAATATGAATTGAGAAAGCATGGCGATAAATTGTCGTGCCAAACAAAAAGGAATTAAAACAGAGGTATGTTTCAAATATTATCGAATAATAAACAAATTAAGCATCGCCCATCGATATCGCCTCTCATAATTGCCGCTCATTGTATTGTTGTGCCATTTATTACATTTATTTACACCCAAACAGAACAAACTATAACACAAAAGAAACAGATATATCAGATAAATTGATAAATTTTACATTAAATATTCCCATCAGATGTATGCACAACGGCAAACTGTATATGGATATAGAACAATATATGAATAAGTGTGGGTGGCACGTGCTAGCCGAGCGCATGATGGCCATAGTAAGGCGACAAATTGCGACAATGCTACATTTTACCAAGAATCCTAAATAGGCCCACCCTATCAAATTACGTCACCACACTACCGACAGTGTGATTTGTAGTTAGATTAACTGTCTAACAGGTCTTCCTACATTGAGAATGACACACCCATCTGCATAACACCCAAAGGGTATGCTCAAGTAATAAATCCCCACATGTCGCTTGTTCACAACGACGCTGGTCATTGTCGGTTTAAATATATTGATATTTAAACAAATAGCATTAATTGGGGTCAAATTAACATTTGAAATAAACTAATTTCGTATTCCAGATTGGAATTTTACAAAAACAGCAAATAGCTTGATAACGAAGAAAATCTGGAGCCCGAGTTGGCCTATCTTATGGAACTTCCAGACGATAAATTGCCGATAGTTTGAAAGTGCATGTGGCGATTAAAAACTAAATGGACGAAACGAAACTCCATGTCACTAGCTGTGGGATCTTCATTTCAACCGAAAAACCTTTCCTAGCTAGCTTAGGCCTACTACTAGATAGAATAGTTGAAGTAAAGTGCCCTACTTACATACACAACGCGAGACCACACAATTTCTTCAGAAAATGTACAGTATTTAAAGATACGGGTGGCGTACGTTGTTGACGTATGCTGTTAAAATATTCACCTTCGTCAAAAACCGCCATGCATAAACAGAAATAATAGTAAAATATAGACGGACTTAGTTCTTATACCAATCAGAAATATGGCATAAACAGTATGTTATTGTCAAAAGTTTTTCCTCTGTTATGTAAACAAAAGCAAACAACGATGCAGAACCTGGCGTTTGTTTAGATCCGGATATGGTAAACATAAAGAGCGTTTATTGTTACTGTTTCCTGATATGTAAATAACAAAGAGCGTTTATATCATCTGTGTGCGATTAAAGATGGATTATCTCTTTAAATAACAAATTTTAAATAGTTGCGTGGGTATAAAATAATAGATATGAACTGAAGACCCCTGTCCGGAAAAGCTTCTATCAATTAATATTGATTTTATTTCGAATATTAAATCGGGACCGTTTATGTTACTATTTTTAGAACAGACCATTCGGATGATATCATATTGCGATATAGAGCACTGGGCTGTCCCTATGGCTACGCACCGAAAGTCAAATGTCCCAGATTGATTGTTTGTATTGTTTTGTTCCGCATATATAAGCGATAATGAGTATAATTAACGTTTATTTGTGACAAAATTGTACAATAAAATGTCTGGTCTCTGTTAACAGTAACCACTATTGTCCGTTAGCTGAATAAACATACTTTTTTAGACCAGAAACTATTCGAAATAAAATTTTCCTTTAAGCAGGTGTACACCTATATCAGTTCACTTGATCCCAATAAACTTTCAGAGACAACTTACAATGTATATTTTGCTACTAGAATGAGATCATGTGTGGAGAACCAAGGTATTGGCTATGGCCATGGGTTTAGAGTTATTCCTCTTGCATGGAATGTCTCTCTGATGTTAATGGGCTTGAGGTTACACATTTTATGCCAGTAACATGTACATGTTTGGACATCAGATGATCAGAAATGGGTGTTTAATATTTCCATACAGTGTGAGTTGTTTCTATCTGACGAGTCGGTATGAAGATAAAAGTTTATGCCGTAAATAGTTACGCTGAGTTGATTCGCGTGACCCGCACGTGTTTGTTGTATGACACTGTCAGAGGCGGACTGGCCGATCGGGAGACCGGGAAAAATTCTGATTCCACGTGATTTTCTATCGCGCGAGAATCAGGGGGGGGGTACGGTTGGGGGGGGGGGGGGTATATGTGGTTGGGCCACCCAACCACAACTTGGGCCGCAAATGAAACCGACGTGGGCCGCCACATGTGTTAATTGTGTAACCAGCCGTTAAATGGCACTCTTCCATTTTACGACGGCGTCTGAGATTGTCCCGATTGTAACCATATTTGGAACCGTCACTAAACAAGAATAAATTGGGACGTTTGCAGGTTCCCCATTCGAGTATAATGTGACGTTCGGGGGGGGGTATGGGGGCAGAGCCTCTGCCGCAGAGGCCGACTGACCGATCGGGAGACCGGGAAAATTCCGGACGGGGGCCGCCACATGTGTTGTTTAACCAGCCGAATTGGCTAATCGTAATTTTGTCATTAAATGAACTTGTCAGCATCATATATAACACCACGTAAAGACCCCGTTAATCTCGAGATTTTAACGGTAACTCCCAGCTGTAAATCCCAAAAATATTCTCACGCACCCCTCCCGGACCCTCCCTCAATTGAAATTTCCAACAAAATAGAAACGCTTCAGTTGGTGCCAGTCTAGATGCTAGGATTCGCGATTTTCTTGTGTAGTTTAAAATTTTTTCTCACCCGGGCCGAACAACCATGAACAGCCCGGTGTGTCCTGGTCTCTTGTCCGTAGCCGTGTGCATTTGTCTGGAGTTAGACCGCTAGATGTTAGAATTTATGCAAGTTTTCCGGTAAAAATATCTGAATGCATGGTCTGATACCGGGAATATATAGAACCATGGTTTATGAATATATAGGATATTAGGCCAGAGGTGCAAATGGAATTATGCAAAAACATGTATTTGGTCTGATTCTGATTCAGGGGGGGGGGGGTGCAGTTGGAATTTCCCAAGGTGGACAGTGGACACCCCCGAACAAATGGGCCGGTATCATATTAATTTCCCGGGCCGCTTTTTTCGCCCAGTCACAGTGGACACAGTGACCCAGTTAGTGACGTGTGCTTTCATTGTATTGCTTATTTTCAGCTGAGTTCTGCATAGTTATTCTTATTTTGTTGTATCACAAATGAGTAGATGGAATCCTGATTAAATTTTATTTTCTCAATAGCGCAGTTTTTTGTTCTATCAAGTTGAATTTGGGTTATTGTTGGCCATTGTGCAACTGATCCAACTTCTGATAACCTCTATATATAGTATAGCATTGCTATTAACTATATATGACCTGTTTCTGTTAAAAACACATCAAAATAAGACTCAGTAGCAGAAATGGAAAAAAATATTTGGCACATGGAAAAAACTGCTTTTCGGACACGAGAGACACCTACCCACCCCATCATACGTGCCTGGAAATGTTTTCCGAACCCCCCCCCCACCCTGCATATATTGCTTGTTCAAGTTGTTTGTTTTGTTTTATTCCATAGTTATAAGCATCGACACGTGTACGTACCGGTATATATTGAATATAGATCGATGGTTATAAGCGATAATGAGTCTAACTAACTTTTATTTGTGACAAAATTAGACCAAAATATATTCGAGATAATCAATATTAATCGATAGAAGGATTTCCGGACAGGGATATTTGATTCATATCTAATATTTTATACCCACAATGTCAAGTCTACTTGGAGATTAGACCATCTTTAAAATTTTCAAAACCAGCCGTGACGTCACATATCCTGGCCAATGGTAACTTCGATGTCCCATCTGTGATCTCGAAGTCGCTCGATATTCAAGGTCTCGCTCGACGCTGGCAAAAATAAGATAAAAACATCAAAGTTGTTGCAGTTTAATATCGATGGTATGGCGATATGATCGACCACATACGGCAGTCATATTTCTAAACAAAGTGATCAGGTTCTGTTTACATTACAAGTCAATGAGTGTTTCATATCTATTGTAAAATTGCCAGAATTTGATCTGTATCTGGGTGATTTCACGGGAAGTGTAGCATGAAGGAATTGGACACATATCTCCCTTAAATTCATGTTCAGTGTATGACCAACCTACCATTCATTTTTTAATATATAAAGGTATATTTATGTGACCGGTGCAGCAAATTTCAGCTGAATATGAATATTTTTTGCAATTTTATGACCAGAAATGTGCATTTTTTGCCATTTTCTCTGTGCCAAACAGGAAATGGTCTCAATAATAAGGTGATTATAAGAAAATATATAGTACAAAGGAAACAAGTTTCATACAGTAATTATAATCTAAGACATTCTGTTCTTATTAGTGAAAATTTCATGTAAAAATGTCAAAAATATGTAATTTTATGTCAATTTTTTTTATTTTGGAGACATTCCGTTAAAAAAAAACAAAAAAACACCAAAATCAAATAAACTACAGCCAGTATTGAAGAAAACACCATTAAATATGTCACATATGGTGTATTTTCAATAATAAGGATATGATATCTAATATAGATGTGCTATTATTTCTGTGATTAAAAATTAGTAATTTTTTTAGTTCTTTGATTAGTGATGACGAGAATTCCGTTAAAAAATGTCCTTTCCTGAACATGGCTTTTTCTGAAATTTTCTCATTACCAGCCACCTTAACAAGGAAAGTAAATTTTAATAATGGCATTAGATGTCATGACAGACATAACTGTCAGAAAATTTAGTATGTAACACACTAGTAATGTAAAAAATTGATTTATCATTGTTTAAAAAAATGTCCTTTCCTGAACGATTTTTGACAATATGCATTGAGGTCATCTATCGGAAGAAAAACACCTGTAATCACCAGTGCAATATATATCACTTGGGAACACTTATCAAATTTCTCAAAAACCTTTCAAGTATTTTTTATAATTCTGTGGTTTTTTTTATTTGTAGAAGGCACACAAAAGTAGTGTTTTTGGGTTGTTTTTAACACTTTATTCAAATTTGTCATAAGTAACAGCAAGGCTTTTGACAAAATATGATCACTTCCAAACACTGAAAGTGGAATAACTTTGGAACCGAATAAATTTTTTCAATTCTGTAAAAACTGTTATATTTTAGAAGCCCTCCTCTGCAGCTTGAGACATATTGTGGTAAATGAGATCTCATCTGAAATTTTCAGTTGAATTCCATGTTTACTGCTGCTGTTTTTTCATCTTTAATTAAAAAATATTAGAGTGATGCCATATCTATGGTATTATGTAACTTTTTAAACAATGGTTCCCATGCTATACATTTTGTGGAGATGTGTTCCCTGTATTCCAGCTACAAAATAAAAACAAAACGAAAGTGATTGAAGAAACTTCATTTTTGAGTGCATTTGGCACTGTTCGTGCTACACTTCCCGTGTTACGTCCTAGTGACCAAGGCTGGCTTTTACAGGACGGGATCGAGTAGATCCATAATTTTTCCAGGAAGTTTTTTTGCCGAACCCGTGACTTCTTCGCCACGGTAGGGATCTTTAACGTGCGCACATTGTTGCACACGGGACAGCCATTCGCGTCGGCTCCCGATCCGACGGTGTGCCAAGTGTAGTGTCATCCCTGGTCATGACATTACGAGAGGAGCAGAGGTACGAAGTTAGTCCAGTACGCATTTTTTCAAATTTTGTCTGAGACTCTTTGGCTTCTGGAATCTTTCTCAGATCACTGATCGTGGCATCGATGATTGATTTGTGATGCCCGTGGTACTGGGAATGCAGATGGCGACACAAAGTCCGACCGATATTTGTCGGATTTGAACCCTCGACCGTGTCGAAGGTGTAGCTCAGAGGTCGGCCCACAAACCAACTGAGCTATCCGCTCCTCCTTGATGTTTATTTTACGCGATACGCCGATAGGCGATAGTCTGATACAGGTCGGGCACACATCCAAAACGGTCTACGTAGCTCGTTTTGTCTACTGTAGCCCGATTGAGCTACATGTACGTTTTTAATGTGATTTATACACCTCCATCGATTACCGCCATACCACGAGAAAAGCTCATTTCGAATTTCCGTTCATTAGTTGTGTACCACTATTGCGCCTACAAAGAAGCAAAAAACCCAACGACTCACCGCGGCTTAGGCGCAATTAACGATGTTTTAATTAAGACCTGTTAGCGTTTGGTAGTGACTTTCCCGAAAATATCAGATTTTGCCATAAAAAGTAGGGAACAATGCATTTGTTTTTGCAGGATATTTATTTTTGAAGGTCAAGAACGTCCAGTTTATGTGGCTCACCTGATTGGATAAAGCGAACAGCTTCACTCGGAGACGAGTATTTGTTAAATGTTTGGCGACCGCCATTCAGAGAAGGCAACCTACGGAAACACGATTCACAACTCTACTTTGAAATTTGGAAGCACCTCGCGTAACATTACAGTTATACAAATATGGTTGTCCATTTGTCGTTCCGTACATTCCAACAGATAGATGTTACACTGAAATCCCATTAACTTAAGAACGTACCAGTAATCCCCGGCTAAATGCAACCAATCAGATTATCGCCTGCACACGGATGTTTACGAACACAATTGCAACCGGAACTACCTCAGATTTGATGAAGACACATCGGGAAATTCATAAAGGATACCACCACAAGCTGTGTATGCGGTGACAAGGAAACGGTGTGCCATTTCATTCTGGACTGTCCATTGTATGCTGTCGAAAGGGAAGAAATGATAAATGAGATCGAGATGGGGTTCGTTCAGACTGAAGTAGAGGTTGATAAAAGAATGATTAATGCCAGATCACTGATTGGAGATAGCTCTTATTTAAATATGACTATGCAGCAAATTATCCAGAAGGCAGTTCATGGCTTCCTTTCGGTTACATTGAAAAGAATTTGAAAATCCGACCTTTCCGTTATGAAGTAGAGAGTATCAGTAATTGCTGTGTTAATACCTGAGCGAACACAGTACATGGGTTCTTATTCAACGGATAGTGAATAGCGGAAGTCAACAACAACAACAACATGAAGATTTACATTTTGATCAAGAGATTTTGATGATCATTTCTTATGGTTTTTCATGGTAAATTGACCAAAACAAATCGATTTTGAATCGCTCAAAAGGTATTAAAGCTGTGGTGAGTCGTTGAGTTTTTTGCTTCTTTGTAGACGTGATAGTGGTACACAACTAATGCACGAAAATTCGAAATGCGCTTTTGTCGTGGTATGGCGATAATTGCAGGAGGCGTGTAAATCACATTAAAAACGTAGCTCAATCGGGCTACAGTAGACAAAACGAGCTACGTACACCGATTTTGATGTGTGCCCGACCTGTGATAGTCGATAGTCCTACTTCGTCTCCGATACTGGCGATACTAACTCCCATTGCCATTGGGGGGGGGGGGGGGGGGGTGCATCAAAAATACAAAGCAGTACCAAGCTGAAGAAAAATAATCCGGAAAATGACAATTTAATCATGTTTTGTGGTGTGTAGTGAAGAAATAAACCATAATAATGCAACCTGATGTGATTTTATTTGAGTTTTGATGACATAGCGAGCATAAATCTATAGAAAAAAGTGCAGCGATCGCGAAAACTTCAGCTTGTTATTAGTCATTTACAGGTACTGCTTGGTTCATCAACGATAGGTGATAATTAATTTTCGTGAAGATATGGCACTGCTCAGTAAAGCCTTTGTTGCTGATTAATTAGGCCTAAAAAAAAAATACCTTTGTTTCCCCTAACGGAGCTGAAAAATATAGGTGCGGGCGAGCGGGAATTTTTTTTTTTTTTTTTTTTTTTTTTTTTTAAATCTCCCAAAAGTTCTCACTTTCCTATGTACCGGTATATATACATGTCAGGTGTGATTTGAATGCTGAAAGCTTCATCATGATATTGGAAGGAGATCAGCAAGACACAAGGCATAAAATAGAATAGCATAGTATTTATTTGTATTTAAAATCACAAAGTACAATAAAAAGAAAATATTCAATACTAGTACCAATTCAATCAAAAATATCCTATACCAACATATGCTACCATTTTCACTTTAAAAGTGTTTAAAATATCGCCAACAAATCACACCTTTTCAACATTAACCGTTTCCTTTGAATCCAAGTCCAAACTATATTTAACGACAACGTTGTCCGTAAAACCCGTATGGTGTTCTTGAAACACGTGTAAAAACTTCTTAGCATGTGGGGGGGCTCATAAAAGCCGAACACAACCGAACACAACCGAACATAACCGAACACAAGTACAAATAATGGGAAAGTTCGTGAATAAAGTTCATAGGCATGTGTATTCATGTTCACACTATTAATATACGAAGTTTGGTGGAGTTTGGTCCAATAATAAGTGTTTTATTCGATATTTTGTAAGACGCGTTTAGTGTTCGGCATAGAAAAGCCGAACACAAGCTAGCTAGCTTATGTTCGACACTCATGCAGTCACCGGTAATTAATTAACACATAGATGTGGCGTTAGCTGGCGTTTGAGATATATAACTCTATATAGAGTTAGAGTCTACTAAATATACGACCACCTTGTAAATTCAGACATATGTATTCACGTTCAACCTATTACTATATATACGAAGTTTGGTGGAGTTTGCTTCAATAATGAGTGTTTTGTTAGATGTTTTGTATAACGCGTTTGTGTTCGGCATAGAAAAGCCGAACACAAACTTCTGTCTCGTGGATTAGTTTATCCGCTGATAGGTGATAAGTAATATCTGCCAGATGGGATTTGGCAGGCTTTATTCGCGAGAAAAACGTATTGTTGTCCATTTTCGTCTGCATTCTCACTAAAATGTTATCCCCACCCCGTTATTATTACAAGTACATTCGTACAATATGGTAGTTTAGATGGATCATACTGGACAAATGCGAACATATCAGCACGCCCCGGACTTCTAAGAAGTAGTAAATATGTTGAATACGAATAAAGAGCGTTTCGTATTGTATCTTTTTAAAAGTCTGATATGCATGAATTTAAGATCTTATTTTATTTTCAAAAATGTGTCTGATATGACAGGAATGTGATATGAAAGGAATGAAGATTATTTATTTTGCGCTCAAGATACTTTTTGACGTTTGCTGGGGTTGATTGATCTAGTTTTGCATGTCTTTACTCTTTTAGTCTGACATGGCTTCTTGGCAATAGCCCCGTTTTTCGGTATCGTCAAACGTTAAACACTTTGAGTTGTAGCCTTTCCATGAAGTTACATAAATATTTATTTTTGTAATTATTGGTTATGACATGTCTGCATGTTTGCGACCTCTTCGTAAATTAAGCATTTGTCTATTGTATACCAGGAGACCTTTCTCACTGTTAAAACATTTACCAACTTATTCGCTCACCTTTTCTTGACTCTCAGTCTTACTCATGTTTCTCGTCAAGTTTTGGGAGAGGACTTACAAAAAAGCCACAACAGGCTTGTTGTCTCATCCCTTTCCAATCACCCATAATCACCCATTAGCATTTTTGTAAAATATTCATCTTGTTTTGTATTGTGTATAAATATTGTTTACACCAAGTTTTGCTTCATGTGACGAGTGCATAAGGTATGTGTACTAGCGGGAAAACTTATTTGTCACTCAACGTTTTTACAATTGTTGTCTTTCACGACGGGGCCTATCAAAAGCATGTTTCTATAATAGTAGGCGCCAATAAACACTGAAACTATTTGTCAAAACACTGAACTACAATAGGTGAGATACCGCCATCATGCAACAACAATTAAAGCCTTTCGGATTAGTGACCATGTCAGATATTAATTATCACCTAGCTATAGACAGCCGTTAGACTAATCCACGACAAAATTATAACTTGTGTTCGGCTTTTCTATGCCGAACACAAAACGCGTTTTACAAAATATCGAATAAAACAATTATTATTGGCCCGAACTCCACCAAACTTCGTATAGTAATAGTGTGAACATGAATACACATGCCTATGAACTTTATTCGTTATATTTCCCATTATTTGGACTTGTGTTCGGTTATGTTCGGTTGTGTTCGGTTGTGTTCGGCTTTTATACGTACCGGCATGTGGAACTACGGTAGATTTGTTTACCGCGTCCATGAGAGAACATTTTAGAAACGTTAGCCCTAACACACTGCTGCCAACAATGGTTTGTGACGCCATGACATAGGTGAATATTCATGTTTTGATGGAAGATTTTAGTGATGAGCCGATTGTCAAATAGAGCATTGCTCCAATTGCCGATTATTTGAGATCACAATCGGCCGATTCAGGTGCCGATTCCCATTTAATATTGTAATAATTAATTAATTATACCAGAATATGTTATATAAAACTTAGAATTAGAAGCAAGCAACAACCGTAGTAATATGCCAGTACACAGTATATATACATAAGTATACGTTTCGGTAAGTATATAGGTAGGTATGTGCGGACTTGTGATCGAATACAGGCACATGTCCTGCAGAGGCTGTGGTACGGGGCCTCGGTGTATTTATTGTAATGTATTGTATCGACGAATCAATGCATTAACTTACCCATGTATTCTAGGCTATTCCATAATAAATAGTTTGAAAGTTTGATGTAGGTAGCCACGTGCATGACGACATATCCACGGCCCGTTTTTGATAACAATTCATTAAACAGCATTTTTCTTTGATCCCAATTCAAAGACATCACATCAAAGGAAATAAGCCGACTGAACTAGTTGCAAGTTACACCATGTTCATGTAAATTTCGCAGACACGATTTGATTGTCGATTTCGGCATGGTCATCAAAATAATCATTGGTGGTGACCTATACGTGACGTCACACGAGGCTGACTGGATGGAATGACATTGTCTTCGACTATTTAAAGTTAATCATTAATGGAAAGTTGTGTTGGGTGAAAGACTTTGAAAAGATTAATTACAGATAGTAAAATTAATAACTAAATTTCTTTAATTCTTTTTAATATCTGACTATTAATGCTTGTACAGTTGTTCGTCCTGACAACTTACTGATACACATGTTATAATATGCTCAATTTAATTGAACAAACAGTGAAGTCAGTTGCGCAATTAAATGTCACGTGACATGCACTTTCGGTTTCTACAGTTTATACATGTTTTACGCTGTGTGTACTGTATAGATAGATTTGTTGCGTATGCATACATTTTGATTTTTGATAGTCTGACATACATAAATCAAAATGTCTACATGTTGACACACAATAAAGTTACGTATCGGCGTACGTGAGTCCCATGAGATGTAATTTGTGTACATCATCATATAATTTATGATTACGCGCAATCACGGCGTCATCATCGCAGCCTGGCTCTAACCCAAAGTGTCACGTGCATCCCGGCGATCCCCACTGCAATATATTGTTCAAACATAGACCCAGGTACGGCCGGTGTATTGAAGAGGAGATGGCTGTATATCAAGTTTGTGTTTGGTAAATCACTTTCCCCATGTTTACTGGTCATTTATTCAACAAAACATCGTCATATTTGAAACAGTTTATTGAAGAAAAACAAGCACCTGATTTCTATTTAGACAATCGGAAATGCCGATGTTGAAACCCGAGTACCGATTGTCATCCGATGTGCCACAATCGGCCGATTCCGATTGTCGTTCCCGATTATAGGCTCATCACTAGAAGATTTAAACGAAAACGATGTATTTTTTATTTTCCGTGGGCGCCGCCATTTTACGAAATGCGTCCGGACGTCGAGTCATTAGAAACGGGGCCTATTATAAAGCGACGAACTGAGACAAACAGCGTCGGCAGCTATTTTATTTTATTTTCGAAAAAAAAAAATAAAAAAAATATTTTGGTGCGGGAGGTTTTAATAGGTGC
Organism: Siphonodentalium dalli; assembly: GCA_032622095.1. Classification (NCBI taxonomy): domain Eukaryota; kingdom Metazoa; phylum Mollusca; class Scaphopoda; order Gadilida; family Siphonodentaliidae; genus Siphonodentalium; species Siphonodentalium dalli. Next base: position 53,514,001 of record CP136063.1, read on the forward strand.
GGGCGGGTTAGGGGAAACAAAGGTATTTTTTTTTTAGGCCTTACCGATGTGCGATCGCGGATTACTCTGGCTTACCGAAAAGAGTTCAGGGATGTTTTGACAGTTTCAAGCAAGGCTTCACAGGAAGTTTTCATAGAAACCAAAATGGCTGAATAAACAATAATGAGTGATGGTTACATGAGTTGATCCATGACTATATATATATATGGCGAGCGCCGAGCCGTTTTTTTACATTTTCTATTTATTTGGACTTAAGTCCAAATAATTGATCTTACGTCCAAATAAATCGAAAATGTGAAAACGGCTTGCCATAATATATAGAGGTCTCATATTTTCTATTTCGCCACCTCAAACAACAGCGACAAACCACTTACCGGTACCTGTAAAGACGAAAACAACATATCATTCACAAACAACATATAATTTAATATACTGACAAAGCTAAATTTTTTGCGACGTCACTGCAAAATATACACAAAACACGCACAGGGGACCAATTCAGTGAAAAGTTCAGAAAAGAGGTACATGTAATTGAATATGTAAGACAAAACAAACACATTCGTACATTTAAAATCACCCGTATCTGAGGCAAATGACATGCAACCACACATTAGTAACTCCCATTAGGCCTACACCACAGGAAATCCAAGACGACCTTAAGCGCGCAAAACCAAACAAAGCCCCAGTGATGAAAATTAACATTTGGAATAATCAAACAGAGCCCAATATCATTGTTCGACATACTAGAACTTACCGGTATATACAACAAATGTTTATAACACGGCTACTTCCCCAAATCATGGAAATCTGCTACAGTTCAGTCAGAGTGTGCTGTAAGGAAAACACTCAACACAGTGGGGATATTTTTGGGAGAGTGATTCACGGTGGCCCACTCAACAGCGTCGGCCTTAGTGGAGAGGATTAGCAAGGTGCTATTGTCTAATCAACAAGGTGACAGCAGTTCATTCCCACCTCACTACATATCACAGCGAATCACCGTGAAACACGGTGGATTGCCGACAATCACTGCGAAATGCTTATACATATATTCGCAACCGGAATAGCATTGCATTTTCCACAATTTACTTTTTATTTGTTTTCATTTAACAAAAATTGAAAAAGACAACATAGTAAGGCCATATAAACTTAATAGTTTGTTTCTCAGGGATTTTTTTTTTTCAAAGTGATGAGGGAGGCAGTTAATATTTATATTTATTATTTTTTTCAAATTAATTTTGTTGTGAGGCAGGTATTTATTTATAAAGTATTTACTGGAATCCCATATTAAACAGTAATACTGAATATGGGCAATATACCGAAGCAGGGAAGCTGACCATCATATATCCCCTTAATATTAAATCTAGATTTGTAATAAAGTTGCATAGAGGAAACAGTTTGAGTTATTCACTCATGATGATGTGGAAACTACATCGGTGAAATTTGATGTAACTCAGGGTGACCACCAACCAGACCAAGCTTTATTGGAAGGAGTTCCACTGGACTACACATTATACCACACTCTGACTGTACTGTACATGTATATGGGTTATGATTCCAAAACCAGACAAAGACCACAAAATAGCTACCAATTTTAGACCCATCAGCTTACTAGTACTTCAATGTTTGGGAAAACTTTTGAAGCGTATCATCAGCACTAGAATATTAGCCCACATAGAGAATCAACACTTTTTCAATAAATTTCAACGTGCTTATTGTATGTTTTTGAAGCATTTACGTTTAGTTTCCACGACGATGTATAGTCCCCAAACGTGTCGAGGGCCCTTTGCACACTGGCCTAGGTGTCGGCAAACAAAACAGTATCATCCGCATACAACAAACAAATGATTCTAATTTAAAAAAAAATTTGTGAATTGATTTCCAGGAGTTCAAACCGTCGATCGAACTCAATTTCAATCTGTTTTACTTAATAATATGACACGAAACGCCCTTTATTCTGCCATATCAGACATTTGTTTTCAAATAAAATAAGAAACGCTCTTTGTAAATTTAATCAGTTTCCAAATCAAATAAAAAAAAATTAAATGGTAAAATGAAAACTATCTTTATTTTTACCATCTAAGGCAATAATAAATAAGTCGCAACTTATAGCCGCATAACTCCCACTTAAATGTGGGTAAATGCGCCGAGAAAACTGATCTCGAGTGTAAAATAAGTGTCAAGATTCACATATACTAATACATCGTCGCCTTGTCTTGCGTCATCCGATAATAGACAAATACTATTTGCCTTCTGGCACAAAAAAAACCTTTAAGGCGGCCTGACTTTTTACAAAGTTTGCTGATCGCAAGCCCAGATAAAGGACGAGGGGAATTTAAACAAGTCGATACTACTAGTCGTGATAGAAATTATTAGTCTTCTTGCGAATAAAGCAATTCAATTATCACCTATCGCTTGATGAACCAAGCAGTACCTGTAAATGATGAAATACCAAGCTGAAGTTTTCGCGATCGCCGCACTGTTTTCTAGTTTTACGCTCGCTATGTCATCAAAACTCAAATAAAATCACGTCATGTTGCATTATTATGGTTTATTTCTTCACTATACACCACAAAACAGGCTTTAAATGTCATTTTCCACCTTAGTTTTCTTTAGCTTGGTTCTGCTTGGTACTGCTTGGTATTTTGACGTTCCGGATAGGGGAGATAATTCAAAATGGCTGAATCCATTCACAATTTCACATTCTTTCATGAAGTGAAGACAGGATGTCATGGAACATATCATCACTAGAGTTGATTTGAGCATTTTCAATCACTTCATACTCAATCATAGGCAGATGCTCATTGTAGAATGTTGATACTGCTTCCCTCCCATTGACCAATGCAGTGGACCTAGCAATTGCGGACATCTTGAAATGCGGTTATCCCATTCAGGGACGATAACTCGATGTGTGCGCTATAGCACCTGCCGTTAACTTCCGGCGCTGTCTTATTTACCTTCTTAGCGCGCGCAAATTGTTTTTAAGGCAGTGGTTACAGAGGAACTTTGCGGGTTTAATAAATACTAGATTAATAATAAATTCATACAATGATGAATTCTGATATATACGGTTAGTACCTCTTTGGGTGTATATTCAAACAGGATGTGAGTAAATTAACCCTTTACCCAACAAACCGGCCAAAAACGCCCAAATAAAGCTGCAACAGCCTAAATTATCTTGGGTCTGTCTCAATAAAACCATACAAATATGGATATCATTGGAACCGGCTCATTGACCATATTGTGATGGTTACAGTTATGCCCTGTGCCAATGCATTCTCTTATATATGCGAGTCGACCATAGGTCGCCTCGCATATATAAGAGAATGCATTGGCCTAAAAAAAATCGTTTTTTTTAACACTTTTTACCATTTTTTCTTACATTCTTTAACAATTTTATAATTTTTAATGTGTTAAGCCAATGCATTCTATTATATATGCGAGGCGACCTATGGTCGACTCGCATATATAAGAGAATGCATTGGCACAGGGCCCTTCTGTTGGGTAAAGGGTTAATACTACGTTTGTATGGCTATTTGTAATGTAATACTTATTATTTGTTTACATTACAAATAAACCTGCAAGTCACTGAACAGGACTCAGGAGTTTGTCAGAATGATAATAAATAATAATAATAATAATAAATATATACAAATATAAATAGTAATAAAAGACTAGGATTGATTCAAGGGGATTAGTGATTTGACCTATAAATGTTTATAACTATTTGACTCGAAAATAGGAAACGGTAAACATGTTATCGATTGTTGCGATCTTCAGATAGATTGCTATTATGACTATTATACATCGATCTGACCGCATATAACTGACATTTAGCTTCGCATTGACTATATCACCTATTTTCTCTTGTTATCACCGCAACGGCAGGTTTCATTTGTGAAGCGTTTGCTGTCTTCTCCGCGAAGGAGCCAGGTGATGGTGTCCAGGCAAAATTTATCAACTCTCTGGACGAAGCTGTTAGGACCAGTGGTCCGAATATTTCGACCCAAATCTTTGAAATGTTACTGACACTGTTGCTCTTTTTCTCATCCCGATATTACAGTGTTGTGTTACCAAGTAATTCATTTACGATCGACTCGTATTATTATCCCCCCGCCAAATTTAAAATTTGCAGGGGATATAGTAATGGGTTCCGTCCGTCTGTCTGTCCGTCTGTCCCGAATTTGTAAGCGTCATAACTTGAACAAATGTAAATGGTTTTCAAAGATTTGTGGTATATGAGTTCACCTGACCATTACCTAGAATGAGTTCGCAAGCCAGGTCTGGCCAGATATTTTTACCGGAGTTATTGGACTTTATTTATTATTATTGTCGATTTTACCAAAATGTCAACGGATTTCAAAGATTTTTGGAATATGAGTTCACTTGACCAGTATCTAGAACGAGTTCGCAAACCAGGTCCGGCCGGATATTTTCAGCAGAGTTATTGGACTTTGTTTATTATTTTTAGTGCAAATGGACGACGTCGTATGGCCAATTTCCACAAATGTCACTTCCCCAACTGCACATTTCGGCGGGGGATACCTCCGTCTGCGACTGCTTGTTAACTCTTAAATTACGAAGATAATTGTGCACCATCCACCAATAACGTACAAGAAAAGTAGATGCATGCATCAGATCCCCCATGAACTATTTTACAAGAATTAATGACGTATATTTGGAAAGTATTTATACATTTAATATATATATTTATAACACAATTTGGCTCTAAATTCAGCCTCATGATTTAGCAAGACACACGTTTATTGACGCAAGACCTTAGAGCAATTATATCATTGGAAACACTAGCATTTTAGTATTATGTTAAAAGTTCAGTGCACATGTGGCTTTCCCCCAAACTATTTGCAACAAAAGTTTCTCATTTGGGAATAAGTACATAGACAATTGAAAGCAACATGCTAAATATAAAAATAAAAAGATTCAAGAAAGGCGATATTGATAAATTTGTGAATTTTGTGAAATAAAATTGTCAAAATTTGGTAAAATACTCAATTTATGACTTTTCAACAATGTTTATAAAAATAATATTTGGAATGGGCGCATCTCATTTGAGTGTAAATATAAGTAATGGATGTTGAATTTGCTTTCCACACAAAATGTCAGACCAACTTGCATCCGTAGTCTATGGAATTCATTGTGCAAGCAAATCAACATCCATTTATTAAATAACGTTACATGTATCAGCCCTCGAAATTAGGAAAAATGTCCCATGGCAAATTCAATGCTGTGGCATATTAGATACCATATGTTGCTCATTGCCGTGGCCAATTTCAAGGGCTGCATATATATATAAAAATGATTGATTTTGTTGATTTATGTGATAAATAATATTGGTATGCAAACAAAAACTTACGGTATTATCTATTTTTCAGATTTGTCCCGACTTGTATTAAAGATCCTGAGATATGGTGATGAAAATTTTCAAATGTTGACAGTTGATGAAGGTAACCTGCCATCATTATTGCTAGGCGATCACTATTGGGAAACATGTAATTTAAATTTATATAAAAACCATGTTTGTTTCCGAAAAAAACATGATTTGCTTGTATGGTGATTAAAACATGCAGTTCATTAAACAGTTGACATTCATCCATTTGTCGATGATTATGAAATATCACAAAGCCCAATAATTTGAATGCTTGACATAGCCTAACATGTATGGTATGGTATCTAATAATAGCAAAGACTAGATTTGCAGAATGGCCTTTTTATATCAAGTATTATTGTGATGTGTGATTCAATACAGTGCATTCCGCAATTACTAGCTTCTATCATGTACAGCTCTTGTTTTCAATTGTTTCTGAGTTTCAGTGAGATTATATTGCTTTAGTATGCTACATAAAGGCCCTCACTCTGATTAGCCCTACATAGTGAGGGGAAAGAACAATCTGAATATTTCAACTACATGTATTATATATCTATCGTGTCATCCCATATTGAAATCCATACAATAACCAATGAATAACTCAGAATGAACCAAATCTAATCTATCAAAACGTGCCTCAAACTCTGCATCTGTTTATAGTAATTATAAGTAAATAAATTCTAATATAATATTCAGATGTCCTGCATTGACTCATGTGGGTTGTGATATGATGCATCTACATCAGGCCGCAGCATGAGAAGGAGCTTGGTAATACATGACCAATGTGACACGCATGGGGAGGGGTCAACATCTACATCCCTCAGGCCAGACAACCAATACAAGTCAACTGAATGAGTGTTCTTTCTCAACAGTTTACCGACAAACGGTATAATTCGTTCCGGCTCCGATTCCGGCATAACATATTTTTAAAAATCAACGGCGTACAAATATATCTAAATATTTCTACATCCAAACAGTGATAACAGTGATAAAAACGGGTAACAATCATTGATACCTTTTGATATCGTATCCTCGTTATCAAGTTCACCTTTCAGAATATTTGTACGGCCTTAATGATTAAAAGAACATGAGAAATAAACTGACTTGTGTTGTGTTTACTACGGCGAAAATAGGTGTCCACGGAAGCAACGTAATTAATTCGTTGCGGGATTCACCTTGGGAAATAAGCTATCAAACCATGCCCGAATAACCTTGTCAGGGGCAATTCCAAACATCTGGGCTTATTTCACCCATCTATGCGTGTCAGCAGTACACATTCCTCCTATTTCCGATTCAGACAACTTCTCAAAATACGTACACGGAAGTACACCAAAATAGAAACAACTAGGTCACAAAAGTAAATATTAAACCATGCTTGAATAGCTATTTTGGGGACATCATAAAGCATGCTGGTCCTTCCAAACTCTACCCAGCTTCTGATTGGTTCCTTCCATCTCAGACTCTGGTTGGTCATTCTGCTGCAATTTGATTGGCTGCTTCTTGATCCTCCAGGTCTGAGAAAGTGCTATAAAAGGCTGGCACAAATCAGAATCTTGGCACAGGGTTACCACCGAACTTGGGGAAAGACAACTAGATGGGAAATTCTGGAAAACATTCAAAATTCTAACTAGCCAAGCCACCTCCAATAATAACGACAAACCGCTCAAAAACGAGGCCGACGAATCATTCACAAACAACAAAGATAAAGCCAAAATTTTTGCGACGTCATTACAAAACATCCACAAAACCCACCAGGGGGACCAATTTGATGGGAAATTCAGGAAGAAAGTAATTGAACATGTAAGACAATATAAACAAACTTACGGTTCCTTAAAATACCCCATCCCAGAGGCAGATGACAAGCATATACTGGCAACTCCCATCACTTCCCTAGAAATTCAAGACTCCCTCAAGCGTGCGAAACCAAACAAAGCCCCAGGGGACGACGAATTAACTTTCGGCATAATCAAACAAGGCCCCAAATCACTGTTCGATAGGTTAGAACTAATATATAATAAATGTCTACAGCACGGATACTTCCCTAAATCCTGGAAATCCGCTATAGGGGTGATGATTCCAAAACCGGGCAAAGATCACAAAATAGCTACCAACTTTAGACCAATCAGCCTACTTCAGTGTATAGGTAAACTTTTTGAAAGAATCATCAGCACTAGATTATTATCCCACTTAGAGAACAAAAACTTTTTTAATAAATTTCAACGTGCATATCGTAAAGGCAAAGATGGAACCGAACATATCTACAGAATAGTTGAAGATATGCGCACAGCATTGGGTCGTGATTGGGAGGGGGCCGCCATTTTCTTGGATGTAGAAAAGGCCTTTGACTCCGTGTGGCACCATGGCCTTCGCTACAAACTAAAAACAACCACCGACATACCCACCAAAATGTTACGACTCATATCATCATTTCTCATGCAAAGATCTATCAAAGTTAGGGTGGGTGATGAAATCTCAGACAATGTTGATCTCAAAGCAGGTACTCCTCAAGGGTCGGTCCTAAGCCCGCTACTTTTCCTAATATGTCAATGACATCCCCCACAATCCACTTCATAACATACAAATATCACAATTTGCCGACGATCTGGGCCTCTGGACCACCGGGGGGGACCCCAAAACGTTGGAATTAAGATTACAAAAACAACTTAATGACCTGGAAGTATGGTGTTCCAAATGGCGCATCAAACTCAACGCCAAAAAAACTCAGTTAATTTTATTTAGTAGAAAACATACTAAAAGCAAACTAAATTTATCCATCTTTGGGGAAACTTTCGAACAAACCCAGGAAGCAACTCTATTAGGCATAACCCTCGATAACAGATTATCTTTTCACCCCCATATTAAAAACATTGCGACCAGGGCCTCCCAAAGAATTGGGCTATTAAGGATGCTCAGGGGCACCTCATGGGGACTCAATCCAGAAACCCTGATTAAACTTTATAAGCAATTTATACGACCAATTATGGAATATGGGGCCATAATAATAGCCGATCTTCCAAAATCCACTCTCAACAAACTCCAAATTATACAGAATAAAACATTAAGAATGGCCCTTCAGGAAAACATACGTACCCCCATCAGAACGTTACATGATACAGCCGATATATCAACTATCCGCGTCAGATTACAAGTACTAGCCGCAAACAGTCTTATAAGACTACAAGGCAGCACTTTAGTCGACGAACTAGAACTTAGGAAAACATTACTCACCAAAGACAAAACAAAAGCAGCTGGCCGGCGAGGCGAAGTTGGTTCTGGTTCACCGGAATAAACCCCTCAATGGTCATGCCATTACTCCCCCAATTCAACGAACACTTCCCAATCAACATAAATAAATAGACTTATTTCATAAAACTCATAAAACGCTAGGTCGATCAAGTTACTAACACAGTTCAATCACAAGGAAAGTAAGTATACTAGTAGACATCACATTATCGAGTCAACCCCACCAGGAAGACATGTAATTATGAATTATGTTTCAACAGGGCTCGATGAGACGTACTGCTCATCGACAGGATATCACAGTGAATTGGCCACGCCCTCTCTGCAGTAAAGCAAGCCCTCAATAAAACCCACTGCTTATACTCAGCTTAAATAACCTATTGGGTATGTACTAACCCATGTATGCAACATCCGCAATATCGACCGTCTAACAAGACTAACTTAATATTAAAACGTAGGGTAGCGGGCTCCGGCCCTAGATGGCTCCTTGGGCGCTGATGAATGTCCTCGGGCGGCATAGATACCCTTTTGGTGGCCGTATTATAAGCCATTGAGTAATTATCTCTTTCAAAATGACTAACCTGCTAACTCTTAATATAAAACTTACAGAATTACTCCGCACACCAAATACAATGTGTACAGGCCGGCACAACAATATTGCGAGCCTGCCTTTATGCGTTGTTAGTTGTTTGCCTGTGTGGTCGCAGTATAAGCTATCAATACAATCTCCCTCAAACTGACTTGCAACCACATATACAAATCTAAACACATGTTCTCAACCACGCCCGTACATACACGAAGACACAACACCAGCAACAACAGTCGGTACCCAATCCTCAGAGACATATCACCAACAGTCTGGCCTCAGCTGCGTCCTCATCCGTGCAACAACACAACCAGGTCAACGGGCTCTGAGACTCACACAGGAGTGTAAGGCGGGCATTGCACCACCGAGAGTTGGGGAGCCCCGACCGACCTTAAGTCAACCGGCCGGCATTGCACACCCTTCCTAGAGTTGAGCCCGTAGTATAAGCCCTGAATATAACAGACTAAGGCAACGGAGTTCAAGCATGCACCAACTTGGACACTAGTTTACAACAAACCACTAAATAAAAAGCTATCAACCAAGTTAAACTAACAGAACTCGTATTCAATCAAGGTAAGTCTTCTCGCCGGTCCGCTTTTGGAATGGGGGGGGGGGCTTTGCTTCCTGCCAGGGTGACATGAAACCCATACTCAACAAGTAGCATCAAATGACTAGGAAACAATCACAACCAAACTTAACAAACGCTCTTCAGCGGCACTATATCACTCAACCGTGGGTTGTAGGAGAGGGCTTACGGCCCTTTCAAATCTTCCCGGGGGGACCTTCCCAAACCCAAACTCCAAACTCAATCTTGGCACACTGAGACTGAGAACTTACTGCTAGGTAACTAGTCAGGATATAAACTCATTGCCATCGCTGTTGCTCACAAAGTGAGCAACGAGCAACAAAAACCTGTTACTCACAAAGTGAGCAACGATCAACAAAACTGTCACTCATTGACTAATGAGCGACACTCTTTAAACTGTTACTCATTGACTAATGAGAACAAATCTTTGAATCTAACCGTCACTCATCGACTGATGAGCGACACTCTTTAAACTGTTACTCGTTGACTAACGAGCAACAAAACTCTGAAACCATATAACTGTCACTCGTTGAGCGACACTCTTTAAACTGTTACTCGTTGACTAACGAGCAACAAAACTCTGAAACCATATAATTGTCACTCGTTGAGCGACACTCTTAAAATAGTTACTCATTGACTAATGAGCAATACGACTCTGAATCTACATAACTGTCACTCATTGAGTGACACTCTTAAAACTGATACTCATTGAATAATGAGCAACAGCTTTTAAATAGATACAACCACTACTCATCGAGTAGTCATAAACTGGTTTCCCTATTTACTGCCCAAAAATAGGGTGGTGGCAGCAAAACAAAAGACTTCATTGGCAAATTAAACCTGCCGCTCGACTGAGCCAGGCTTACCTCACGTGCCTAAAAACTTAATAAAATACTCAACCCTTTTTGGCTCGCAGGGACTCGTGGATGAAACCACTCGATCGCTACCGGAATTGAGTCCCCACCCCCCTGCGTGTTACACCAACTAGAATGCACCCACTGGAGCTGCCTATTCTTGCGCCCATCACACATTTGGCAAATTTTGTGGTGTCGTACCAAAAACAGTTTGAACCACGATTGTTGGCCCCTCGTTTGAGAGATCGATAACAAAAATCTAGATATAAAATCTCAGTTCATCCATCGCTGAAATAGTTGTGTGTACCGACAGAATATCTCTGTTATCTCAAGTTGATCTATTACACAAATGATAGTCTTAGGCCAAAAGGAAGAATACCTGAGTTTAGGGTAATAATATGAGGGAAAAAAACAGGGGCGGGCGGTACTTCATTATATTTTATTTTTTCATTTTATTTTTCGCGGGGAATAGTATTTAAGTATTCGTGCCTTCTAATCGTCTGTCAGTGTCACTCGTATAAAGCTTGGGCAAGTCATAGTCACACTAATCAATGTCATGGTAGCTTTAATCAGTTTAATGGTGTTACAGAAGTTCAATGACATGTATACAGCATGATATTAAATGATATTATATATAGAATAAGTGTCTAGTGTTGACATTTTATTACTATGTCCTTTTCTGTCAGTTCAGAATCCATGTGGTACCGGTTCACGCTCCACAACATGTCTGTGTTATGGTTGACAGGCGCCATGATATTTCTATTTCGATTCATATGAATGCATTTGTGAAGTTTAATACATGTTGCTAAAACGCAAGATCTATCTGCACACGGAAGTGTTTCCGCCACATTCAATCGCCATGTGCAATTGGCAAAATATCCGGTTACTTTCAATTTGCTAGTTAATACATATTCCGGCCCAAGTATCGCGTGTTTTATGGTTTCCGCTTTCGAGAAATTGGCAAGGTTTGCCGAACAATGACGAGGGAATACGAATATACTACAACAACAATGGCGGCACTTCCGTTTTTCGTGAATTGACGATATTTGCAAGGAAATGGTTTACTTGTTTAATCTAAATCCGTCGTCGTGAATTCCTAATTACAAAAAAATATAATGAAGTCGGAGGAAATTTTTGAAAAACGATAAAATGGAATTTGGCGGCAGGTTTTGAGTAGGGGCGGGCAGGTTACCCTAAACACAGGTATTCTTCGTGTTGGCCTTATTAGTATGTACGAGTTGTTTGACATTTTAATAGAACAACGTAGACATCGTGTATATAAAGGATGTGAAGATGATTGGTTGCTGATGATGCTCTTCATCACATTACAGCTCGCTGTCATTTACTAACAATTAACAGCCGGTCCAGGTGCTACCACGGTCGAGTAACTTTATAACACTGTGGTGGCTCCAGTAGCTTTCTTCAACGTGCACACACCGAGGCGTGTACATGGGTTAGCCATTAATGTCCACACCCGATCGAACAGCGTACTGCATCACAACAACATACCTGGACATATGTTGTGATGGGGGAAATCGGCATTTTTGCATTTGGATCTTTATTCAGTGATCTCGAATGAGACTTTTCAGCCTGACAAACTTGGTATCTGACAGAGTTCTGATTTTTGTCAGAATACCCTGACCAGGTTACGATCCCCGGTCCACTGGCACGAGAGACCAGTATGCTACCTCTCGGCTACCGACTTCCTAATGCTATATTATATACAAATTGGGTTAAATTACTAATTTGATTAGAATGATATCAAGTGTGTATGTACATGTATGCCATTGCATTTCAGTGGCAAAAACCATAAAAGTAAATTACAAATACCGACGCAATTAAATAAAAGACACGCGACCATTGTCTAATCTTTGATTAACAGTGTGTCAATGTGAACATGCCCTTAGCGACCGATCTGTACAGGCTTTGGGAACATAACATCGGGTAGTCTATTGCGTTGATAACGAGAAAGCTTGTTTTCCCAGTTAATTAATAAGGCATTTTAATAATCCATGTTTCCACATTCACATTGTTCAGTGCAATTGTTTTTCAAATGAACCACGCGATCGACTGTTTGGCCGGACAGGATTTATATGCACCAGGATCTTTCGAAAATGTTTTGAACTTTCCAGAAATACGTTCGCACCACACTGTCCCTGCGAAAAAAGAAAAAAAATGATTCCACATGTAGTGCTGGGCGGTATGACGATATATCGGGTATACCCGGTTTTAATTTTGATATCGTCAATAATATCGTCTGAAATAAAAATATCGTAATACCGTCCCAAGTTGTAATATTCTCCATGTAGGTTGAAACCCATCATATGGTCCCAACAAACAGCGAAGTTAGTAAGTATAATAGTCCCAAACTTCCCGGAAATACGCAGTCGAAAACATTTTAAAACATCGGAGCACGTGCTTGTCTAGTTGGATATGCTTCGTCGGAAACATCAAAGAGATACTAGTAGCATCAGTTGGCTACACTGTGAGATTGGCATGTCGCGCGCATGCGACTGGCACAATGACCTCCTTTCAAGTTAGCAGCTTGCTCTATCAACCGTAACCGGTTGCTTGGAGATGGATTACGATGTCACATTTTATATTGACCACACTTAGTCTAGCTGATCGTCTCAATGTGTGAAAATCGCGAGTAAAATGATTTTGTGGACATGTGCCGTACGGATCACGGCATTGCTATCGCTTCAACAAATGTCAAATTCACAAACTAATTGAACATGATTGTCTATATTTATTTTCCTCAGCTAAAAAAATGCCGACGCAAATTCATTTCACGTCGGCTTTTGCCTCGGCACTGCCCATTGTGGCATTGTCGAAGCTAATTCCCAGGGGTGCTGTATATGGACATTGAAGTCCCACGGTGCTACCAACTACCAATTTCCACTGATAAATAGTCTCACAAACAACCAATTCCTCACGAATTAATAAAATGGCAATTTGAAACCGAATGCGGTGCTTAATGTGTGCATGGCGTTGAGCGCTATGATCAAAGGGATATAACTCTAAAAAATGTATGCGAAAACGCACGTGGGCCGTGTTATATGATTATATCCCTTTGTTTCAAAGTTATTATTTCTTCGTCGGCAAACTGTCAATTGTTGCAGACGAGTGGTCATTATATACATGTATACTGTGATGTTACTGATAATTGTTCAATACACATTTACTCGACCTCTCATGACCCACACAATGTAAATAAAACGTAGGGATGTATTGTGCAAACTTTATTCATGAAATATTGCATATATTGTACATTGTACTTACCAATTCTAATATACCAAAATAATATCGCGATAATATCGTGTATCGCGATGTTGTCGCCATAATATCGCGATATTTTTTGGGGCCAATATCGCCCAGCCCTATCCACATGCATCATTTAGACATGATCTCAACTCATTTCCCCGAGTTCATAGTTACATAAAATAGGCTTCTAATGGGCATTACTATTGCCCACCTTTGTTATATATATATTTATAATAATAAAACAAGTTGATGGCAGATGGAATGGTTTAGCCCGTCCGTATAAAACGAGTCTCAGCTGTCTGGACATCGACGCGATCATGTCTGATGTTTTGCGTTCCCATGTAGCTTGTGACGTCCTGATGTGCGTCGTGACGTCATCGCGTCTTGATCGGTTTCCAGAAAGAAATCATTCAATATTGTTCATTTATGAACGATTTATTACCAAAATAAAACCAGATAACAATGCAAATTAAGTATATATGTGGATTTAAATTACAATTGATGTAACCATTTTATATTATTGCAACATGAAAATATACTGTGACATGACCACCCCCCCCCCCCCCCCCCCCCACCCCCCCTGCCCACACCCCTTGGATACCCATCCCCAAAATCTTTATAGTTGTCGCACACCATTGCACTACCTGTAAATATACACAGCAACTTTAATTCTGTATAATATAAATGTAATATATTTGTATAAGGGTCCTGCCCTCATAAGCCCAGCTTTTGTGGGGTCCTGTTGTATATAAAATGTTTTTTAGGCCAACTTAATTTTCGAACCCCAGATCACATACCGGTATATGATATATAAACCATTTGAAAGAGAAAGCTCCATCAACATTGTATTATCAACTTATCCGGTGCAATAAACTGTGAACATGTTGTATTTGTTCAGTTACCAACGTGTTTTTGTCATCTGGATTCTAATAAAAAGTGCATTTTTTTTCAATGAAGGCAGATGAAAGGGGAAATTAATAGAGTTATTCCCCTTCATTTGAAAATACATTTATATATATAGTTTGCATTCGGGGAGCCAGAATATTTCGCTGATTTTAGCTCTTTTCTATTTCTCTATGGGCAACTTTTGAGACACATGGTGATATTATATAGAGAGTAATCAATTGGTTCCAGGAATTAGGTTAAATAATTCATGAGAGGCAAGAGACGTTGGTAAGAAACGAGTTTTTAAACCCAAGTGAATTCTTGAATTTAATTCTTGGAACTAATTTATTACTCTATTTATTACATTTCTGCATCAAGTTGGTCATGGCTACCATCTTTGTTGGATTAAATATCAGGTTGAGCCTGTCAGCTTCACAAGCACATGTGTCTAAGAGCTGACGCATTCCATACCACAGATTGTTATTAAAGCCGTACTAGTATATCAAGTCACTATAAAATAACTTAAAGGATTTATCCGGTCTAGAAACTACAAAACGCAATCGGAAAGCCCTCCCTGATGTGATTAAAATGATCCAAGTCCCATTCCGATCGCATAATAAATAACCCGTAAAATAAATAAATAATACGGCCACCGGTATTCGGAGAAAGACAACACAGCGTAATTTAGAACGCTCTTTATTGTCTATCGCTTTTGGGAGAAGGAAGCATGGACGCTCTTTAAAACTAAATGTCACAATACCACATACAAAATCACCCATGACATATCGAAATAGAGCACGTTCATAATTGAAAACGCTCTTTATTGTTTATGTGGTGACGAAAACATAGACGCTCTTTATTAGAGGCAATCATTGTATTTTTTTTCTAGGCTAACAATTAAAAAAATCCTCTCTAGAAAAAGTCAATATCTGCCATCAAAACGTAAAATAAAATGAAAAAAAAAACGAATATCGAACAGCGAGCACAAACTTAAAGGGGTACTGTACACAGAGATAGGCAATTTTTTTTTTTTTTACTCCCATGGAAATAATTTTCAAGTTAGATTGTGTTCGTGTTATATGAGTTTCGTATAAACCTAATTTAGCGAAGAAAATATTGATCTTGGAAAGAAAAATATTACGATTTCAAACTACGCGCCATGTTTTTGACCTTCACCGGAGAAGACGCAGGTCTCAGGAAGAACCGGAAGTTCATTGCTCACAGCTTTGATTGATGCATTCAATCTCTTCCATCGAACAATCTCACTCCCTATAAAAGTACTTGACGCTTTATGACTCTTGTTTCTTTCTCCGTTTTTCCAAATCGGTTATAACGGGCCTTCCTTTTGCAGGTAACATGTTTTGTTTGCAACTCAATAATGTTCGCGAACGGTCGTCAATAAAAGACACGCAGCAGATGCGATTTCAAGAACGGTAACTCGTAATGGCATAATTCAACATTTTATGACTCCAGCCATAAATGAATTTATATTAAATAATTCAATTTTACTTTTACGATAGCCTGTTAACCGGAACGCATTGAGTAGACATCGTCGACTAAAATTAGTTATTTTATAATATAATGTTCATATTAGATCGCTATTGTCACCGGGAATTTATTGAAATTGGTGTACATTACCCCTTTAAAAACAATGCCAGGCTAGCCTTCAATTTAAAAAAAATGTTGTTATGCCAAACTGCAGCCTAATTAATAATTATTGTATATTCGAGTGAATTATTTTGTTTACACACTTATCGATCTTGATTGGAAGGATTTTAGCTAGGCTGTTCACAGTCGTGCACTTTTCCACACAAAATGTTTCGTGTGAAGAAACAGACAGGAACATTATTATGACGGATGTAAGCCATCACCACCCTTTTAGTCACACCCCATTTGTATATATCGCACAACGGAATGACACTAGTCCATAAACTAGCTTCCCAAATGTGTACCATATGTACAACGAAGAAGAAGTTATATGGCCTAACTTGTATTCTACCCGCTGATTGCATTTCTCATAAATGAATCTCATTTCACACAACTTTTATCGCCTCAAAGTGCATTTTAGCCATCATTATTTGTTATATAATTCAACATTATAGCGAATGATTTGGCACATTCAAACAGTTTTATGCCTTGGTAATTAAATGGCCAAATATTTTACACGTAATTTATCAACTAGTTTCGTGATTGGCGGAATTATTTCAAGCTCCACCCACTGCTGTCACCGGTATGCGTCTATGCAGATGATCGGTCATGTGACCGCGGTGTGGTCATGTGATCGCACTTCGGATATTTCCGCAATTTTTTTAATATCATAATAATAAAAATACTCTCTGCTCAATTTTGTATTTTCTTGGCAAAATGGGTCTGTTAGACATATATTATTAATATTATGACGATAAAAAAAATATTTTTTTGACCGACTAATTCCTTTAATCGGTGACCTTGGGGGGGGGGGGGGGGGGGGGGGGGTCCTGCAAATTTGTTTCCGAACACTAGGTGGTAGGTGTGTGGGCCTTTAAGGTAATGCGATGGTTTGTGATGATTCAACTATCATCTACAAACAGTACACATCTATCTATTTTTAATGTCTATTTTAGGTGGATATGTTGCAGTGGAAGACGTATTGTGCCATGCGTATATCTGCAATTTGTTTGGTTGTGTTAGCGTGGCTACACTGAAAAGGTCCTTTGATCATGCCAATAGGGTGGAATTTCTTGAGAGATGGGCATCTAATGTTAAGGGCCACCCATGGCCACACTGTTGATGTGAGTATGGTAGTCTTTTGACATTGAATATTTAGCTCAACTTGACAAAGTTGAGCTATAGCCATGGGTTGGCATCCGTCATATCTCTTATGATCGTCACCAAACTTCATATGGATCTTCCTTTAGATGGAAGATATCAAATTTAAACAATTTTCAATTAAAAACATGGCCGCCAGCAGCCATCTTGGATTTTACTCATTGCATGACTAA